>CM028380.1:154339162-154370345 GCA_013146195.2 Codonopsis lanceolata
ATATACTAAAATTTCCACTTTTTATATTACATATATTATTATATAACTAAATGTTCTACTTCTTATATTACATATATTATTATATAACTAATATTCCAACGCCTCACTCTCTCATTATTTATATCTCATTTAAGGGTAAAGCTACTGCAATTTCCATAAGCATTGGTTTTGCAAATGTATTTTATGACTTTCGTCTTCTATGGGAAGACCGATCTGATCTTGCACAGCTTCTAGAAAGCCTCTGATCACTCTTTTATTTTCCCACTCCAATCTTCAGAGTTCCTAGTGCGAGTTCATCTCATCAATCTTGTGTCGCCATCGCGTAAGCTCTTGATTTCTCCCCTCCTCTCTTTCTCTCTTTCTTGATCTGTTTCTCCCTCACTTTCTCCGGATCTATTTTTCTTGGTAGAAGATGCACTTTGATTGAAATTTCTATGGCTATTTCAACGATGAAAAGACAACAAAGAAGGGTGGGCAGGAAATCTCGATTCATGTTGCAGTTTTCGAGCAGTGTTTTGAAAAAACTCAATTTTGGAGCGTTTAAAAGCAGTAATTCCGAATTTTTAACATGGCATTGATACAATTTTTTTTTGTCGGCAACTCCCAAACGCTACATTTGATGACCGCCTTACGGCCGAGGCCAGGCTTTACAAAGTACGCAAATTTGTCAGCAGACATCTGAGGCGAGTTTGCCAGCAAACATGACGGGCCATGAAAACCTTAGCCCAACCCAAACCGTGTTAGCCGGGGAAAACGGGCATGTCAGCCCAAAATGGTTTTTTCCCTTTTTACTATTGTACCAGTTTATATTTTTATGTCATAAACTCATAATTTATACCATAAATTAAACCACTATATATTAGAAATCCAAAACCATTAAAATCAAATACTAAATAAGCAAAATACAAACACATTAATAAAATACGAATTATATGATTAAATTTAAAACTTCATCCACCAAACCATTCCGTCTCTTCAATCTTCATTTATTCTGCAATTATTGATTTATATCACCATTTTTATCCACCATTTTCCTTACATACGAATTCCAAACATCAAATATGGATTTGTAAGAGACGACTGTGAGATAAGAGGGAGGTCGTAAGAGACGGCTATGAGATGATGAGATGAAAAGTTCAGTTGCGTGTGTATGTACGTGTGCAGATGCGAAGGTGGGAGAGGCGGAGAGGGAAAGCATATCGATACATGTGACTGTGAGGCTATAACTCCGGGACAAAGAGGTGGAGCCGCCGTTCCACTACCAGATCTAGAATGGAAGTAGGATGAGAGAGAGAGCGCGAGACTAAGAGTCTCAAAGAGCTAGAGCAATAGAGAGGGGCGTAGAGCAAGAAGCGCCAGAGACAAAGGCGAAGACGAAGCGTCGGAGTCTCAACGACTGAGAGAGTGAGGCTGAGATATTTTGAATCTTTGATGTTTACTTTTAATAGGCTAAATTTTTTAGACCTAATTTTAATTTTAGACTGACTAATGGGCTTGGGCTGCTGAATAATTTTAGACTTTTACTCTTTTGGTCTTTAAAGTTTTAAGACTGCGAAATTGCGGGCAGCTCGTCCCTGCCTCGTACCGTTCAAGCCCGCAGCCCGCGCAGGCAATGCCCGTGAGGCTCGCTACCAAACAGTCCTTGATTTCTTTGGCCCAACCCATCCCTTTTAGGTGACGGGGCGGGCATGCCTGCAGACTTTAGCCTAATTTAACAACTCTAGTCTCATGGATCTTGATGATGGATAGAGTGAAAATGTGTGCAATTCAATACACAATGACCTTATCTGTGAGCTATTGGGCTTAAACAACAGTACATCAGTCAATTGTGCTCTATTTCATTGTTGTGTGTGATCAAGCATATTATGATCATTCTAGAACTTGCTTTGTTATGCATTTTGAGACCACACCATTGGATTCATGCATTGAGATGATAAGGGCAATTAGGTTTAGCCTTTTGCTGGCCTTCCTTGAATTGACCTACGCTTACATTTTCCCCTTAGTTAACCCGTTTGAGCTTGTGGCCTTTCTTTCGTGCTAACATATGCATGATGAGCCTTATCCCATTTTTTTCTTCATTTAATCCATCTTGTTTGTTGAACCCTTCTAGTCAAGAAGTGTGAGAATGATATTAATGCATATGTCAAGATTGGATTTGTACGTTGATTGCTAGAAGTTAAGGGGGATTTGGGAAAGGAAAAGAAAAGAGGCGTGACAATGAAAAAAAGTGATTCAAACTATAAAAGGCAGAAAAGAGAAGTTTGATTCAAAGAAGAAGAAAAAAAAGAAGCAATGTCCAAAAAAAAGTGTGATTCAAAGAAGAAGAAAAAAGAAGCAATGTCCAACAAAAAAGCAGAAGTGAAAAAAAAATGAAAATCATTGCCTCAACGAAGAAAGGTGGGCAAAAGTTGATAATTTCATTGTAATTTGTGTATCTCCCTTAATGTACTCACTTGATTTTATATATTTGGGAGTATGCAATTGTGAAAGATATAGGTCAATACTTGGTATCATGTGGGGAAAGTTTTCTTGATGTTTTTGGAGATTACCAAGTGGGAAAAAGGAAGAAAGAGAGGGTGCAAAGGGGTGGGGAGTTGATTCTTATGTTGAGCAATAGGAATGAGAGTGTCCTATATGCCATTGATATTTTGTGCGCATATCTAGTTGACTTGTTACACCTCATATTTCCCTTGTCATACCTTTACTCATGGCCCTATTAGAACCATTACAAGACCTTTGATTTTTGCATGAATTCATATTTTAGTGGTGGAGATTTGATATGTGAGCAAGCTTATGGTAATGGCATATTATGCTTTGATGTTGAGTGATTTGATACACACTACCTTTTAAACACCAATGAGTGAATAAGTGTTATTCTTGGTGAGGTGTTGTAACACCCGATACTTGCATATTTGGTTGGTTGTACATTATGGTGCATTAACATAATTAATTACGTGTTACGTGCTATATTTATTCAGTTGTTTATGTGTTGTTTTGTGGACTTGTGTAATTGTGTTACGAGAGTCCATTTGAACTCAATATATGTTGGACTTGATGTGTGACGTGTTTAAAGTCCATATTAAGACTTTGGTTTTGTTAGTTATGATTTATAACATTGAAATAGAAAATGATACATTAAAACTAGAAAATATTTATTTTCGGCTAAGTTGACCCAAATTGATTAATTTTTATTTTAAGCTTGACTAATTAATAATGATTAATTAGTGTTAAATTGGGTCTAATTAATGATTAATTGATTTGACTTTTGACCAAACAATAAGGTATGACTAACTATTTATTGAATGTTTAATTTCTCACCAAGTGACTAATCAATTGGATTTTGGCCGGGCATCAATAATTCAAACAAGTTGGTTTGTTTTCTTTGGTTTCTAATTTTTGATCGGCGGTGATACGATCTTGACAAGCCTTGAAAGTGTTTCAAAGAGTTCGTGGATTCATTTGCCAAGTTTTGAAGCATGGAGTTAAGTTTGTAAGCTTAGAAAACTGTTTGTGTACTTCTAGGGGTCAAAGTGGTAAGTAAGCAAAGTTGAAGCAATTTTGGACGCAACCTTCTATGAAGGATCCGCTTGCATGACTAGCCGTGGAATGCGACCGCATTCTCAATATAAAAGTTGGCGTGTTTTTCATTGTTTTACTATGGGGTTTTTACTGTTAGGGTATTTTTAGGGTTTTTGTTTCCTTTTATCTAAGTTTCTTTTTCCTAAAGTTTATATTTAAAGTTTCATTTTATTTAGTTTTCTTTTTCTGCAAGAATTAAGGTTTATTTTGTAAGCCTATATAAAGAGATTCTTAAACATTGTTTTGGGAGTTGCTTTTTGATTAATAAAATTATTGAGTTGATTTTCTGGATAGAAAATTGTATTCTTATTTGAGTGTCCAAGATTGGAAGCTCAAATTATAAACATCGTGGATTTGTTGTTTATAATTGAATACGACTTATTAGTTGGAGAATCATCCTAATTGTGGCATCATTCACAATTCCAAGGTTCACGTCATTTCGAGGGCGTTGGGTCGCGGAATCATTCATTCTAAAACCTTTCTAGGAGATCTTAGGTCCTTATAAGGTGGTGTGACCTACACCACCTCTTCATCTTTTAAATTGTCAAATGAGCAACATCAGCTCATTTTCTTCTTCTTCTTCTTCTCGCATCTGTCCGCCATACTTGTGAGTGAGTTTGAGGGTTTGAGCCTTCAGGCTCGATTTGTTAACGAAATATTACACGTTTTTAATTTTGACTGCACATGGGTGTTCTATGTATTGAGGGCTACGTTTATACCTGAATATTTTATATTTCTACCAATATTTTTCGGAGGAAGTAAGTTGCTATCTCCTTCCCTTTGTATGTAGAATTAACATATATGTATTGTGTGCTACTCCCACGCGATTTGTTTTGATTTAGGATTACAAATACTCGATATGAATTATTGATTATTTGAACTGGTATGTGTATTTAAATGCTTGGGATTATAATTGGGCCGAATTAAACGTCGGTGAGATTGTGTTGGGGTGAATCCTGCTAATCGTTGTGATGCCCAAAATTTATAAATAATAAATAAATGACTCAACATAATCGATTTAGGCCCAATAAATATAATGAGTATTGTATTGGGTTCCTACAATGTTGTGGAATATTTTGGGTTAGACATTTTAAATGAAATATCATATATGTGTTAATTGAGGTTAAGCAAATAAATGCTTCCATGTTTATTTTCAAGCAAATAAGCATGCTTGTATGTGCATCGAGCCTTGTACTTGGGATTCGATGGTTGTGTTTTATTACAAGTAAACAACTACATGTGCATTGTATTAAGTTCGACCGACATATGTGGGTTTCGTGGCATCTGGGCAACAAAAGTAGTTACAAGAGTCAAATCTCGTAAATGCTTCGGGTCGTAATTATCGTGTCCCTCGTTATGGTTCGTAACGAGGAAGTAGTCTGTGTCAGAGCAATTCACATAACCAATTAGAGGCTAGACTCTTGGGTAAATGTCAGATAGTATTGACACAGTTAAGCCCCAAGGTCGTTGGTTTTAGATACTATTAGGTTCAGTTACAGTTCAGTTTGTGTATTGAGGCAGCGACACTGCTATAGGGTTTTGTTGCAGGACAAGTAGGAAAGTTCTCCTACAGTTTCAGCTCAAATATAGATCAGATTGAGATACTGATTTATATCATGGTTACGTGTTTATTTACATTGAGACAATGTGCATTATGACATAATCAACATAATTTGTGTGCAAATATATTAATTGCTATACTTGGTGTATTTTGTATTGTTTATATGTGTATAATAGCATGTCATTTAGTTACCCATAATAACTTACTAAGTTATCTCACCCCTTCCCTTTATTTGTTTTCCTTAGGTCCCAGCTAGGCGGGAAGTTCATGATGAGGTCGGCGAGACACACTTAGACTGTCAGCTGTCTTTTGGTATGTACCTCTACAGGAGTCTGTATTTTCATTTTATGGACATGGTTGTTTCTAGGGGAGTTATATAAACTCTACCTTGGGGGTTTGAGATACAGTAGTTTTGTATTATCCTTTTGATGCCGACGTTTAGCGTCGTGCTAGTGTATATCATATTACTTTAGTTTGTTGGCTTTAGAGCCATGGTATTTTGTTTTGGGCAGAAGCTCGTTGACTTTGACTTTTGTATTCCCAGCTTTTGGAGGCCGTAGTGTTTATATTATCATCACAGGGATTGCTATTGTTTTATTAGGTTTTATTTAGCCCGTTTAAGCAGGGGCTTTACACGTGTTCTGTTTGCTTATGTGTTTGTCAGGCGTTCTGTGGGTCCCAATGAGCACAATAATAAGCTAGAAGGGGGGGGGGAGTTGAATAGCTTATTAACACTTTAAAAACTTTTAAGTAAGTTCCTTGAAAGTTACTTGCAATCTATGAAAAGATTCAAGTAGCGGAAGACCTTCAAGAAAATTGTTCCAGGTCTGCCGATAAGGACTACCGGTAGACCTTTTACAGATTACTTAAGTTCTGCTGAAATGAATAATATAAATAATGAAACTAAGCAGTTCAAGTAATTGACAAACAATAAGGAATAACACAAGTATTTTGGGATGGTTCACACTATAATGAGTGCTACGTCCACCACCAAGGCAGTCAACCTTGGATTTAAATTGTGCACTATGTTTTCCACTTAGATCAATTACAAAGAATATCCCTAATGGATCGTGTACAAAATATTGACTTGTGTTTGGGTCTAGGGAATTAAATATCTGTAAAAACAAGATATTTAATACGTGCAAAAGTATAGTTAATGGAAGTTAACAACAAGAAGAATAAAGCAATAAATGTTGATGAGCAATTGAGCTTCTTGTTGTCGACGGACTTGTTCTAGATCTGTTAAGGATCTATTGAATGCACCGAGTGAAAGACTTGGAGTTATGAAGTTTCGAGCAATTCTTTAAGTGTTCGATTGATTCTCAGCATAGCTTGTCTCTTTGTTCCACTTTCTTGATAGCGTATTTGTAGCAGTGCATTTCAAAAGAATCCGTTGGAGAGACGAAGACTTCAATGAACTCTATTCATAAATGGCATTAAATGCAGGCCTGAGGGGTCGATCAAGGATTTTCGTCTTCTCGCTTATTCTAGAGTATAATCATTTTTGAGATCTTCAAAAGGTGGGCGATTTGGTGTCGATCTCGAGAGATGTAGCGAGAAAGTAGGGACACCGCTTTTAAACTTTCATCGCTCAGACCGAAAAGAATTCTCTTCCGCGCTGAAAGTTGCTTTCTGCGGCTTGACATGTCGAGGAATGACTTGAATTAATTCAAATAATATATAGGAATAAGTTTGAATTAATCCAGCTTAGCTTTTTTGGTGGAGAGACACGTAGAAGCAGCATCACTGACACGAGGTCTCACCGATCTTAAGCTAAGCGTGTCTTCCCAGGAAGCCGAGAAGGGTCTTCCACGAACCCGAAAAGTCCTATAAAAACTATACAAGGCAAAGTTCTATACACAGTTGCCACGCTAATCGACATACGCACCCGATTAGCCAATAAGTATAAAACTAATGTAATGTATCGATCAGATATAAATTTAACATAAGAATCAACAATCTCCTCCTATTTATATCTGGTCATCATTACTACAAATGAGGGTTTTAAAACAAACTATTTGATAGATAATAGCATGTCTTAGAAAGTTTTATATATTAAGTAATCGAAGACATGCCTCTATTAAACGTAATAACACCTCAATGCAAGTGGACTAATCTAAGTGCATACAAGAATAAGATAGTCAAAGAACAAAGACACAGATTAGCAGCTAGCGGTTTAAATAAATTTAAACCGAATGTTTAAATTCTAATTAGATAAACAATAAAGCAGCAATAATTTAAACAATATAATTTTTGAAAAAGCAAGTAATCATCAGATTTATAAACAAGATGTTTACATTCAACGTAGTTTTCAAAAATAAGATAAATACAAAGGAAAGGGAAGAAAAGATACATAATCTACCAAGGTCTTTTCCCTTTGCCTTTGTCTGCGACCTCCTTTTCTCTTCTTTTTCTCGCTCTAGCTCTTCCAATTTGCGTTGTATTCGTTGGTATTCCGCATCGCATCTGAGGTCGGGAGTGCGGTGGAACGAGAACGGTAATCAGTTCTTCACGAAGACTACCGTTCTCTTCCATCAAGATTCGTTGATAGACCTCATTTGCTTCTCCTCCGTGATGGCCGATCACGATCACGGTTGGCATTCATTATATGGGCGTGGAGCGGAGAGTTGCGAAGCGAGGTTGTTGAGTTCGAGCGTAATCCGGAGGACGACCATGGCCGAGATGGAGAGTGATGGCGTGGAATAACTCAGAGAAAATGGAGTTTATGATACGGCAACCTTCATCCCGCTGAGCCGATGTTGATCTTGACATCGGTGAAGTCGCACGCATCTGCCCAAAACGAGTCCGACATCTCTTGAAATTGTGAAAGATTAGTGGCGCACCGGTCGCTGGCCTTCGCAGCGGGCTACTTCAGCAGAGTAGCGGTAGATATGCTTGTGGAGCTACTGCCAAATGGGTAGATGGCATCTAGCGAGGACAAAACTTCATCATTGGTGGTGATGGGAAGTAGATGCTGGCCAATGTGAATGGTGCTCAAGCAGAGGCGTAGTCCGCAGCTTGGGGCGGGCGAAGGGGCTATTAGAGATGGGGAGTTCCGGAGGCGAAGAGGATGAGTCTTGGGTTGGTATGGTTTCGTGGAAGAGGATATGGTTATGGGAGGCGAGGGTGGAGTGGTGTTGGTGGGGATCGGGCTTCCATATCGTTGTCGCAATTTTCACCGATATGGGGGGATTGGGGGAATGGGTTCGGTAGAGAACCGAAAGAGCGAGAGCGTGTGGTAGAAGAGGGATTTTGGTTTTTGAAGCGGAAGGTCGGAAGGTCGGTAAGTAGGATGAAGAGATCCGCACTCTTGACGAAAGTTCGAAAAGGAACTTGGCGCCAGCAGGTCTAATGGTTGTGGTGTGGTTGATGAAGTTGGATGGGATTGGTGAGGTGGGAAGTGGGTAGATGGGTCGGGTGAGTAGTTGAAAGGTGAGGAGGAGGAGGAGATGGGGTTTGGGCCGGCTGGCTCCTCGATTTTGAGGCTCCTCCCGAGGATAGACTCCTCTCAGGTGGTGAATTCCTCCGAGTAGATGACTCCGTCAGAAGGAATAGATAAAGGGTTGATAGGTAAGGTTTGGGCGTCGGTAGTTGGTTGGGCGTGCCGGTAGACGTGATCCGGCTTTGTCCGAGATGACAAATCCCACGGAGTCGCTCCATTCCATATACGGGCTTTCTTGAAGATCACCATTCGGAAAAGGCGCTCTTAACATCCATCGATACTTTGAAGTCCATGAACGAGGCATAGGCTAGAAAGATTCTCGATTGCTTCTAGTCTAGCAACAGAGCAAAAGTTTCATCAAAGTCAATTCCTTCTTCCTCGCTTCGGTATAGCTCGACAACCAATCTAGCTTTGTTTCGTGACATTTCCATCTTCATCTCTTTTATTTCTAAAACCCACTTGGTGTCGATGACTGATGATCGCCGGTTTTGAACTAAGCTCCACACCTTACATCTTTCAAACCGGTTCAACTCTTGCATAGCTTCAATCCGCTTATGATCTTCGATAGCTTCATCAATCTTCTTTGGTTCGAGTTCCGATACAAATGCATAAGCAAACAAAGTTTCTTCTCGAACCTTATTTCTGCATACGAACTCCTCGAGTTGAGATCACCAATGATTTGAGAAATGGGATGATCTCTTGCTTCAATAACGGCTTGGAGGAAGATCACTCCGGTGGATTCTTCCCTTAAGAATTCAGGAGTTGGTCGAGAAGGAGATTCACCAAAATCAGTTCATAAGAAAGAGTCTTCAAAACTTTCATTTTCCGGTGAACAAGAAGGATGAGAGATTCAGAAGGTGCTTGGGGTAAAAGCAGTAAGAGATGGGTTCGGGGTCAGCAGATGAGTTAGTTATCTGTATCGGTAGAGGTCTCATCTACCTAAGTGAATGATTATCTGTATGGTGGATTCAAATTGGCCGCGTTTTCGATAAGTGAAAGAAGAAGTAGATGTTGTATTTGTACTGCCTCATCATTATCGAATCATTAGCAACGCTCGAGCCATTCTAGGCTCTAACAAGTCATATTCATCAAAAGAAACATGCACGTATTCTAAGATTTTTTAAGTTAGATTTATCTTGAAAATGCGAATGCTTTTGAATGTTTGGAATACCCGAGAAAAATTCCTTAAATTCGCCTCGATTTTGCATCAAATTTTCCTCTATATTTTTTCCGTTATAAAGAATAAAACATTTATACCAAGATTTTAAGAAATCCTATGTTTGGGATCTTCCTCTCCATATTTCATATGGAGTTTTATTATGAAACTTGTTTACCGAGGGATCTATTCTGGGTAAAGCAAGCAAGATTGATCGCTCGCCCAAAAATACTTCTGAAGTTTAGCTTCGCCAAAGATTGTTCTAGCCGCTTCAATCGGTGTTTATTCTTCCGCTCAGCCTACACCATTTTGTTGAGGAGTACCGCGAGAGAAGTTGGCCGATCCCATGGTCATCGCAGCACTTTTCTACACCATTGTTTTTGAATTCAAGTGTCGTTGTCCGATCTTATGTCACAAATGTCTTCAAGCTTTTGAGTTTGAAGTCTTCTAAAAAGTGCGATGACTAGATCATACGTTTCATCTTTAGATGTCATAGTTTCAATCCAAGTGAATCTAGAGTAGTCATCAACTACTACAAGTGTGTACTTGTCTCCCGAAATATTGGCCGTTGTAATAGGTCCAAAGAGATCCATATGCGAAGTTGAAGAGGTCTATTTGTTGACAATACAGACTTTCTTTTGAAGGAAGACTTGGAAAGTTTTCCTAGTTGACAAGTTTTACAACTTATGTCATGATCGGCGGACACCGTAGGTAGACCTTTGACAAGCCCATTTTGGAGAGCTGGAGAGGTGCTTGAAGTTGAGGTGGATGAGACGCTTGTGCCATAGCATTTGTTGTCACGAACATTGTTGGCTACTAGACACAGGTTTGAGAATCTCCCTAGAAGATTTAAGTCCACGACATAGACGTTTCCTTTCTATTGCGGTCGGTATTGTAGAGCATGATTCTTGTCTTTGATGAGGCAATGGTTTGAATTGAATTGGCATAGAAGTCCTTTGTCGCGAGAATTGTGATATGCTCGGAAGATTGTGCTTTAAACCACTTACTAGAGAAACTTTGTTGATGGAGAGACTTCCTCTAGTAATTGAGCCATATCAATTGTCTTTCCTCTTGCATTGTCTCCGAAAATAACCGTGGGTCCTTTTGCTTCATTATATATCTCTGTAAGAAGACTTGTTCCTCAGTCATATGCCTTGAACAACCAATTGCCTAGGTACCGATGTCTTTGTTTTCTAATTCTATAGCCATGAAGCATTCTGAAAAGAAGTTAAAGCAAACAAGGTACCCTTTATTTTCTTTTTGGGTCCTAAGGATTAGCAACCTTTTGCAACCCATACCGCTTGACCTTGAGAGAACTAGGTCTCTCGGATCTTGGGTGAACCTTAGCGAGGCGTGCAGTGCCGATGGCCTAAGCAATGGCAAGAATGACATAAATGAAAAGTCCATAGAGAACTGTTAGAGTCTTCAACTGAAGAGTGCTTATGATTATTCCTTTTCTTGATATCCATTTTTGGTTCAGCTTGCTTGTTGACGGTAGACTTAATTGGTTTCTTTCGAATCTTCCTAGGTAGGTTACCAACGCATTTAGCTTTAGCTTTTCTTTGAATACCTTTTCAAGAGGATTCTAGAATACCTTTAAGTTTACCTTCAACAGTAAAGCTTTAGCTTCGCTGTTTCATAGACAAACTTGATAGTTACCTGGGTAGAGGTTTAGTAGGTCTACCGTCCGCCAGACTTTTCCTTGGCATAGTTGTTGCCGGTAGACTTCACTTTCTACCGTTACCTTTCGGTTTCTCATTTGAGTCAATCATTTTGGCTTTTCCTTTCTGAGCTTTAGGGTAAACGTAAGGGACACTTGAATAACCAATGCCTTGTTTCCCTATATTTCCAAATGTCTGTTTAGAGAAAGATATATCATTAGCAGCTTTGAGGATTCACCTTTCTCTTTGATCAAGAGATTGTCGGAAGAGACACATCTGAATATCATATGCTGTTTATCATTGCTAGATTTTTGGCTTGTAAGGATTTCTTCAAACGCATCCTTGGAGCTATTCCAGAGTCAATTGTCTTTGCAAGGCAATTTTCTCTAGGTCAAGTCCTTTGATGTGCTCACCGATATCAATTTTGTCATGAAGAAATTTGTTTTCTTCCTTCGCTTGATACTCTCTTGTTGACAACTATTGAGAGTTTGAATCTCAGTTGCCATCAAAGATTTCTCACCGGTTGTAAGTTTCTCACGTTCTTGGCCGGTTTAACATAGGCTACTCTAAAGGAATTAAATTCTTCAAGCATATCCCGATTATCCTTAGAAGTTCTTCCTTATCGAAGCTATCATTGTTGGTTTCATTTTTTCCAAAGGACTTGGTGAAACTACAACTTCATTTTCATAGTCATAGGTAGGACATGAATCATGAGCTATTAAGCATATGTTAGCTTGCTCACAATCCTCTTCCTCCTCTTCTGAATCAGTCTCAAACCATGAAGCAACCTGTTTGTCTTCTATGTCTTCAGCCAACATACCCTTTTGTTTTTGAAATTTTCTAAAAGTGGGTTTTCGGTATGCTTCAAATTTTGGCTTAGGACATTTTGAGGCAAAGTGACCAGGTTTTCTACAGTTATAACACACAAGCTCTTCCTTAGATGAGCTTTCACCATTTTTCCTGAAAGGTTGTTGGTGAGTGTTCTTCCTTCCATATTTTGCAAATTTTTGAAAACGTTTAACAAACATAGCAAATTGTTCATCAGATAAAAACTCATTTTCACTGGAAAAAGTAGAAGGTTTGTTTTCAACAATGATTTCTTCTTGGACCATGGTCGCAAAGACACGCTCAACTGCTTGTCTTGCTCTAGAGCTTGATTGACTTCAAGTTCACAAACCTTTAAACTTGCGTAGAGACTACGAAGAGTCATCTCGTTTAAGTTCTTAGATTCTTTCATAGCCGTGGTCTTCACATGCCATAAGCTACCTAGAGAGCCTAGTGACGAGTGTCAATTCGTCAAAATTAATTCACCTACTTCCCTAATAACGAGTATAAGGTAAGTCGGGATCGTATCCACAGGGAACGTTGTACTTATTCCTTTTTAGAATTTTACTAAGTAAATAATGCATACGAATTTATATTTTTAATTAACTAAAAATAAACTAATTAACTAATTAACTGAAAATTAATGTTTTTAATTAAACTAACAAATTAATGCTTGACTTAATTCAATAAAATAAATTCCAGCCAATGAACCATTTTCGTCTCGCATTTTACTTCTGATCATAGATGCAAAAATATCTTGTTAAATTACAAATAAACCGGTTATAAGTGTCGACAAACGCCTAACACTCAATCTCGCCTTACTGTGTTGATAATCAAGAGACGCTCGTTAATTATCGTCTAACCGAATTACAACCCCCGAGACGCTCGTAAGATTTAATAACCCGGTTGCATTAAGAAGAGACAGACCCGATTCAAAGCTATGCATATTGAAGCAATAACATGTAACAATGATTATCCGTTCCCGTAATACGGTCCGATTATGCTTGTGATGCCTAAAAGGTGTATTACTCGCCACTTTGTTAAAACCGAGGACAATTACGGATCAACAGCGTTAACTAGCTATAGACTATTATGTTAATTAATATTCTGGCCACAAACATTAATTAGACACAACAATCTTCCAACGTGTTAAACGGAGAACGAACAAATATTTGTAAATAAAACAAGAATTAAATCTATTAGATCTCACAAAAGTAAAATGCTTGAGGCTTAATTGTTCATTGATTTGGAAGAAATAATTTAACTACTAAACATAATTAAAATAACTTACAACAAGCAAACGTTTAATGTTCCAGCAGGTGTTAAACTTACAAGAAGAATTCCAGTTCCCTACACTTCTCTCCTAGCCTTTGTTAGTGACTTTTCTCTACCTCAAAGCTACTGTTTTATCCTCCAATTTTCTGATCGAATCCCCCCTAATTGTTCAGGAAATCCATACATAAATATCACTCCACTCTCCCATTAAACCACTACTCGATAGTTTTAAAACTACCGGTAACTTCCTAAAACCGCCCACTACTTGCAAATCAATATTTTAATTTAATACATAAACCGAATTAGACAAATAACGCATTGTCTAAGCCTAACAGTCCTGCCAAAACTTCAAGTAACTAGCCAACAAATCGGCTCGAAATGTGCATATCACGTGCCCATGTGACATCCCAAGTTTTCCTTTTTGCTCGAATTCCAAAGACCTTTCCTCTTTTGTACCGCTTTGACCTACATCATAATCAGTACAAAAACCAACCAAAAGTGTAATATTTGCTCTAAAATAAATCATAAAACCGGCTAATTCTATCACACTTTTGGGTTCCCATCAAAATTCCCCCACACCAAACTGATGCTTGTCCTCAAGCATCTTCAAACCAGACAAGAATGCATGTTTTTATCTGTACAACTTATGAAGATATGATTTACTTGGATACAGGTATTTCAATGTGCATGACCATAGGAAAAATAAAAATTCAATCAAGATAATGGAATTGTTTAAAAAATGTTTCATCTAAATTAACTAACATATTTCCAAAAGGATCTTCAACCTTCACGTATGCATGTCTTAACCATCCTCAAGGAGACACTCATCCACTCAAGTGTTTAGATAAGGATATGTAATTAAGCACTCGACTCAACACTACGGAATGCAATTACCATAAGCTTGCAAGTTGATCAGATCTCCATCACTAAGTATGAGTTAAATGCACCAATCAAAAGGTCTTTTAAAGGTTGTAACGGGGCTATGGGTTAATAAGGTATGATATAGGGATATAAGGTGAAATAAAATGTCAAGGAATTGTAGAAATAACACATTACTCACAACTCAATTATCACCGACACGTCCTCATGAAGCTCAAATCCTTGATCACAACACTTTTGCACAACCGAAAATAGATATTAAGATTTTTACTTCACCTCGCTTCTTCGAACTTTTATTCTTCTTTTTCTTTTTTTTTTCTTTTTTTTTCTTTTTTTTTTTCTTTACAAACTCTTGGCCTGCTGCCACTACTTTTGTTCTGCTGGTTTTTTTTTTTTACAGCCACTGGATGAACTGAAGCTCTTATTTGGCACACTTCTTAAAGCAGAACCACATTCAATGCACAACTCAAAACCAAATATCTCATATTCTGGTACAAAACAAGATGTATTTCATCTAATGTTCAACTCATTTCGAATTAAAACTATGATTCACATGTAATTCCTACAATTCTTGACATTGGTAATGAAAAGAAAGTTAAAAGGCTAAGGTTCATTTAAATCTGGTTGAGTCAAAGAAATAGGTAAGGCTCAAAAGGGCTAACTAGGGGTAATATTAAAAGGGTCGGATAGAAAAAGATAGCCAAAATTGGTATTTCCTAAATGCCTTAATCATGTTAGTGCATAAACTCATTTATGTGATCTCGAAATGTAACAAACATGCAAGTTCTAGAATTGGCATCCGAGCGAGTAGTAACACACAAGAAGAACTGAGAGCACAATGAATTGAATGCTCCAAAATGGCCCAAAACCTCACTTTAAATGGCTATAAGTCAACACATACATATCCAAAGGTTGAAGAAATTTTTTTCGAAAACATGCAATTTAAATTAGAACAAACATTTCAAAAGAATTCCATCATATATCAAAAATTCCTATTTTACCATGATAATGCACATTAAAATACCAAACATCCCAACATCAAAAATCATATCCTCATATCCAACAAGAATACCCAACAACAACAAAAAAACATGCATCCAAGATTTCAAGATTCACAAAATCCAAAATCCCTCCCCCACACCAAAACGTGCATTGTCCCCAATGAACAAATAAGTACCAAAATAAAAAGGGAGAAGAACTTCCCTAATCGAGAGGACTGAGGAGGAGGAGGAGGCGGCGGGGTGTTCGTTGATGCGAGGGACCGGCCGCGGACACGGGCCATGCTAAAGATGTGACTCCCTAGCGATGAATGCGAAGAGGCCGCCGAAGATGAAGAAGTGGTTGAAATTTCAACCGGCTCGATGATGCGACGACCACTGACGCGGCATAATCGCGAGCAACCAATCCCCACGCCGAGCATGAGGTGGAGCGACGGGTGCTTGGGAGCCATTGATAATAGAAGAAGACAACAATGGTGGGCGAAGACTTTGGGAAGATGAAGAAATTCGCATTTATTGATGAAGATGAAGGGGAGAGTGCGCTGTTTTTGATGAGAAGAGAGGTTAGCTAAAAGCCCCAAATTGAATTGTAGTCGCTTTTATGTGAACGGCCTCTCCACTATTCATCCCTCTTTGCCTCCTCTCTTTGACACTGACACTTAACCCCTCGTAGTTTTGCCGCACGCCGAAAAAAATGGTTTGCTCTCAAGATTCCACAAAAACCACTGCACTTCTTTCCTCCGCATGCACTCACAACCTCGCCGCCACAAACCAAACTTAAAAGAACATTAAATCAAAAAAAAAAAGAAACTAATTAAAACTAAGAAAATCTAAAAATTAAAATTACAATAAAATTAAATAAAAATAAAATAAATAAAATTAAAAACATTGGGTTGCCTCCCAATTAGCGCCGCTTATTTAACGCCCCAGAAGCTAGACCCAACGCCTACTCTTCCTACAACTCACCAAATTATTTCCAATGATAACTGGCAATGGAGGAAGAATTTTTTACTTGAAATGGTAATGAAAAAGAAGCAAAATCAAACCTGGTGTTACCTCCAGGGAATATAATGCCATAGTATTTCCTTGTACCTCCTCAATGCTTTGAAAGGTACATTTGTCAAACATTTTACCCGCACTAATTCCAAATTTTCTCATCATTTTCCTTCTTTTGTAGTGAAAATTTTCCTAGAAAAGGTTGAAGAATGACAATTTTCCGATTTTGTGCACCCAATTCTCAAATTTCTTTCTTCGACGAATCATGTTGCACACTTTCTTCATTGTTGTTGCTATCAACATAAATTTTCTTGTGCAATTTCTTCATTTTCTCGAGGATTATTTTCAACTTGAAAATGCAATCTTCCTTGGTTTACCTCTATCTTGCTCATGGACACGCTTAGTCGCGAAATTTGATTTTCAAGAGATTTTATTCTAGCCTTGGTTTCCCCGCTCTCTTGTTGAATCGTGTCGCCCAAACTTTGATTAAACTCTCAAGCGGAGTTCCCGAACTAGTAAAGGGCTGCGATGGTGGAGATGGTTGGAATGGTGGCCGAATTTGTTGCCGCCATTGAAACCCTCCTACAAAGATTTACATGTTCATTCAAATCCTCTTGTAACATTGGACACATATCGCTTGGATGACCAACATTCACGCAGATTCCACACGCCTTGACTTGCCGAACTTGCCCCGAGACAAATTTCTCCAAAACAAGTTAAAGTGTCTAATCTACGATCAATAGAAAAACATTTACCTCATTAATCTTGCTCTGATCATACCGCCTTTGTCCCAAACAATTGAGCATTTTCAGCCATAACATTACAATAAAATTCTTAAAAGGAAATAAATAGCAAACCGCTCCCTAAGAACGGCGCCAAATTTGACGAGTGTCAAATCGCAAAATTAATTCACCTACTTCCCTAATAATGAGTATAAGGTAAGTCGATCGTATCCACAGTGAACGTTGTACTTATTCCTTTAGAATTTTACTAAGTAAATAATGCATATGAAATTATATTTTTAATTAACTAAAAATAAACTAATTAACTAATTAACTAATTAACTAAAAATTAATGCTTTTAATTAAACTAACAGACATGCTTGACTTAATTCAATAAAATTCCAGCCAATGATCCACTTCGTCTCGCATTTTATTTCGATCATCGATGCAAAAATATCTTGTTGATTTCAAATAAACCGTTAAAGTGTCGACTAACGCCTAACACTCAATCTCGCCACCGTATTGATAATTAAGAGACGCTAATTATCGCTCTAACCGAATTACAACCTCCGAGACGCCGTAAGATTTAACAACCCGGTTGCATTAAGAAGAGAGAGACCCGATTCAAAGCCATGCATATTGAAGCAATAACATGTAACAATGATTATCCGTTCCCGTAATACGGTCCGATTATGCTTGTGATGCCTAAAAGGTGTATTACTCGCCACTTTGTTAAAACCGAGGACAATTACGGATCAACAGCGTTAACTAGCTATAGACTATTATGTTAATTAATATTCTGGCCACAAACATTAATTAGACACAACAATCTTCCAACGTGTTAAACGGAGAACGAACAAATATTTGTAAATAAAACAAGAATTAAATCTATTAGATCTCACAAAAGTAAAATGCTTGAGGCTTAATTGTTCATTGACTGGAAGAAATAATTTAACTACTAAACATAATTAAAACAACTTACAACAAGCAAAAGTTTAATGTTCCAGCAGGTGTTAAACTTACAAGAAGAATTCAAGTTCCCTACACTTCTCTCCTAGCCTTTGTTAGTGACTTTTCTCTACCTCAAAGCTACTGTTTGATGCCTCCCATTTTCTGATCGAATCCCCCCACTCATTGATCAGAAAATCCATACATAAATATGACTCCACTCTCCCACCAAACCACTACTTGGTAGTTTTAAAACTACCAATAACTTCTCAAAACCCCCCACTACTTGCAAATTAGCATGTTCATTCAATATATAAACTGAATTTAGACAGAAATAACTGTATTGTCTAACTGCCTAAAAAGTCTGCTTGAAACTTCAGTGACTAGCCCCAGCTCAGCTCCGAAACTGTGGATATCACATGCCCATGTGACATCCCAAGTTTTCCTTTTTCCTGAATCCAGCACTTTCCTCTTTTGCAGCCTCCTGTGTACCTACATCATAATCAGCACAAAAACCAATCAAAAGTGTAATATTTTGCTCTAAAATAAATCATAAAACCGGCTAATTTTATCGCACTTTTGGGTTCCCATCAACCCACCACCATTACCACCTCAAATAACACCATTAACCCAAAAATCAATTTTTGATTTGATTTGATTTTTTTTTTCTAATTCTTTACTCCTTCGTTCAAATTAACATATATACAAAACTCGTCATTTATAGACCCACCACCACCACCACCTTCAATTTCACTATTTACAAATCCAAATTAATTTTTTTGAATTTTCAAATTTGAAGATTGAAACTCAAACTCATATGAAGATTTGAAAAATTGATGATCTTAAAATCTAACAATGTCATATTCCACCTAAACCACTATTGCCATGCTTACAATCACCCCAAACACCACCACCAGCATCCCTGCAATCGCTGCCACAACCATCACCAGTCACCACCACCAAAAAATGCGTTCACCATGCTTTCCTAAAACGAAAAAATAAAATATCTTTAGCTTCCGTTAAATCACTATTAAAATTGGATGACAGTTAGTGATAGTGACGATATTGCATCTATCTTTAAAAGTATAATGACAATTTTGCTCGAAACATAGTACAGTGGAAAAATATAACAATTAATCAAAGTACAGTGGCAAAATTAACCATTTTCCCCCCAAAAAGTTAATTTTGATTTGATTTGATTTGATTCATTTTTTAATTCTTTACTCCTTCCTTCAAAATAACTCATTTGCAAAACTCATCATTTATAGACACATCACCACACAACTTTGAATTTCACTTTTTACAAACTCAAATTTAATTTTTTGAATTTTCAAATATTCAAATTGAAGCTAAAATCAATGTGGATATTTGAAAATATAATGATTTGGAAATCTCACAATGTTGTATTTCATCTAAACTATCACTGTCATCCCTACAATTGCCACTACCACCGCCCCTAACACCACCATCCCTACAGTCGTCAGTACTACTATCACCACTACCAAGAAATGCATTCACCTCACCTTGTTCAAATGGAGACATAAAATCTTTTTAGCTTCTGATTAGTCAGACTTTGTTTTTAGAATGTCTCTCATTTCTTAGTTACTATCCACTTTCGGTGTCAAATTACTAAGCAAGGAGATAATCTAATTAATTTTACGATAGACTACTTGAAAGGATATCGGTTGGTGGCAGTATCTTCCAATAAAAGGAGAGTTGCGGTAGAAGAAAAGTTAGTCGATAGCCAGGGGAGGGAAATAGAAAAATTCTCATATATGTAACTACCTGGGGTCCTATAAAGAGGAGCAAACAAGTTAAGAGCAAAAGTGATTTGAGGTTTGGAACACAGTTATGGAGATGAGTAAAATATTTCAACCAAATTATTTGTGATTACTCCAATTGACTTTGTTTGAAATATCTATAAGTTTGGGACCGGTAAGATAGTTTTTAAGGCTGCTTGTAGTAGTCTGAAAATTTAAAGAAGTAAACTATAGATTATGATATATATTTCTTTCTAACAAAACGCACATATTCATAAAATGGTTCTTCATTTTTTTTTCTTCATCTTCTTGACATTATGACACATTTTCTTAACTCATTTTCTCTTATTTCATTCATGGGTGATAACTAAACATGCTACAAATTTGCTTAATATCTCGATACTCACCAACAATTCTATTATTATAGATACTATTTTTCATATAAATCTAATAATGTCTTTCCCAAACTTATTTAAGAAAGTAACACCATATTATTTTTTTAATTTCGAATAAAGTTGTAGTGTCTCGACTGACTAAGGGTATTTTTGTCATTTTAGAAAATATTGGGCAACTTTTGTAACGATAATGGTAGGGGAAACTGATAAAAAAATCAAAATACAAGACCAAATGAATAGAATTAAAAAATGTAGGACATAGCTTTAAAATAGGTATAAGTCAAGGATCAAATTATTATTTAATTATTTAAGGAATTAATTAGCCCATGACAAATTTATTCTTTTGATCTTAATTAATGGTGAGTGATTTATTATGTTTATGATTATTTTTTTCCAATCATTATTTTTGGCATGGTAAATTTAGGTGTATTGTCCTTAACAAAACACACAGATTCATCAAATTGTTCTTTATTTTTTTTTCATCTTCTTGACATTATGACACATTTTCTTAACTCATTTCTCTTATTTTATTCATAAACATGCTACAAATTTGCTTAATATCTCGATACTCACAGATAATTCTATTATTATAGATACAATTTTTTTATACAAATCTAATAATGTCTTTCCCGAACATATTTAAGAAAGTAAAACCATATTATTTTTTAGTTTCGAATAAACTGTCTCGACTGAGTAAGGGTATTTTTGTCATTTTATAAAATATTAGGCGACATTTGTAACGATAATGGTAGCGACATTTGTAACGATAATGGTAGGAGGGGATACTGATAAAAAAATCAAAATATAAAACTTTATTAAAAAATGTAGGACCTAACTTTAAAATAAGTACAAGTCAAGAGATCAAATTATTATTTAATTATTCATGGAATTAATTAGCCTATGACAAATTACTCTTTTGTCCTTAATTAACGGCTAGTGATTTATTATATTTATGACTATTTTTTTCCAATCATTATTGTTTGGCATGATAAATTTATGTGTATTGTTTTTAACAAAACGCACAGATTCATCAAATGGTTCATAATTTTTTTTTCATCTTCTTGACACTATGACACATTTTTAAAACTCATTTCTCTTATTTTATTCATAGGTAATAACTAAAGATGCTACAAATTTGTTTAATATCTCGATACTCATCGACAAATCTATTATTATAGATACAATTTTTCATATAAATCTAATAATGTCTTTCCCGAATATATTTAAGAAAGTAAAACCATATTACTTTTTAGTTTCGAATAAAGTTTTACCGTCACGACTGAGTAAGGGTGTTTTTATCATTTTAGAAAATATTGGGCAACATTTGTAATAATAGTGGTAGGAGTGAGAAACTGATAAGAAAATCAAAATATAAGACAAAATGAGTAGAATTAAAAAATGTAGGATCTAACTTTAAAATATGTACAAGTCAATAGATCAAATTATTATTTAATTATTCATGAAATTAATTAGCATGTGATAAATTTACTATTTTGGCCTTAATTAATGGCAAGTGATTTATTATATTTATGGTTACTTTTTTTTTTCCAATCATTATTATTTGGCATGGTAAATTGTTGTGTATTGTCCTTAACAAAATGCGTAGATTCATCAAATGATTCTTCATTTTTTTCATCTTTTTGACATTATGACACATCTTCATAACTCATTTATCTTATTTTATTTATGGGTAATAACTAAACATGTTACAAATTTGCTTAATATCTCGATACTCACTGACAATTCTATTATTATAGATACAAATTTTCATATAAATCTAATAATGTCTCTCCCGAACATATTTACGAAAGTAAAATCATATTATTTTTTAGTTTCGAATAAAGTTTTAGTATCTCGACTGAGTATGGGTATTTTTTTCATTTTAAAAAATATTGAGCGACATTTGTAACGATCATGGTAGATGGGGGAAACTGATAATAAAATCAAAATACAAGGCAAAATGAATAGAATTAAAAAATGTAGGACCTAACTTTAAAATAGGTACAAGTCAAGGGATCAAACTATAATTTAATTATTCTTGGAATTAATTAGCCTATAATAAATTTACTCTTTTGACCTTAATTATTGATGGATGATGTATTAAGTTAAGGGTTATGTTTATCCATACATTAAGTTCTAAGAGATAGCTTAGAATTTTATATGTAGTTAGATTAGATTAGATCAGTGTATTGTCAATTCTATCGTTTTAGTCTATGTCAAGAAAGCAAAAAGAATTCATATTAGCGACCTACTTCGCCTTTCAACCTATAATTTTTGGCCCAAATGGGTCTTTTAAGTATCATAAAGGTTATATTTATCTAAAAGTAATCATAAGTTACCTCGTGCGAACTTGAATTTTAAGCGAAGTGGAAGACTTTCTGCTTGAGCTACGACCTTCGTATGTCACGATCAATAATCCTGCAAGTCTCTCTCATCGGATTGATATCACGTAGCACGAATATCAATCTCCGGTTCACACCGCAAATCCAAGCCTCTCGATAGTTATGCTAGATGGAGTATTTGATGAGATCGAATATAGGAGAGAGAGAGAGTGTAACGACCCAAATTTTCTAACCAAAATATAATCCCAAAATCTTGGGTGCGTTATTATTACAAATACTAAATCACAAAAATTCAGAAATCATCTCTTAAGCACTAATAATAAAAGAAAGTCATAGAGTACTATTACCTTTCGAAAGTATAATTAATAATTCTGAAGTCCCAAAACTTGTAAAACTAAAATCTTGTCCAAAATACAAAATGAATTAATTCGAATTAAAATCTCCAGATTGTCCTCGATGGTATCCATCTTACTTAAAACCTGGAAGGAAAAGATTTAGAAAGAATGAGCGGACAATGCCCAGTAAGGTCATATACAGCCCCTCCGAAATCTAGCGAAGGGTTCATTAACAATAAAGCATTCAAAGGTTCATATTCAAATAGTTCATAATCGAGAATAGCATAATGAGGTGATAAATTTCAACAAGAATTCGACGTAAAAGATAGAGATACAAAGGCAATTGCGAGAAGTCTAATCGTCGCCAACTGTCCCATACCAGTTGGAGACGACGGCCAACCTGCGGATACCATGATCACCTAAGCGGTCGCAAGACCTCTTTTTAAACAAAGATTTACAATGTACAAATAGTAACATTTCATAATGGTATATCCAGATAACCAAGCCACGGGCTAGGTGGCAAAATTCATAATCAAATATCAAATTCAAATTGCTACTTTACCCCAGTAGCCGGGTTGTTCAACTTAGTGATCATAGTAGGATTTAAAAATAATAATATTACAACTAAAACTTGCTCTCACAAAAAAAATATCTCAATGGAATTCAAATATAAATGAGATATATATATAATGAGATGTACAATTTAGAATGACAAAGAACGGGTACGACGGAGTGCAAATTCAAATTCCAACTTGAGGTTGGTACACGTTTCAAGGAAAGGTAATTGTCAAATAATTTGCGGAAGCCTAACAATTTAAAAAATAGAGATTTCAAATATCTAAAGATGTATAATCTCTTACCTGAAAATAAGCCGACAAATTCTAGGTCCACCGAAACGCAACTAAAGGCTACTCTTCTTGTCCAAATCTAAAATTCAAGAAATAAATCAAATTACTAAAATATTTATACTGCAACACTTTAACCAATCTAATTTAATTTAAAAGGTACTGATTACTAAAATTATTCTTAAAAAATATTTCTATAGTTTTATTTTAAAATACACTATTTTAATATATACTTTAATTTAGTGTTGAGTTAGGAAACTAATCCATAAATACCAAGGTAGCTGTTACAGCTCATGCCTTCCTTTTTAATTCAATTCGGAAGTCAACCACCTATCTCAATAATTCGACCCATCAAACTAGAAACAAAAAAATAATAAAAGCTTATATAATAAACTCAACTAATAGCTTTCTTTGTTTCCAGCACAACCACTCAACCTGTTTCTATCTCCTTCTCTTTTCTTTTTATTCTTCCTTGGTTTGCAGCAGCAGCTCGAGAACACAATTGTCTTCTTCACTGCCGAGTTCTTTCCTTTCTATCTTCTTTTATTTATTTATTTATTTTTTTCTTTTAAACATACAGTACACAAACCCAAGATTCTACATCAATTTTCCTCTTTCATACTCACAGCACATACACACATCCAAACAAACAGACAACACATTACCCCCAAATACATTTCCCTGTTACCTTCTTCTTCTTCGGTTCACAGCAAGGTAACAACACTCATCTCCCTCAACTCTTCATGGACTCCACCTCTTCTCCTTCTCTGTCGTGTCCCCCCTACAATTTATTTTCTATATATACATATATATATATTTTTACACCAACTCAAAAAGCCATACTCTGCCAACAAACTTAACAAGCCAAACAATTACCCGAAATTTCAAAGGAAAGGAAAACACCGTCTCACCTTAATCAATGACTCGATCCTGCTCGGTGGGGATTTGGTGTGTCGCCGGCTCTCTCTCCACTTCGTGACTCGCCCAAAACTCCCTCCGATCGACCTCTGCCTTTCAAGCTCACTCTCCACTCTCTGTTATTATCTGTATGATTCTACTTGGGGAAGTCTGTCCCCCCTTTTATATAGCCCTTCAACAAAATCGGTCGATCTTCCTTCCATTGAATCTGCCGAAAATCGTTAGCTCTCCCTAGATTAGTCGAACTCGGCCACCCGACATTGCTTTTCTCTATGACCGTGAAGTTGAACGAACTGATCTCTTCTCTTTTTCTTCTTTCTTTTTCTTTTCTTTATTTATTAATTTCTATTACTATATTTTATTATTAACATAAAGAATTCTAATGGGTTGGGCCAATCCTTCTAAATAGGTTAATAGGTATACTAAGCCCACCAAAAAATGAACATCAAGCCCACTCAATTGCATAGAAAATAAAGTGTTTACTAAATAACCAAATTTTATTTTATTTATTATTATATATATATATATATATATATATTTTTTAAAAAAGAATAATATTATTCGAAATTTTTGGGATGTTACAGAGAGAGAGTAGGCAACGACCAAGAAGACGTGTTCTTCTTGGGAGGCGTGTAAATCCAAAATTTGGGATTTATCACTTTAGTTGCCCTATTTATATTATCTTACAAGAAACCCTATTTCTTGTAGGTTAAGTTAAGTCAATATCGAACTCCTTCGGATTAGGAAACTAATTAACCTTTAATAATATAAATATATTTCATGTGAGCGGAAGTAAAGAATCGGGCCACAAGCCCAATTGCTAACATCTCCCACTCGCACACATGGACTCACCTCTCTTACCACATCGTATCATCAAAACCCCTTAAACACTTCCTTTTCATACTGGAAGTGAAGCGTACGACATGACGGCAAAGATAAAGGGTGGAGCGCTATATCAAATCACCATCTGATCAGCATAGAACGCTTTTGTTAGAAAACAAAACTCGTATATACCCCAGACCGCATATATATAAATCAATTTAAGCATCGTCAATCCCTCGAGAGCGGTACTTAAACCTCAATAGGTTTGTGTATCAAGATCAATCTCTTGAACCGTATGTTCAATATGATCGTCATGACATTGAGACACAAAAAAAATAGAGATGTATATTATGCTATCTTCCTTAATTAGACACTCATATCAATCACTATTGATTAATTGCTTTCCCAGCAATGCTTGTAGGGAAATGTTCCGTAGGACAATGCTTTATCATCAACAAAATGTTTATGAAAGAACGCGATGCCACGGAACCTCAATATGGAACGATGTGATTGTCAATGTTGCAGCGAATGTTGCAACAATGACAATAACAATGAAAGCAGAAAGTATATTACAGATAATAGCAGCGGAAGTTTTGATTTCAGATTTTAAATCAAACAGACTATAGTAGACAGAAAATAACTTAAAACAATCTACAAGTATCAAACTTGTAGATCAAGCCTCAAGGCCACACAATATATATTAAAATCAAACACTGTTTTTAACCTTAACAGTTACCAAAAATTCTCACAAGATATAGAATCTTGGAGAACCGAAAAACCCACATAAATCACTATATCAAACGTGGGAAGAAAGAACTAAAACCCAGCTTCCAAACAGCAAACAACAAGGAAGCACAAATCCGAACTTCAGGAAATACAAGGCTGTATTCCTGAAGTTTCAAGCAGCAGCAGGTATGAACAAGGCTGCCTGCAAACTGGTCTTCCGTGTATGGGCTGTTGATCTCCTCTCTCAAACTCTGCTCACAAAAGTTCTGGATTGAATCTCTCTTACACACACAACAGTTCTGCGCAAATTCTTTTGTAAGCTCTCAGCCCGCGCCTTCAACTGCTCGACATCCCGCACTTTATATAGCCTGCGAATCCTGCAAGCACACGGCAATACAACTACTCCTACTAGGAAAGAGATTTAGCAAATAATCATGCAAGATTATGTTTCCTATTATGATACCTTTAATAACTAAATTATTTTGCAAAGATTTAGTTACCTAAAATGTATCTCCTAAATCTAACAAAAGTATCCTAATTAAATCCTATCACCTAAAATTCATTAACACCAATTAAATCCTTCTTTGACCAAGAAAGTGAAAACAAGACAAATTAGGCTTTGCCTAATTTACCCTTACAATCACCCCCTTTGTTTGAGCATTCTTGGTCAAATACAAAAGAGACCTGCAAGAAGATCATTGTTAACACCCCCTGAAACCAAGGTCAGAAATATATCAAGAGAGAGAGTCATGATCGAAAAACCACAATCACAATTAACTACTTATTACATGTATCCAAAATATCCAACTATCACAGACCCAAATGAAGTAAGTGTTTAAAACTAACAACCAACCATCAACCATCACATTACACAATATCAGAATCACACAAGAGAGGAATGAAGCTGCTAGCTCATCTTTCAAAGCTGCGCTTCAAGAGCGCATTTTCAGCCTTTCAGGGAACTTTTCTTCAGAGCCTCATCACTACTAACCCCAACTCTTGCAGCTTCACCCCTATTTGACCGCCGTAATGCCGAGCCGGCCGAGGGAAGAGTAGTGGAGCACCAAGGAAGTGAGAAAGGATTGGTGGGCAAAGAATGTGAGAGAGGCGTTCAGATCAGCAATTGGTCTTTAACAAACGAGACAGATATGGGAGCAGTGGGGGATGCAAACAGAAGGGATGTTGCACTTGATGTTGCAACAGCAGGAGTAACAATGGATGGGACAAGAGGTGAAAGCGTGATGAAGGAGAAACAGAGCATGGGTACCGATCAATGAAGGAGGCATCCGGAGCAGAAGAAAGAGGCAAATTTACTAGCCGATCTCCTTTTAAGAGTTTTGAAGAAAAATGGAGAGGTTCAAGGACAAGTGAGAGTCGTGTAGATGGAGATGGCTTATACCCTTGAGACATCAGGATCTTGTATATGGGAGAGGGGAAAATTAGAGACCTTTTGTCTCCTCCTGTTTCAGCCATGGAGGAGACTTTTCTAAAGATATATAATCCAAAATCAAATGGTCGTTGAGTCCCAAGAAGATACAGAACTTTACCATGTTCCTCGGTGATGACATTAGTGTTTTTGGAAGGAGACCAATTTGCACAGCAAACTTTGTGCAAAAAAGCATACAAGGAAGACAGATGGGAGGTACTAAGAGGGGTACCCTTAGCTGGCCACAGAGAAATGTTGCCACCCGACAATTCAGCAACACAAGAGTTCAGTCTAAACCTAAATCAAGTATACCCAGGAAGGAGTACCAAGAACGTAATTTATAATTTTGGGGAAAATGAGTACCATTTACCTCGAACGAAACCTTTTCAAAATCTGGAATCACACCTGACGTAAATCCTTTTCTCAAGATTAGCGTAAAATTCATGAATTAATTCTCATGGGCGGCAAGAGAGATTGTTTTCACAAGATGTCGATCAGAAAAATAAGCCGAGAGATTGTAGGAATCTAACACAGAACTCAAAACATTACGTTCATCTATTATATTCCTAGAAATATTATAGCGACGTGAAGCAGCCTTAGAGATAAACGAAGAGGAAAAGGGAGTACCCAACGGTTTCAATTTTGTGGATGTTGCAACAATGGGTGCAACATTGAACCGAGCAGAACTTCTTCTTGTGAAGCGTACTGGAATCTCATCTGAATCTTCACTAACATCAGGGGTCCCCTTCTTTGCATCATAGTTCTGATCAGAACTATCATCAAATTCCGAAGAAGTTGGTGGACTAGGCATGGTGGGAGGATGAACAGACGGTGAAGGACCAGATGTAGATGCATAAGCCTGTATCAATCGGATTAAATTCTGAGCAACTTCATCATCAGTGAAAGAGCTTGCAGCCGGTGAAGATGGTCTTCTTGGAGGAGAGGAGTTTGAAGGGAATACAACCCAAGGAGACGAGATAGGGTAGTCATCATCCTCAACATGCGCTTGTACACGAGAAGGAGGTGGAGATGCTGGTGACATAGATGGCTCGCGAACAGGGGGTAATTGAGCCGGCTGGAGGAATGAAATCCTCATCATCGAAGTCACTTTCAAGATGGATCGAGTCCTTGAAGAATCCAAAGACCGACTTTGTTTTTCTTGGCCGCTTGAATGTCAAGAATCGAGGGGTCGTCCGTAATTTGCGGGAATTCCTCTTTGTCGCTGGACGGCGGAGTGCTAGGGTTTCCTATAGAGGAAGCCCTGACAAATCACACGGGTTGTCAACATCAATTTCATTTCCTTTTTCTCCGGGAGAATGAGCGTGAGAGGTTCGAATTTGGTTGATATATCACCAGGTACGAAAATCGTCTAGACCAATTGGGGCTCAATGGTGGTTGCATTTTTGCGACATTGGTTTGTGTGAGGGTAATTTTTCTCTATATTGCGGGTTTGATGTATTCTCTCTTCGAGGGGTGGGAGCTCCTTTGTCCCCAGGTTCAAGGGTAAGGTAGGTTGTCCCCTCAAGTTTGTATCCTTTTTGTTTTTAATAAAATCTGCGGAGTCTTGCCTAACCTAAAAAAAAAACAAAAAGAAGGAAGCCATAGAAAGGGGCGGGTGAAACAAGTAGACGGATGGAGGCGAGGCCCGAAATTTTTTGAGTGAGAGCAGGAGATGTGCTAGTCGCAACGGAGAGTTGTGAGAGCGTTCTTTGAGTAATGTAAATCGTACTTTCGCAGAAGGTGCACTAATCACATACTAATGCAATTAGTCGTTGGATATTAATGATAGAAAGTGAACCGTCGCACACATTACCGAGAACTCAAAATTCAAACATCACATGCTAACCAACGATAGAAGTTAGATATGAATCTGTTTGTTCGAGACATAGAGAGATAAGGACAAATAGAGACACAATCGATTTCAAAAATCATTTTGAATTGATCAGGAATTTTAGGAATACACAAAACATACTTAACCGAGATTGAGACCACACAAGATATACAAACACAGATAATAAGCCCATTTCTGATCTTGAAGAAAAACACACAGTAGTGTAGACAGCCACATAAAATAATGACTTTGAGAACAAGAGGCAAAAACAGGCATTAAATTTGAAGGACAAAATCTAGGGGCGATATCATGCACCTATATGTCCTAATCAGGTATGTCTAAAATATGCAAAAAAGAAAAACAAAGCGAAAGAATGAGATACACACAAGTGATATGTCTAGATCAAGCGATTGCCGGTTCCCAATGTTGCAACAATGGAAATCACATTCACCAAAAATCTGTGATTTTATGTTCGAATTCTCATTTTTTTTTTCACCAAAAAAAACACAATTACTCCCAGAAATATCATAGGTACTTTATTTCCCCATGAAAATAGCTTTACTTTATTTCAAGCTAAAACACCACTAGGAACCTTTCACACTATTTGCCTAGGGTAGCAACTTAACTTTTTGATCAACTTTGTGGAATTCGAAAATCCATAGTCCCAAAACCACAACCTTGTTCATAGGTAGCTCTTTTCCGTTAGGTAGCTTTCACACTTTGTCAATTAAAGGAGTCGATTTAGTCAAGATCAACCCATGCAAGTCGAAACTTCATAGTACATTGACAAATTGCGGCATCCTAAAAATTTTGAAAGGTAGCTCTTTCCTTTGTGGTTTAACAGAGAGTTTTTCTCAAAGCAACAACTTTCTTGGGCGATGGTGAGAAGATTTTGAACAATAGAATCACAATAATTTTGAATGAATCATCACACATGCACAAAGGTACTTAACACAAATAGATTTGATCTAGTGTGCCCCCCTAGATAACAATGCAATATGCCTAATTTTTTTTTAAGTGAGGGATTACATGGCGTACATACCGAGAGATTTCCTAAGATTTATGAATCTCTCAAAATCTAGACTTTTAGTAAAGATATCACGGCCAATTGGTTTTACTGTACCAACATGTTCAATGCGACGATGCCTTGTTCAACTAAGTCTCTAATAAAATGGTGTCTTATATCTATGTGCTTTGTTCTTGAGTGTTGAGCGAGGATTTTTAGCTATGCTTATTGCACTTGTGTTGTCACAATACATGGTTAAGATATCGTTATGCAAACCATAATCTTGGATCATTTGTTTCATCCACAAAAGTTGTGTACATCCACCTAGCGACAATATACTCGATTCATTTGTTGATAGGCGACACAATTTTGTTTCTTGCTAAACCAAGAAATCGATTGTTTCCTAGATAAAAACATCCTCCGGATGTACTTCTCATGTCATCAACACTTTGCTGGCCAGTCAGCATCAACGAACCCAACAAGATTGGTGTTCGTATGCTTAGTATACTCTAACCCATGCCAAAGGTCTCACCAACATATCAATTATTCTTTTTACGACTTTGGTGAGAAACTTTGGGGTTTGCTTGATACCTTGCACTGGCTTACACTTTGTACATGATATACGGATGGTGGCGATTAAATACAAAACTCCCTATCATACTTCTATACAAGGTAGGATCAACACTTTCTGATTTTTCATCTTTATTAAGTTTATGGATGTACCCATAGGGGTTT
>CM028380.1:154370445-154401475 GCA_013146195.2 Codonopsis lanceolata
CCCGCTCAACACTCAAGAACAAAGCACATAGATATAAGACACCATTTTATTAGAGACTTAGTTGAACAAGGCATCGTCTCAGATCAACATGTTGGTACGTAAAAACCAATTGGCCGATATCTTTACTAAAGTCTAGATTTTGAGAAATCATAAATCTTAGGAAATCTCTCGGTATGTGTGTCATTTAATCTCTCACTTAAAAACTTAAAAAAAAAATTAGGCATATTGCAATGTTATCTAGGGGGGCACACTAGATCAAATCTATTTGTGTTAAGTACCTTTGTGCATGTGTGATGATCCATTCAAAATTATTGTGATTCTATTGTTCAAAATCTTCTCACCATCTCCCAAGAAAGTTGTTGCTTTGAGAAAAACTCTCTGTTAAACCACAAAGGAAAGAGCTACCTTTCAAAATTTTTAGGATGCTGCAATTTGTCAATGTACTATGAAGTTTCGACTTGCATGGGTTGATCTTGACTAAATTGACTCCTTTTAATTGACAAAGTGTGAAAGCTACCTAACGGAAAAGAGCTACCTATGAACAAGGTTGTGGCTTCTTTCTTTTGGGACTATGGATTTTCGAATTCCATGGGTTGATCAAAAAGTTAAGTTGCTACCCTTGGTAAGTAGTGTGAAAGGTTCCTAGTGGTGTTTTAGCTTGAAATAAAGTAAAGCTATTTTCATGGGGAAATAAAGTACCTATGATATTTCTGGGATTAATTGTGTTTTTTGGTGAAAGAAAAATGAGAATTCGAACATAAAATCACAGATTTTTGGTGAATGTGATTTCCATTGTTGCAACATTGGGAACTGCAATCAGTTGATCTAGACATATCACTTGTGTGTATCTGCATTCTTTCGTTTGTTTTTTCTCTTTTGCATATTTTAGACATACTGTTTAGGACATATAGGTGCAGGATATCAGCCTTCTTAGTTTCTGTCCTTCAAATTTAATGCCTGTTTTGCCTCTTGTTCTCAAAGTCATTATTTTATGTGGATGTCTACACTACTGTGTTTTTTCTTCATGATCAGAACTGGGCTTATTATCTGTGTTTGTATATCTTGTGTGGTCTCAATCTCGGTTAAGTATGTTTTGTGTATTCCTAAAATTCCTGATCAATTCAAAACGATTTTTGAAATCAGATTGTGTCTCTATTTGTCCTTATATCTCTCATGTCTCGAACAGCAGACTCATATCTAACTTCTATCAGGTTGGTTAGCATGTGATGTTTGAATTTTGAGTTCCTGGTAATGTGTGCGACGGTTCACTTTCTATCATTAATATCCAACGACTAATTGTATTAGTGGCAGGATTAGTGCACCTTCTTGCAGGAAAGTACGACATTACTCAAAGAACAGTCTCTCACAACTCTCCGGCGAATTGCTAACATCTCCGTTCTCACTCAAAAATTTAAGTCTCAGTCTCCATCCGTCTACGTGTTTCACCCAGTCGTCTTCTATGGCTTCCTCCTTAAAAAGCCCCAAATTCACAAAATCCAATGTCGCAAAAATGCAACCACCATTGAGCCCCAATTCGTCCACAGACGATTTCTCGACTGCCATGGTGGTATATCAACCAGTCCCTGAACCTCTCACGGTCATTCTCCCTGGAGAAAAAGGGAATGAAATTGATGTTGACAACCCAGGCGATTTGTCCGGCCTTCCCTCTATAGGAAACCCTAGCACTCGCCGGTCAAAGCGACAAAGAGGAATTCCTGCAAATTACGACGACCCCTCTGTTGCCGACGTTCAAGCGGCCAAGAAAAACAAAGTCGGTGCTGGATTCTTCAAGGACTCAGTCCATCTTGAAAGTGACTCAAATGATGAGGATTTCATTCCTCCAGCAGGCTCAATTTCCCCTGTTCGCGAGCCATCTATGTCACCAGCATCTCCACCTCCTTCTCGTGTACAAGAGCCTGTTGAGGATGATGACTACCCTATCCCGTCTCCTAGGATTGTATTCCCTTCTGATTCCTCTCCTCCAAGAAGGCCATCTTTAACGGTTGCAAGTTCTTTCACTGATGATGAAGTTGCTCAGAATATAATCTGATTGCGACAGACTTATACATCTACATCTGGTCCTTCACCCTCTGCTCATCCTCCGACTGTGCCTAGTCCACCAACTTCTTCGGAATTTGATGATAGTTCTGATGAGAACTATGATGCGAAGAAGGGGACCCCTGATGTTAGTGAAGATTCAGATGAGATTCCGGTGCGCTTCACAAGAAGAAGTTCTGCTCGGTTCAATGTTGCACCTATTGTTGCAACATCCACAAAATTGAAACCGCTGGGTACTCCCTTTTCCTCTTCGTTTATCTCTAAGGCTGCTTCACATCGCTATAATATTTCTAGGAATATAATAGATGAACGTAATGTTTTGAGTTCTGTGTTAGATTCCTACAATCTCTCTGCTTATTTTTCTGACCGCAATCTTGTGAAAACAATCTCTCTTGCTGCCCCATACCTTCGAGAATTAATTCATGAATTTTACGCTAATCTTGAGAAAAGGATTTCTGATCCGTGTGATTCCAGTTTTGAGAAGGTTTTCGTTCGAGGTAAATGGTACTCATTTTCTCCAAAAATTATAAATTCTGTTCTTGGTACTCCTTCCTCGGGTATACTTGATTTAGGTTTAGACCTGAACTCTTGTGTTGCTGAATTGTCGGGTGGCAAAATTTCTCTGTGGCCAGCTAAGGGTACTTCTCTCAGTACCTCCCACCTGTCTTCCTTGTATGCGTTTTTGCACAAAGTTTGCTGTGCAAATTGGTCTCCTTCCAAAAACACTAATGTCATCACCGAGGAACATGGTAAAGTTCTGTATCTTCTTGGGACTCAACGACCATTTGATTTTGGATTGTATATCTTTAGAAAAGTCTCCTCCATGGCTGAAACAGGAGGAGACAAACGGTCTCTAATTTTCCCCTCTCTCATATACAAGATCCTGATGTCTCAAGGGTACAAGCCCTCTCCTTCTACACGACTCTCACCTGTTCTTGAAACTCTCCATTTTTCTTCAAAACTCTTAAAAGGAGATCGGCTAGTCAATTTGCCTCTCTCTTCTGCTCCAGATGCCTCCTTCATTGATCCCAGTACCCCTCATGCTCCTGCTTCTCCTTCAGTCACAGTTTCACCTACTGTCCCATCCATTGTTACTCCTGTTGTTGCAACATCAAGTGCAACACAGTTTCCCCACTGCTCCCATATCTGTCTCGTTTGTCAAAGACCAATTGCAGCTGATCCAGACCCAGCTCTCTCACATTGCGGCACACCAATCCTTTCTCACTTCCTTGGCTGCTCACTACTCTTCCTGACTGGCTCAGCATTCTGGTCAAATAGGGGGTGAAGCTGCAAGAGTTGGGGTTAGTAGTGATGAAGCTCCTGAAACTGGAAAAGTTCCTGAAAGGCCTGAAAATGTAGCTACTGAAACTGCCAAAAGCTCCTGAAAGATGAACTGCAGTTACGTCCTCTCTTGTGTGATTATGATATTGTGTAATGTGATGGTTGATGGTTGGTTGTTAGTTTTAAACACTTACTTCATTTGGGTTTGTGATAGTTGGATATTTGGATATTTTGGATACATGTAATAAGTAGTTAATTGTGATTGTGGTTTTTCGATCATGACTCTCTCTCTTGATATATTTCTGACCTTTGTTTCAGGGGGTGTTAATAATGATCTTCTTGCAGGTCTCTTTTGGATTTGACCAAGAATGCTTAAACAAAGGGGGTGATTGTAAGGGTAAATTAGGCAAAGCCTAATTTGTCTTGTTTTCACTTTCTTGGTCAAAGAAGGATTTAATTGGTGTTAATGAATTTTAGGTGATAGGATTTGATTAGGATACTTCTGTTAGATTGAGGTGATACATTTTAGGTAACTAAATCTTTGCAAAATAAGTTAGTTATTAAAAGTATCAAAATAGGAAATATAATCTTGCATGATTATTTGCTAAATCTCTTTCCTAGTAGGAGTAGTTGTTTTGCCGTGTTCTTGCAGGATTCGCAGCCTATTTAAAGTGCTGGATGTCGAGGAGTTGAGGAGGCGTGCTGAGAGCTTACAGAAGATTTTGTTCAGAAGGGCTGTGTGCGTATAAGAGAGATTCAATCCAGATTCTTTGTGAGCCAAGCTTGTGAGAGGAGATCAACAGCCCATACACGGAGACCATTCTGCAGGCAGTCTTGTTCATACCTGCTGCTGCTTGAAACTTCAGGAATACAGTCTTGTATTTTCTGAAGTTCTGATTTGTGCTTCCTTGTTGTTTGCTGTTTGGAAGCTGGTTTTAGTTCTTTCTTCCCACGTTTGATTTAGTGATTTATGTGGGTTTTTCGGTTCTCCAAGATTCTATATCTTGTGAGAATTTTTGGTAAGTGTTAAGGTTAAAAACAGTGTTTGATTTTAATATATATTGTGTGGCCTTGAGGCTTGATCTACACGTTTGATACTTGTAGATTGTTTTGAGTTATTTTCCGTCTACTAAAGTCTGCTTGATTTAAAATCTGAAATCAAAACTTCATTGCTATTATACGTGATATACTTTTACGCTTTCATTGTTATTGTCATTGTTGCAACATTCGCTGCAACATTGACAATCACATCGTTCCATATTGAGGTTCCGTGGCATCGCGTTTTTTCAATAGACTCTGAATTCATTATACACAACATTTGTTGTGTTATTTTGTTAGTTTTCTTTATTTATCTAATATAAATCAATATTTTTAAGCAAGAACGATTTGTTAACCTAAAAAATCATGATCTGATTTGAACCATACTTCAGGAAGTGTCATACATGTGGCAATGAATGACATTAACTATTGTTAATCGTTATTGCATATGATAGTACTAATGATTGACCTTAACTTTTGTTTGACCTACATGTTTGCTCTGGTTGAAATTATAAATAAGAGTTTGTTACTTTTTTTTCCTGTTTATAATATTTTAATAAACAAAATTTTGTTGGGCCTATCTTGTTTTTATATAAAAATAAAAATATAATTTTTTTATAATACATGTTGGCTGAAACTGATTGTTTAAGTTCATTATATTTTATCTTCTATACGACCACAAATTTTTAACTTATAAAATATTATTAAAAAATTTGATTTCGATTTTTTAACATGTAAAATGGACAATAAAATTAAGATATTGATGGTTTTAAAATATTTTGTCAACGGGTCCGTGGAGATGGAAAAATATTTTTCTATTTCTGCTTCTCTATATTTTTATAGATTTGTCAATGCATTGCTTTTACTTTTTGTCCATATTATTAGATGTGCACTTTAGTTTCAAATATGTCAATAAGTTGTCTCAATAATTGTGATGGAGATTTAGATTCGTTAAGTAATACTATTTCGATATTAATTATATTTTCGTGATCAAGTTTTTTATTTTTCGTTTTGTGATTTTCATGTCATTTAGATGTGACATTCTTGTTTTTACTGATGGAGACAATGACATTCTTGTGATACTTTGTCTCCAACATTACTTATATTCAAATTTTAGCTCCTATAATGTGATGTCCAAACCTTTTAATGATTAGTTGGTAAAAAAATTACAATAAAATATTAGTTGATTTTTTTAATATAATAATAATTAGATTAATTTGGGGGATTGAGCATTAAAAACCGAACAAACAACAATATTTTTACAAAAAAAATCTAGTTCGGATTTAATGGAATTTGGTTCGTTGGCTAATGTTCAAGATTTTTTTGTTTGACCTATATGCTCGGATTGAAATTAAATCATGGTTTGTTATTTTATTTTTTATATTTCGAATATTTGAATAAACACACTTTTGTCAAGACTCATGATTTTATATAAAAGTAAAAGTATAATTTTTTTATAATATATGTTGGTAGAAACCGGTTATTTAAGTTCATCATATTTTAACTTCTATAAGATAACAAATTTCTTAACGTGTAGAATACTATAAAAAATTATGATATCGATTTATAACAAGCAAAATGAACAATAAAACTAAGATCTTGAACGTGCTTGTTTGGTGGAGCGTTTTGACCAAAACACTGGTAAAAGACGCAACGTTTTCTCTTTAAAAGTGTTTCAATGCAGCAATTTAAAACGCATCGTTTTAAAAATGTACAGCGTTTTAAAACGCTCCAATTTGGAGTGTTTTAAAAATGTGTTGCGTTTACAAATATTTTGTTTATAAAAATAGCGTTTTGAAATAGCTTTTCAAACATGTTTACAAGAAAAAAATTACGTTTTGAAAATGCTGTGTTTTAAAAATGTTGCGTTTAGAAAAAACTGCGTTTTCAAAACGCTGCACCAGACGAGGCCGAAGTTGACATATTTTGTTAACTTTGTTTTCATAGAAGTTTGTTCATATTTCAAGGCAATATTTGGTTTTCATATTCCAAGAGAGTGTTTGATTTTCACATATTAAGGTAGTATTTGATTAATTATGATACATGTAATCAATTAATGTATAATCAATTAATTTATGTTTTCAATACATGACCCACAACTTTGTTATATATAAATGATTTTCTATTTTAGGAAGATAAATTTTGAAGGGAATTTGTTATTTTTAGACTACCTTGGTTATATATAAATATAGATTGTGGGTCGGTCCCTTTTTTTGAAATTGTAACCACTTCATTACCTTATTTTTTAATTCAACCGCTAAAATCCATTTAAATAATATTTTACATAAAATATTCACCATCATCTTCAATAAGATAGAAGCTCGAGAAGCTTTCAGATTAGTCATTGACTATTATGTTTAGCCCTACTTTTAAAAATGAGAATCGACAACAACAACAATCGTAATTCATTTTCCAACAATCCATTTGTCAATCTTTTGTAATCTATTTGCCTTCAATTCGAAAAAAAAACATCCTTGCAACTCAATTTCTTCCTTCATCTTTCAATCAACTTCAATCGAAAAATGAATTACGATTTTAGAAACCGAAGGAGTCCTTACAACCTAGTTTTTTCCTTCCTTCAACATCGATGTACAACATAACCTCAATCATCAACAGAGTAGGTTTTGGCCAATTCTACATGTTTGTTTGGCAAATATATGTTGTTAGGGTTTTTTCATAAATGCACGTTACATTTGTGTTCATAAATGCACCGCAGTATACAATCATTTGCACGTTAGATTTGTTAATTTCTCATTCTTAAATATATGCCTAATTCTGCCTCGGTGTTTTTAATTAGATATTGTATCTAACAATTCAACGTCAGTGTTTTTTTAATAAGTCATCGTTTCTTCCAATATTATCTCAGTCTTAGCTAATTAAACATCGTTTTTTCCAATCATCCTTTGATGTTATTTAATTAGTCATCGTTTCTTCCAATCATGCTTCGGTGTTACTTAATTAGGTGTCGTTCTTTCAAATCTTGCCTTAGTGTTACTTAATTAGGCGTCATTTCTTTAATATGGTAGCAGACTTCAATTTATTTTTCCAATCCTGCCTTAGTGTTACTTAATTAGGCGTCGTTTATTTAATATGGTGGCAGACTTCAATTTATTTTTCCAATCATGCCTCGGTGTTACTTAATTAGACGTCGTTTCTTCAATATAGTGACAAACTTCAATTTATTTGTTGTATGTAGTATATAAATAATTAGACATCTTTTTTTTTATTCATATCTCGGTGTTACTTAATTAGGCATTGTTTCTTCCAATCATACTTTGGTGTTATTTAATTAGTCATCGTTTCTTTCAATCCTGCCTCGATGTTACTTAATTAGGCATCATTCCTTCAATTCCTGCTTCAGTGTTACTTAATTAGGCGTCGTTTCTTTAATATGGTGGCAGACTTCAATTTATTTTTTCCATCACGCCTCGGTGTTACTTAATTAGGTGTCGTTTCTTCAATATGGTGGTAGACTTCAATATATTTTTACAATCCTGCCTCGGTATTACTTAATTAGGCGTCGTTTCTTCAATATGATGTAAGACTTCAATTAATTTTTCAAATCCTGCCTCGATGTTACTTAATTAGGCATCATTTTTTCCAATCATGTCTCGGTGTTATTTAATTAGTCATCGTTTCTTCCAATCCTGCCTTAGTGTTACTTAATTTGGCTTCGTTCTTTCAAATCCTACATCAGTGTTACTTAATTAGGTGTCGTTTCTTATCATTTAATAAAAGTATAAAAAAATATAAGACATTGCATTGTTTGAAATTTAATTCATTGGTGTCGAAAGTTCACTTCATTTCCAATCATAAATTGGTGATACTTATATAAACATCGTTTCTTCCAATCATATCTCGATGTTACTTAATTAGACGTCGTTTCTTCAATATGGTGGCAGACTTTAATTTGACGTGACAAAATTTATTATGCCCGATGCTTGTTTTGATTTGGTGGGTGTTAGTTTAGTTTAATGGTTTCATCTTTTCAACTAAATTTTAGTTTGAATTTTGCTTGTTGGGTTGGTGGTGAGGAGAAGAAGCAAAAGAGATAAAAATGGGAGAAACCAAATTTTTTTCCTTGCGATGCCTAAATTTTATACAGTGACTTTTGTATTGCGACGCCCAATATTTTGACCAATGCTCAAAATTTCGAGCGACACCCAATTTTTTTCCTTGCGACACCCAAAATTTTGAGCGACACCAAAATTTGGACTGAGGCTTTGTCTGCGCGTCTTTCCTTTATTAAGAGTGCCTTTGTCATTTTCCTTCAAAAAATGTAGTTTAGCAGTTTAAAACAGAATAGTACGATTGACAATATAGTTACTACATATTGAAAAAGTGATACTCCTTCCGTCTCTAAATTATCGTCTTGGTGGTCTTGATGCATGGTTTAAGAAAATACATTTGACTAAATTATTAATATTAGTTTGATATGTTGTTTACTTTAAAACTCATGTGTATGTAGCATATAATTAAAGTAGGGTGAAAAAGTAAGAAAAAGTGGTAAAAATGTTGTCCTAAAAAGAAAAGTTTCAAATAAGACAATTATTTTGAGAAGGACGAAAAAAGAAAGCAGAACAATAATTTGGGGATGGAGGGAGTATGTTTTAGTATATTAGAGCATCTCGAATGCTAACGTAGATGATGAGTGTGAATATGATGTGACAACCAAATTTGTTCACATTGTGTATAACAATGTCAATCTTTCACATTCTACTTGAGGGTGTGGATACATACTAGTCATTATTATTCTTCGTAAAACTGTTTCTATTGGTTGTTCTCTATTCTTTTCCTTTTTTATTTTTTCTTAACGGAAAGTTAACAAAGTTAGCATTGTTAACAAAAAGCAGTGTTCTAAAACTCCCCGCCTAGCTCCGCCTAGGCCCCGCCTAGGCGCTAGGTCCCTCTCTACCGCCGCGACTTTCTTAGTCGCCGCCTAATCGACCAAGTCGGCGTCTACACCAAACTTCGTCTTCCTTAATTTATTTATGTAGCTTTGATTTTGTGGCATGCGGTGACCGGAGAAGGAAGGGGGCGAACTGGAGAAGGAAGGAGGAGTGATAATGGTGATGTAGAGAGGGAGGTGATGAGGGGCGAACTGGAGTAATATCTTTTTTTTTTTGTTTTTAGCTCTAAACGTGGCTGGTTTATTGCTTTGGGGTTGTTGAGAATTGAGATTAATGGTATGTTTGTATATTTTTGTTCATTTTACAAATATAGACAAGTGTTTGATAAAATGACAAATATAAAAAAAATTAAATTTGTATTCAATGTGTTTGATCTTAGATGTAAATTATCAAAACAATTGTAATTATGTCTTAATTCTAGGCACCGATTACGCCCCGACTTGTCCCTTAGGCACTAGGCGCTAGTGTGTCGCCTAGCGGTCGCCTAACGATTTTTAGAACTTTGACAAAAAGTGAAGGCCATCCATAAAAAATGAGAAGAAAACTCATATCCCCAACAGATTAGCCGCAAGAAAGGCAGAATAGAAGGAATTATGTCATTCCAATCCCTAGCAGGGTTCCTACAGCACAGCAAAAAAGCAAAAAGACAATAAAAAAGAAAGCAAAAAGAAAGACAAAAAAAAAAGAGAAAGCAAAAAAGCAAAGAAAAAAAAAGAGAGAAAAGAAAAAAATGAAAGCAAAGAAGGAAAAAAGGGGGGGGGGCAGAGCAGAAGAAAAAAAAGTAAAAAAAAAAAGAGAAAGCAAAAAAGGAAAGAAAAAAAAGAGCAAAAGAAAGAAAAAAAGGAAGGAAAGGTAAAGTATTAATATTTTACCTGTTGCATGCATTTTATCTTTGGTTGTTGAATCATCTCCTCGAGGGCTGTTGTTGCCTCGTTGGTCCACAATAATGCTCAAATAGGCTAGAGGGGGGGGGGTGAATAGCCTATAATGCCAATTTAAAAAATTTTCTTTTGGATATACATAAAACATAGTTTAGTTGGCAATTGCAATTTATCAAGTTGAGCATGTCTGCCGGTAAAAGTTATCGGTAGACTTGCTCTAAGCAGAAGTAACAACTCTGTCGATAAACAGGTTAGTCAAATCAAAAGCCTGGTAAAAGGTTTGTATAGCGGAAGGTAAAGAGGCTATGATTTGGAGAAGTCATAAGCGGTTGTACACGAATATATGTTCAGAACAACAGCACACTTAAAACTTCTGTCAAATGCAGGTTTTAGGAAATCAATTAGAGAGTAGTTTTTCTAAAGATAAATCATTTATAAAAAGCTCATAGATATATATGGACTGAGAGATAAAGTATTAGTAAGAACATATGAATTTATTCAAAGATAAATTACATATTACATCAGTAGAAATAGTCTATGTACAGTTTCTGGCTTTGTCTTCTTAAGTCTCAACCCTTACTTAATTATCCATTCAAGGATCTTTATGTTACAAAGGACAATAGGAGATGAAAACGAGAAACTGTTATGAGAAGGACGAGATTTTCAAGGTCGTTCAGATATAAAAATATATCTAAACGAGTGAGTGCAAAGCACTCGACTTTCCTTTTTTTTTTTTTTTTTGAGAAACAACGGTGGCACCCTGCTAGATTTTATTAATATAGAAAAAGAATACAAACTTGAGGGGGACAACCAGCCTTGCCCTTATAGATGGGAGGACTAAGGGGTCTTACCTCTAAAAAGAAAGGAACAACAAGAATAAAAAAACTAAGAGATACGAACATAAGGGGTTCCGATACTGTCAAGATTAATGAGCCCACGAATTCTGGAAGGAAGGGAATCAGGGGCAGAAAAGTTAGAATCCACGCAAAGATCACCACCAAGGTTAGTTAAAGCATCAGGGACAAAGTTAGCTTCTCTGAAAATATGAGTAAAGGTAAGCTCCATACCATTAGCAATGGAACTAATTTTGCGAATCAAATAGCTACTGTGCCACGGAGGCTGGGAGCGGCTCATAATACAATCAAGAAGGCAAGAGGAATCAATTTCCACATTTACCTAAGAATATCCATGACTTTGTAACCAAATAAGGCCATGGAGAAGAGCTTTACACTCTGCTAAAAAACTGGATGATTGGCCCTAAAAAGAAGAGAAGGCAAATATCAAATCTCCATGATTATTTCGGATAATACCTCCCCCCGAGCTAGGACCTGGATTGCCACGGCTAGCCCCATCTATATTAAGCTTCACCCACCCATCCGAAGGCTTTGACCAACTGACCAATCTGATAGATCTGCTAGCAATGCGACAAATTCTAGAAGAAAAGATAGCGCTCTAGTTAGACAGATCTGAAGAAAACATGGCAGAATTCTTAATAACGGAGAAGATCATATACTTGATTTTGTCGATCAAGGATTTTGCCGAGCATAGAACCCCTTCATGTAAAGCCTTATTCCTGAATTTCCATAGTTCCCAAAGAATGATAGAGGGGGAGACAACAAAAAGAATTGAAGCTTCTCTCTTGAGCCACTAATTAAAGCAAACCTGATTGACAGTCATAGGAAGGCAGTGAATATCCCCAAGCCTGTTAAATCCGGACCACACAGCAGCAGCGGTCGGACTGGTTAAGAAAACATGGGAATAAGATTCGCTCTGACCAGAAACACAGCAAGAACAACGAGATGCTGTTTGAATTCCCTTCTTGATAATGCTTTCATCTATCGGTAACTTACATTGCCAAAGACGCCACATGAAAAGACTAATGTGCCGGGGAAGATACTTACTCCAGATGAATTTAGCTGATTCCAGAATGGGCCATTTTGCCCGAACAGTATTCCATGCAGACCAAAGTGTAAAGTTTCCTCTAGCAGTAAGACTCCAGCACGCATAGTTACGAATGTTAGATAATTCTATTCCTTCATTAATAATCAAGTCAGCTTTGAGATCACCCAACAAGGCTCGGGAAGCATCACTAATATTTGAAGACCCATCAAACAGGTCTCTAACATAAGAGAGATGCCTATTTAAAGGCTGAGGAATTAAATCAATGGGCAACCAGTTATCCCACCAAATTGAACAAGATCCCGTGCCAATAATCCACTTAATATATTTTTCGGCAATACTCCTAACTGAACACATTCGACGCCAAGTGTATGAACCCCGAGAGGATGCCAAATAGGGATGGAGAGTAGAGCAGTAGCTACGTCTCATAAATTGGGCCTAAAGGCTGTTGTAAGTGCGGAAACGCCACCAAAGATTCAAGGAAAAAGCGTGAATAACATCTTTAACAGAACGAATGCCCACGCCTCCTTCAACCACAGGCCTACAGCATTTATCCCAAGCAATCCAATGCAATTTTTCCTTGCCATCAATTGAACCCCAGATGAAATTGGCTAGCATTCGATTTATGTGATTGATGACCGAGACAGGAGGATCAAGAATAGCAATTTGATACATCACCATAGATTGAAGGACATAATTAATAAGAGTCACCTTACCAGCTTGATTAAGGAACGTGCTAAACCATGAGTTGATCTTAGCTTGCAGCTTCTCGAGTAGATGGTCGAATAGAGATTTCTTTTTCCGACCTTCAAAAAGAGGGCAGCCTAAATATGTAATAGGGAGATTTTTGAAATTGAAACCAAGATGGCGTCGAATGGTCCCAATTCTAGAGGGGTTAATGTGACTGGAAACCATAAAGAAACTCTTACTCGAATTAATCAGTTGACCCGAGCATCTCTCATAAGAGGCAAGTAACTGGTGGTGTTTAATTAATGACTGTTTGTTACCATTACAAAAAATGACAACGTCATCCGCAAAAGCAAGGTGGGATATAATCGGGCAGCCAACAGATGAGTGAAAGGTAAAGTGAGGGTTTTTGAGTTGCAAATCATTCAGAGCCCGACTTAGAACCTCCGTAGCAATAATAAAAAGGCTCAGAGAAAGGGGGTCACCTTGTCGTAAGCCCCGAGTTGAGTGAAAGAAACCAGCCGAGGAGCCATTTATTAAGACCGAAAACCAATTATTTGAGATCACCCACCATATCATGTCTATGAAGACTTCACTAAAACCAAATTTTCTTAGCACCTTGATCAAGAAGATCCAAGAAACTCTATCGAATGCTTTAGCCATATCCAGTTTAATAATAGTGATGGAACCATTAATTTTCTTCTTCAGATGATGGGATATTTCATGCGCTAAAAGAAGATTATCCTGGATGACACGCCCCTTGGTAAAGGCACTCTGATTATTAGAGATAATGTCTAGAAGAATACGAGCTAACCGAGAAGAAAGAAATTTCGTGACAACTTTGTTACAAAAATTACATAGACTGATCGGACGGAGATCTTTGAACGAGTCAATATGATCAGATTTTGGGATGGTGAGAAATAACGTGCTCGTCCAAGAATTAGGCATATCAAAGCCCGAGAAGAATTCAGTAACAGCCATATGAAGGCCCTCGGCAATAACGTCCCAACAAGAGGTGTATAATTTACCCGAGAAACCATCGGGACCCGCAGCACTATTCCCATTGAGAGAAAAAACGGCCTTTTTAATATCCTCAACTAACGGAGGAATTGAAAGGAGATTGTTTTGATCTTGAGAGATAAGAGATGAAATATGAATTAAGAGGTCTTCATCAGAAATAGAGCAGTTAGTGAGCTGATCACTATAAAAATCAATGGCAGCTTTCTTAATACCTTCCTCATCTCTAATAATATTGCCATGCATGTTTTTAATTTCATGGATGAAAAGTCTGTTACGAGATTGCTTAACTGTTGAATGAAACAATTTGGTGTTGCCATCCCCTTCCTTGAGCCAACGGAGATGAGATTTTTTATGCCAGAAATCTTCTTCAGTCTTGAGCTTGTGCTGTAAATTAGCTTTAGCAAGATGGAGGGCTGCCCTATTATCGGAAGATGGGGTGGATTCATAAATAAGCTCCTTTTCAAGAACATCTTCAGCTTCCTTAATGGCCTGAAAAATATTCCCAAAAGTGGTCTTGTTCCATTCTTTTAAAACCATCAGAACTGCTTTTAATTTGTTAGCAAATTTGACCATCGGACGACCATTACTCGGGTTGTTCCAGGCATCCCTAACAATATCCAGAAACGTGTAGTGAGTAGTCCAAACTTTTAAAAACTGAAAGTGGTAGTGAGCAGCTTTTGTGGAATCAGTGATAGAGATAATGAGAGGAGAGTGATCAGAGCAAGTTCGATTAAGGTGTTCAACTATAGTAGCAGAAAACGTTGAAATCCATGCCATATTGCAAATGGCCCTGTCCAATCTTTGGAATATAGAAGTTGAACTTTCTCTATTATTACTCCAGGTGAACTGGCTGCCATGATACCCCAAGTCGTGTAGCCCAGCAGCATTCAAACAAGCCTGAAAATCATGCGCTCCTTGACGATCCCAGCCATTTCCCCTAAATTTTTTCGAAGCACTCGACCTTCCATGATGATTGATTATTGCACAATCAACAGCATTTGTATTGGAGTACAAATCTGAAGATATGCATGCAATATCTACAGATAGCTCTTCATTTTCTTGAGACACTATCTAACATCAATCTTCATATCTTGATCTCTGTCTATTGAAGTTTTTGATCAGTCTCTTCTCTTTTCCAAGACTTTCTTCCAAGCAATCCACTGAGGGTGTTTTGCTAAGATCTGGATGAGTTCACTGCAATCTGTGTAGAAATCAGAGATACGTTGGTGAAGACGAACTCTTTGAAAATTTCTTTTTCTTTGAAGTTCTTGATTAGATTAAGTTACTCGTTGCTCACAGTGTATCGTTTTATGATCTTAGATGTCGCTTACACACTGTCACGTTTATATTGAGCAAGAGAGAGGATTTATATAGGCAAGAGTCAATATAATGGATGAGAGATGAAGACTTGAGGTTTTCTATCCGTTGGAGATGTAGTGGTTGAAGACTATCAGATAGAGATCTTTGTCCATAAGATCTTCGACTGTTTGGAGCAGAGATTTGTCCTGTAGATCTTGGAACTTGTTGTCTGTCAGACCATGTAGATAAGTCTCTGAAGAGTAGGTGATCGATGTTTTAATTAATCTTTTTCCTTGCAAGTGAACAAGACTATTATAGAATAGTATTGGAAGCAAGGGTCGAACCCACAGAGACAAGTGATCACGAACAGTGCAATTTATTGATAGCAAATTATTAATCTAAAGGGGGTTTTATATTTAATTCAATCTTAAACTACTATTTATATTTAGATGTTAACTAATCAGCAGTAATTACAAATATGAAGATCTTATGGTGGGTGGCAATCTACAAATATGAAGATCTTATGGTGGGTGGCAATCTAGGATTAGGTTTCACTTTATCTCCTTTATGTATCTCCTTTATGTTCAATTCATAAATATTATTATTCAATGTCTTGGGTTCGTTCACTAAATATAGATATAGACTATTGAACAATTGGTTCAGCCTCCATTCCCGCAAAATTCATCCATTCTATATCCTAAGCACAAGAACTGTAAATCTAGCTGTCACCTAGATTTATGATCTATCTGTCACCTAGATCATGTATGAACATGGTCCTAACTTATCACTCTCGTGCATCGATAGGTCCAATTTATTGTGTTGGTGAGCCGATTATGCGACATATGCACTTGGTCATGCAGTTATCCGCACCTCTAAGCCTTTATTATTTGCGATTACATTCATTTGTTCAAAGCAAAATAATATAGGGATTGATAGACAACACAATCAACAAGCATTGAATAAACATATATAAGAATCAAAACATAAATTTGATACAAGTTACCTCTCACCTCGTAGATTATGGATGATGTAGTTCATCATAGACAATGAACAGCACATGGAGATGATTGGAGACATGATTTGATCTTCAATACTTGAAATTACACAAACTAATTATGTTATACAATCTAAAAACTACCTAAAATCAACCTAAAACTGTTTCCAGCCGATTTTCTATATCTTGGGCTCGGCATCTGACTTCTATATATACTCGGGAGTTGTAATTCAATCGAATGACTGTGTGAAAATCCGAAATAGTCGCATTCTGACCACCTTGCGGTCGCAAGGTGTTGGATACCTTGCGTCCGCAAGGTCTCCAGTGTGTGGCCTTTGATTCTTGGCTTCGGCTTTAAGACAGTCTTGCCTACCTTGCGGTCGCAAGGTCGAGGCACCTGCGTCCGCAAGGTCTAGATCTGCGACTTTACTCTTTCTTCATTTTTCCTTTTGGCCCTTCTTGAAATTTGCACTTAAAACCACGGAGTTTCGCATATTTTCACAAATAACCCTGAAACTTACAAAACTCACCGAAAACATATATTAGTAGCCAAAAGCCTCGTGAAATAGCATAATTTAAGTCATAGAAGTATATAAAATCGACGTATAAAATACATCGATCAAATACCCCCAAACTTAAACTATGCTCGTCCACGAGTAAAGAATATACTTATAAATACAAAAGCATATAAATAACAAAAATTAAAATCTTTTTGGAGGGTGACACTATTTACACTCCTCTATAAACCCACAAACTCAAGGAGACTCTTTCGAGTGACTCGACTATGCAGATAAATACAAAAACAGATAAATACAAAAGCGGATAAAAATTAAACTACAAATAAAACATAAAATCTTTTTGGCTTCAACCTCAAGTTATAAGTGTATGGTATGCAAGTAATCTCAGTTTGATGCTCACCACATATATGCAGGCTTAGTCATATAAAACCAATTGATCTTTTCTTAAAATTGCTACTACTTCTAATTTCTCCGTGTGTGTGTGATCACCAGTCTTAGAGAATATATTAACTAAAACAGTTTTATTAAGCTAAACACCACATTCATATGAAAATCAAAGTTTAAAAGAAAATCATGCATTAAGAATTATGAGATCTACCATCCAAACCCGGTCGATTCTGAGACGACGAAAGGTCCCAAGGATTTAAAAGACTTATACATCCATCCCATGCACTTCTATGTATGACATACAATGCTCTCCTATCCAAGTTACTTGTAATAGCTAAGATTATGCTAACACAGTGAGCTTTAGGGTGAATAATAATGAATATGAAGTGTGTGATCAATTTCATATTACTCACTTGACAATTAAAACAACATAAGCATTGGCAAGAAGATCATTAGGTCTTTATTTAGCTTGTAATGTAAGGCCAAGGTGATGGGGGATATGATGGAAAGGATTAGGAATTCAAAGTGAGAGACTAAGATTACCCCTTTATCCCTCATACTTCCAAGCAAAAGGAAGTTTTCCCTATTTAGGCTAGGACCTGCAAAGACCATAAGTGAAGGGGGTGCTTTTTCTTACTTTTCACTTTTCTTCTTTCTCCCTCCCCCAAACTTGTTTTGGGCAATATATTCTTCTAAAAATATCGCATCATTCTTATCAGCAGAATTTTTCTAACATATTTTTCTCTTGAAAGCTATGCTTTCATTTGAATCTTTGTTACACTCTTCTTCTTCCGTTTCATTTTTCGTGGATACATAATATATATATAATTTTTTTTTCTTTTGTTTTTTTTTCGACGACAGAAAGAAGAAGTCTTCCGAAAAATAACCTAACTGAAAAGAAGTGGTCCTCCTATAATCAATTTCCCACCCAATCCTACTCTCTCAAAGGGTAGGCTAAAAGTGTATAGGCTTTTAGGGTTAAGTTAATGTGGGTAATAGAAACGATGGCGAATGGGGGTTTAAATAGTGTGCTTAGCACACTCCATTCTTTTTCATTAGGCTCAACGGGGACACTAGGGATATATTTAGTATAGGTCAGGGAATATTTAGGCTCTAACGATCCAAAGATGGCCTAAGTCATTTCTTAATGCCAAATGCTCATGTAGTATTTAAAGCAAGTAAGACAACACAAAATATCATATCAACTATGGGAATTGGGGTTGAATGTTTAGCATCACTGGATTTCACATAAGCATTCGCTAAGACAGATGGTAGGGACAATTGAGACTAACATGCAGACACGGTTCGAAAGTGTGCTTGAGATATATAAATGAGAAAAATCCAAGGGATCTAACTATCATGCAATTGACCCTAAGTCACAATTTAATGCAACAATTATATTTGAATGACTATGTATCATATTCTTGTGCATATCTAGTTGTAATGAAGTAGGTGTTATAAACTTTATAAAACTATTCTAATCAATCCATAATTATGACTGGTGTGGGTGCATGAAGAATTTGGAGAAAAGTAAAAGTTTCGCAAAATTAAGTAAATTCCAGAGGGATTACTGACTAACTATGCGGTTCATTGCACTAATCTCCTCATTGACTACGACTAGCATTACCACACCTAAACTCGAGGATGAGAATTTTGAATTTATATATATATATATATATATATATATATATATATATTCTAAGAAATTTGGAGATGATGACGATGACTCTTTTGATAGGAACCTAAAGGTCCTTGCGATTATAGTATTCTGGTCATGACAACAACTCCGAAAATAAGAAAAAATTAAAAGCAGGAAAATAGGGTGAAGATTTAAATGGTCATCAAAAAGAAATTTTCTTCACCCTAAAAACATAGCCCAACTCCATTCCTCGTTAGGCTAGGACACCTGCTAAGACTTAAACTTTAAAATCCCCCCAAACTTAATTTCTATTTTGTCCTCAAAATAGAGGAACATACGAGAGGATTGATGGGGTAGGACAAATATCAAAAGGAGATAGCGGTCCACCTAACGAAAGAGGATGGAACTTGGGCCTCGACTCAGGTGAGTCGGGCGGAAATAACGAATGAGGATGAAACTTCGGGGATCGTGCCGGTGGCGCCCATAATAATTTGAGACATTTTGTCCCACGGTGTTAACCCAAGAAAAATTTCTGTGGTCGGCAAGCATTTGTGCCAGCTGTTGACTCACCATATCAGTTTGGAGGGCAACTTCCTCCAACTTATTGGAGATCTCCAGCGGGTCCTCCTCCTCTTCGGGTTCCTCCTCTTGAGGAACCCTCACTCTCAGGCTGGTGATGTTCAAACAAAATGGCCCTCGTAATGGCCGGACCCGGCCTTGGCCTCTCGCGTGTTTGGGCATTCTCGCTTTGCCCCCTACACAACTCGGTAATCAAATGCGGGAGCGAACCCGCGTCGTCCTACCTCTAATAAGGGTCTTGATTTGGCCGTTGATCAAGCGGCCAACATCAACGAACCCACCCGGTCATAATGGTGTAGGTCAAGGCGGCCCTCTCCCAAGTCAGCGTGGTTTGGTGGCTGGAGGGCATGAGCGTCCACAAACAAATTTATACGGGCTTGGCGGTGTCTTGGAGAAGGACTCTCCCGTGGTGCGTGGTCCAAGGTGGAGTTACGGTTATAGGACCACACCACACCGGGGAGGCGATGGTCGCATTGACCACCTCGAGCGGGGATCACGGGGGTTGAGGTGTGTGCTAAGTCATCGGCACCAACCGCAAAGTTGGAGGTGTCGAAATAGGTGTTAATGCTTTGGGGAGAAAAATTGACTAACGAGCCCCTAACACTAACGGTGTCTAATACACCTCCATCTATGCCAATGTTGCCATTGGCATAGAATTCTCAGACAATGGGCACTACAGCTGCCCTTGGCGGAGAATCTATCAAATGCCCCCACCTACGAGCTATCAGATTGGGACGGAGGCCAAAGTCTTCAGCCTTGAATCCCCTTTCGGGCACCAAAGACTTAGAGAGTTTGCCCGTGTACCTTTCTGATACCTCGTAGGACACAAATCGGGTATGGTCAAAATTTTGCTCTTCCTCCTGAGCAGGGCCGGAGGATGAAGCGCCGGTATTTCTACGCTTACGGAACATTTTGTTTGATTTTATAAAATTAAAAACTAAAGTTTAAAAATTTAAGATGTGTTTTAAAAATTTTAAAATTAAAAATCTATACTAAAGACTGCAAAATTTATCTACGTTAAAAATTGTCTAGCACCCTAGCATGCAAATATTTTACGTGTAAAATTAAAGAGGGTGATAGTGGTACTTGTTTGCAGCCTAGATGGAGTGAGTGCAGCCTGAGAGGAGCTTGATCGGCGTCGGCACTGGAGTGTCTTCTTCTTCGTCTTCAACTACTTCAACTTTGGTGGAGTGCAATGGTGGATGGATGGATGAGAAAGATGAAGAGTTTTAGAGAGAGAGAGAAGAGAATCTTGAAGTATGCGCCGGGATTGGAGACGATCTTGCCGGAATTTGAAGAGGTTGGGTGGAGCTGCTGCTTATTTTCTTGAAGAGGGAGAAGATTCTGGGTGAATTCCAATTGAAAACCTGACAGCCTTTATATACAGGGACCTTGCGGTCGCAAGGTCTGCCACACCTTGCGTCGCATGAGGTGGGCAGTCAAAGCGGTTGGCCTTCTGCTGATTCCCCATGACTGACAGTACAATGCATGGAGTCTTCATTTACGGAGCATCTTGCGGTCGCAAGGTCTCCACCACCTTGCGTCCGCAAGGTGGGCAACATCTTCCCACTTGTTTTTCTTTCTTCCATTTCAACAGTATGCAGTTTTGCCTTTTTCTGTTAATTCCGTTATGTCATGTATCTTTCCTGTATGCAAAAACTAAACAAAAACTCTAAACTAAAATTATTAGTAACATATAAATACAACACTAAGATGTTTTTCTCCCCCAAACTTGAATTTTGGCATATTTAATTAAAAATTAAATTTCCAAAAATTAAATTTAACGAAAAAAAACATATTTAAACTAACTATAAAAGAAAATAACATTCAAAAATAGTGGGTTGCCTCCCACTTAGCGCCTTTGTTTAACGTCTTTGGCTCGACCAAAATGCAAGCCTAATTTCTGGGTGGTTCATTGTCAGCCAAACGAATTAACTCAATCGTTCGTTCAACTGACATCGGCACCAAATATGGCTTGAGTCAGTATCCATTTACTTTAAAAACTTCATTATTTTTAGGGTTTTGAATATCAACAGCTCCATGAGGATAAATTCGTACGATTCTAAAGGGACCAGACCATTTAGATTTTAACTTTCCGGGGAATAACCTTAATCTAGAATTAAAAAGTAATACTTTCATACCTGGATGAAACATTTTGTTGGCTAACCCCATGTCATGATATTTCTTGGTCTTTTCTTTATATGTCTTTGCATTCTCAAACGAATTCAACCTATGCTCTTCTAACTCATTTAACTGAAATAATCTTTCCTCTCCAGCCAAAGTTAAATCCAAATTTAATTCTTTAACATCCCAATAGGCTTTATGCTCAATTTCAACTGGTAAATGGCAAGCTTTGCCATACACCATTCTATATGGACTCATTCCTATGGGTGTCTTAAAAGCAGTTCGGTATGCCCATAAAGCATCCTTAAGTTTAGATTCCCAATCTTTACGATTAGGCCTAACGGTCTTTTCTAATACTGCTTTTATTTGCCTATTGCTAACTTCTACTTGGCCGGATGTTTGTGGATGATAAGGTGTAGCTAACTTGTGAGTTACACCATGCTTTCTAAGAACATTATTTAACAACTTATTGGTAAAATGAGTTCCTTGGTCACTTATTATGGCCTTAGGTACTCCATATCTAGCAAACAAATCTTCTACAAACTTAACTACTGTTTTCCCATCATTAGTCTTGGTTGCTACTGCTTCAATCCATTTAGAAACATAATCAACTGCTACTAGAATATACTCACAATTATTTGATACAAGAAATGGACCCATAAAATCAATACCCCAAACATAAAAAATTTCAACAACTAAATTAATATGCAAGGGCATCTCGTTTCTCTTTCCTATTCCCCCTGTTCTTTGACACTTGTCACATGTTCTATAAAACATTTCACAATCTCTAAAAACAGTAGGCCAATATAGACCTGATTGCAAAATTTTCCTAGCAGTTTTATTTCCACTAAAATGACCTCCACAAGAGTATCCATGGCAGAATTCCATAATACCTTGTTGGTCTTTTTCTGGAATACATCTTCTTATTAAAGAATCAGAGCAAATTTTGTATAAATGAGGTGCTTCCCAAAAATAATTTTTAGTTTCCGCAAAAAATTTCTTCTTTTCGTAATGATCAAAATCCAGATTAATGATATCAGACACATAGTAGTTGACAAAATCAGCATACCAAGGGTCAGAATCTTTAATGACTAAAAGTTGTTCATCAGGAAAATTATCATTTATGGGGACAGGATCATCAATAAATTGACGTTCAAGCAAGGGAGAAAATTCTAACCTAGACAAATGGTCAGCTACGACATTCTCGGTTCCCTTTTTATCTTTTATGGTAATGTCAAATTCTTGTAACAATAACATCCATCTAATTAATCTTGGTTTAGCGTCTTTCTTACTTAACAGATATTTCAATGCAGAATGATCAGAAAAAATTATCATCTTTGATCCTAGCAGATATGATCTAAATTTTTCTAAAGCATATACTACTGCTAAAAATTCCTTTTCAGTAGTTGTATAATTTAATTGAGCATCATTTGGAGTTCTACTAGCATAATGGATCACATGAGACTTTCTATCTACCCTTTGTCCTAATACGGCTCCAATCGCGAAATCTGATGCATCACACATGATTTCAAAAGGAAGTGACCAATCAGGGCCGGATAAAATAGGGGCAGAAGTTAATTTTTCCTTCAATAAATTAAAAGCTTCTAAACATTCTTTGTCAAAGATAAATTCTGTATCTTTGGCTAACAAATTACATAGATGTTTACAGATTTTGGAAAAATCTTTTATAAATCTTCGGTAAAAACCAGCATGTCCAAGAAAACTTCTAACTCCTTTAACTGAAGTGGGAGGGGTAGTTGTAAAATAACTTCAATTTTAGCTTTGTCAACTTCAATACCTTTATTTGAAACAACATGCCCTAAGACAATTCCATGTTTGACCATGAAGTGACTTTTCTTCCAACATAAAGTTAAATTAGTTTCACATCATCTTTTCAGAACTGATGTAAGGTTTTCTAAACAGTGATCAAAAGAATTTCCAAAGACTGAAAAATCATCCATGAAAACTTCTATACATCTTTCAACTAAATCTGAAAATATAAAAATCATGCATCTTTGAAAAGTAGCTGGTGCATTACATAATCCAAAAGACATTCTCCTAAAAGCAAAAGTACCAAAGGGACATGTAAATGTTGTTTTCTCTTGTTCTTCGGGTGCAACAGGAATCTGATTGTAACCAGAAAAACCATCAAGAAAGCAATAATATTCATGACCGGCTAATATTTCAAGGATTTGATCAATAAATGGCAAATGAAAGTGGTCTTTCCTAGTTGCCGCATTAAGTTTTCTCAAATCAATGCACATTCTATAACCAGTTATTGTTCTAGTAGGGACTAATTCATCTTTCTCATTTTTAACAACTGTAATTCCTGATTTTTTAGGAACTACTTGGACAGGACTAACCCATTTACTATCTGATATAGGGTAAATTATACCCGCATCTAAGAGCTTAAGAACTTCTTTCCTAACAGCTTCTTCCATGTGTGGGTTAAGTCTTCTTTGCCTTTCTTTTAAAGGTTTACTACCTTCTTCTAAATGTATTTTATGCATGCACATAGATGGACTGATTTCTTTTAAATCAGCTAAAGACCATCCTAAAGCTTCTCTATGTGTCCATAAAATTTTTAACAAACTAGCTTCATGCTTTTCCATTAAATCGACTGCTATAATAACATGCAAAGTGTTACCTTTCCCTAAAAATGCATATTTTAAGTGGGATGGTAATGGATTCAATACTTCAACTTTGGGAAAATTAATAGATGGCATAAATTCAGAATTTTCTACTTTAATAGTTTTTTTTTTTATTTTAGCCACCTCATTCTCTTCTTTATTATCTTCTTTATTTTCTTCCTCAATATTATTTATCTCTATTTCTTCAAAGAGAGATTTAAGAATCTCTACTTCATCATCTTTAATTTCATTATTTTCTTGCTCTACTTTTTCAAACTTATCAAAACTATTTTCCAATTCTATCTTTATTTCTTTTTCATCCATCTTTTTACTAGCTTCTAGCTTTTCTCTCTCTTGTCTTTCTTCTTCTTCAATTTCTCTTTCAATTTCCTCAATGTCAATTTTTATGGGACGGATAGGACTATCATCATAAACTATGAATCTATCTCTCTCATAATCTTCCTCTTCTTCAAAAGTTTCAGTTGATAATTTTTCAATTTCTTCTATTGAAAAACAGGCACTTATGTCACTAGGTCTATTCATAGCATCAAACACATAAATTTCAACTGCTTCACCTAGGACTGACATTGTGAGTTTACCATTCTTCACATTAATCATTGTATTGGCAGTAGCCATGAATGGTTTGCCTAACAATATTGGGACCTCATTATTGGTGCATATTGTGGCGACCCGACCCGAGTCCCAATACGAGACCCTGAGGTCGTGCCGCCTAAAAAGGCACGTAATGAAAACAAATAGCAAATAGTGGGTAAGGCCATAACGGCGGTATGCCAAAAACTTTAACACATGCGGAAGCGTATAATATTTAAACATTGGTACCCGAGCTAACAAGCTCAAACTAATACAACCTTAGAGATAATGAATCTCTTGGTCAAAAAATAAAATCATGTGACGCAACAATAGGCACATATAACAATTTATGGCAATTATATATCAAGTCATCGGCGCCTACGGTAGGAACCCAACATTAAGTCTAGAACTCTAGTCTAGCATGCTTGAACTAAAAATCTTATGCCGGATAATAAACATATTAAACAACCAATACATGGTTAAAACAACTTAAGCATGATCAACATAAATATACAAGGCACGACTAACATATGTCGGCTCTCAAAAGATTAAGAAATAATAAACATAAGTTCAAATATCACACAATAAAAGTCTTGCTACCCCACATAAAGTTTATATAACTTTATGTCCCGTCGTCCTTGCCAAAGTAAAAAAGGTACTAATATTACAAGGTAGCAACCTTGCCAAAGCTTCTTCAATGTAAAACGACAATCACTTCGATCCACTTGCACGGCTTGGATCTAGGGAAAACAATCAAAACAAATAAAGTAAGTCATAAAGACTTAGCAAGTTACTAACATAACTTCCTGTCATGGCATCATGCTCAACAATAATAATTCATGCAATTGACATAATATACATTTCATAAATAATCATGTCAAGGCATTCATACTTAACAATCTTGAATATCATGTTATCAACAAGTATAACATTTCATTAATTCAATCAACCATCATTTCATATCATATGATATTCACGTAGCAAATTATTCACATATAGCACTCGTGAGTCAATTCATACAAAAGGGAGGTGATATCGTTACCCTTTTTTCCGCACATGTCGCTCCTGCAAAAACATGTGCCAAACTTATGTGTCCTCGATATCCCTTTCGTGGATATCGACGTCCCCGAGACATTTCCCCGCTCGAGTTCCGATAGTTATCAAAGTCATGTTTCCATACTACAACTAAGATCAACTACTTCCCACCGTGGCCATCGATAGAGGGTGTGTGCAATCGGCGCGGCGATCCATCAAAATCACGAATCTCACAATTCGTGAAGATGATGCATCGTCCCGCCCCAAAGACTCAACAAACCAACTCCAGCTGGACTCAAACTTCAAGCACACGTAATTCATATTCATATGCTCAAATAAGTAGGCATGTACTCTACAATCATCTAGTCATGCTTCTAATTCACAACTAGCACGTAATCTCATTAGAGATAAAATCAAGGCTGTAATCATCAAGTGTTCTTCATACACTTTAAAATGCTTGGAGGCTTAACCCCCATTAATACTACCCCAAAATTCGTAGAACTTAGGCTTATTACTCCTTAATGTCATACTAACCCAATGGTCAACTCCGTTGAGTCATAGTCAATTCTTTCAAAATTAGGGTATAGAAGCCATTGGCCTCAATACTCTCCTATGTCCATAATAACGTAACTAAATAGGTTACTAAGGTCATTAAACCCATAAAACCCCAATCAAACAATCAAGTATGCAACATGGAATCAAAGTCACAAACTAGGCATATACATTCTTGTCATTTCATCAACTATGCACCCAACACTTAAACATCAAAGTAGGGTGATTTATCATACATTACCACACATAAATAGCATCCTAAACATGGTTTACAACCTGTTTATAATCTGATCATACAACTAAAAATGTAGCATTTAGCATGTACATGAACATAGCATCTCAACAAGTCTAATTATTTCATCAAACATGCTCCCAATGCTTAAACAACAAAGTAGGGAGATTTGTTATACATTATCACACATAAATAACATCTTAAACATGGTTTACAACCTGTTTATAACATGTTTATAATATGATCATACCATCAAAAATGTAACATCTAGCATATACGTGAACATAGCATGTCTACTAGCCTAACTATTTCACCAAACATGCTCCAAATGCTTAAACAACAAGATGGAATGATTTATCATGCATTATCACACTTAAATAACATTAAAATTATGATTTACAAACTGATCATAATCTGTTTACACAACCCAAAATACATCATTTAGCACATACAAGATCATGACATCTCTACAAGCCTAACTATCTCATCCAATATGCTCTCAACACTTAGACAACAAAGTAGCATGATATATCATACATTACTACACCTATATAACATTAAAATCATGGTTTATAATAGGTCTATAATCTGTTCATACAACCCAAATTCATCACATAACATAATCTAGAACATGGCATCTCTACAAAGTCCTAAGTGCTCTCATTGACCTCATATAGCAAGATTGTTTTCCCTAGGGTCAATGAGGCTAAAAGAAATAAGAAGAGATGTTGTAACTTACCTTAAACAAGCTCTAAAAGAAGTACAAAAACGTCCATGCAAGGTTGGGTATGTGTTATCCTTGTTCTCCTCTTCACTTCTACCGATCGGTTTTGGAAATGGCTTCTTCAAAGCTTGGCCATCATTGATGAACACTCAAGAAACTTGTATAAACTCTCTATAACTCTCAAGAAATGTTCAGCCACGAATTTGGAAGATGAAGACTGATTATGGTGGGTTTAGTGGAGGTATTGGTCATGCAATGGCTGAAGTGGGGTGGGGGAAGGTGTCCAATGCATGTGTGTGCATGTTGGAGGTCTTTCCTTGCCAAGTGTTGTACATGCATCCAAATCATCCAAAACTTGTCAAGCATGCATGAGATGATGTGTAAGGCCGAACTAGGGTGGTTTAGGGTGGGTTAGGTTGGGTTTGGGTGGGGTTTGGTTGGGTCAAAAGTTGACAAATTAGAAAATCCCGCAATCCTGGAAATAGGACCTTGCGGTTGCATGGGTCAAGAGTGATGCGACCGCATCACTCTGGAACACTTTTATTGTTGCATTTTACCCCCTCGCAAGTTCTAGGCCTCTCCCCCTTGCACCATCAAGTCCTCCAAAGCTCGAAATGGTCTAGAATTCAACCCTAAACACCTCTAAACAATAACCTAAGAAAATCAATGTTCAAACCTCAATCAAACAAGGCTAAGAACTTAGGAAAAACACTCCCGAACAACAACCGAAAAGGTCAAACGAAGAAGGGTTAACGCTCGAATCAAACTAGCAATCGAACCGACGATGCAACTAGCATTCAACCAACATCTAAAGCGTGTTAATGATGCTAAGAATGGTTTCTAACAATTATCCAAGTGTTTACAACATAAAACACAAACCCGAGTTTCAAAGCAACTTCGTGAAGGAAAGGTGCAGCGCATCTCGAGCCAGCGTCAATGAACGTGCTATCGAAAGCTTTAAACATATAAGTGAGCTAGGTTAACATACTAATGATGATTATGAAAGTATGATCTCATGCAATAAACAAGTAAGCAATAAACTAGGGTTTTACATTCTCCCCTACTAAAAGGAATTTAGTCCCTAAATTCTTACGTGATCTTCAAACAAATGAGGGTACTTCTCTCAGCATCTCCAACTCTCGGTCTCCCAAGTTGCTTCCTCGATCTCATGATTCTTCCAAAGAACCTTAACCAATGGAATTGTCTTGTTCCTCAATACTGCTCCTTGGTGTCGAGAATCTTCACCGGTTTCTCAACATACGACAAATCGGTGAAATGAAATCTCCTCATACGCAAGAACATGCGACCGCCCTAAGGTACTTCCGAAGCATAGATCGTGAAACACATTGTGAATATCGATAGTGACGGCGGTAAAGCCACCCTATAAGCCAAACTCCCAACTTCGCTCCAAAATCTCAAAGGTCCAGAACCTCGGTGATAACTTCCCTTTCTTCCCAAATCTCTTGAGTACCCTTCTCGGCGATACTTAAAACACATAATCTGACTTGGAACTCCAATCTCTCCTCCGATTATCCGTAACTCTTACGTGGGCTACGGTAGTAAGTAATCTATCAGAATCAACTTCACGCTCTCGGTACTGCTGACAATCTCCAAACCCATTAGCCGCTCTCCCAACTTCATCCCAACAAATGGAGATCTACACTTCCGTCCATAAAGTGCCTCATACTGGTGCCATCCCGATGCTCGATTGGTAGCGTTGTTGTATGAAACTCCGCCAATGGAAGGTGTGAATCCCGACTTCCTTAAAGTCCACCGTGAGCCCGTAACATATCCAGTATACGTATGTTCTCTCGGGTCCGTGCAATGCGAGGGTGAAAAGCTGCTCGAAATTCTTAGTCCCCGTAGCTTCTCTGGCTTGCCAAAACCTCGAGTAAATCTCGGATCACATGCGAGAAACAATGCTACTTAGGAACCCCATGCAGTCTAACAATCTCACTGCACATCAATGCCGGCCCGACTCAAGGAATAAGTCATCATAATCGGTATGAAATGAGCTTACTTTGTTAACCGATCTGACAACTTAAGCGGCATCAAACCTACTCTGCGCGTGCGTGGAAACCCGAAAATCGTAAATCGTGCTCCCTTCCACTCTGGAATATCTAGCAGGCTGCAACAATCGCGGGCCTTTGATGTTCGCCTTCACTGTTGACAAGTCAAACACTTACATAATCGCAATTTGGCGCTTATGCCATTCCACCAAAGCGCTTCTTCAATCCTATACATCTTCGTACTCAGGATGGATAGTATATCTTGCCTTGTGAGCTTCATCCAACACAAGTCGTTTCACATCCTCAGCTGAAGGTACACAAACTCTCCCTTAAAGTCAAAATCCCTTCTTGATTCATTGCAAACTCCGGCGTCTCATTCTTACTCAAACCATCAATGATCTTCACTAATCCGGATCCTTCCTTTGAGTCTCCTTAATCCTTTCCAACAAAACTAGAATAGCCGAACATTAGCAAACAACATCCATGATTAACCTCACTAGGACTCCAATCACGGACATCCTCCACATCTTCCATTCCGAATCATCAAACCGACAAATGCACTTTCCTACTCGGCGTCGGCAATACGTCGCCTTCCGGGATGATAAAGTATCGTACAATCATGATCTTTCAACTTCTCCATCCACCTCCTTTGTCTCATATTCAACTCATACGTGAGAACAAATACTTCAAACTCTTGTGATCCGTGAAGATTTCAAACTTCGACCCATACAAAAATGCTTCCATTTGTGCAAAGCAAATATGATCATTGCCAACTCAAGGTCATATTGGGATAATTACGCTCATCTGGAGACAACTTCCTCGATGCATAGCGATCACCTTACCATTACGCATAAGAACACAACCCAATCCCTCTTTTGATGCGTCGCTATAAACCAAAGTTCTCATCTCGCTCGGCGGCGCTAAAGCTGGTGCCGTAGTTAACCTTTTCTTCAATTCTTGGAAACTTGCTTCACACTTATCGCTCCAAACAAGCGGTGTCTTCTTTTGGTTCAAATTCGTCATCGGTGTAGCAATCTTCGAACATCCTCATGAACCTCCGATAATACCGGCTAACCCAATAAACTCTAACCTCGATGCTGTAGTCGGTCTCCTCAATTCATCACCGCTTCAACCTTAGAAGGATCTATCGCTATCCGGTACTAGAAACAACATGTCCCAAATGAGACCTCCTCGCCAAAAAGCACACTTGCTAAACTTAGCATAAAGTTGCCTCTCCCGAAGAAGCAACACCATCCTCGAAATGTTGTGCATGCTCGTCCGAGACTTAGAATACACAAGAATGTCATCTATGAAGACCACCACAAAACAATCAAGAAAATTATGGAACACCGATCATCAAGTCCATAAATCTTCTTTGGCCATTCGTCAACCCAAATGGCATCACCATGAACTCATAATGCCAGTACCGCGTCTGGCGGTTCGGAACATCCTCGTCTCTCTTCAGCGTGATACCGAACCTCAAATCAAGTTTAGAATACCCACCGATCCTTGCAAGCGATCAAACAAGTCATCTATATGCAACGGATACTTGTTCTTGATCATCGCTTTGTTCAACTCGGTAATCAATGCACAATCTTGGCTCATCCTTCTTCGACAAACAATGCCGGCGCACCCAAGGCGATACGCGGCGATAAAGCCAATATCAAAACTCACTGCTGGACCTTTAACTCCTTTAACTCCATAGGTGCCATTCTATCGGCGCCTTTGATATCGGTGTAGTCCCCGGACAACTTCGATACAAAACTGATCTCCATCCGGTGGCATCCCAAAATCTTTAGAAGACATGGGAAACTCATCTAACCGAAACACATCCTCAAGATCGGAGGTCGAACCGTTTATCAACCACACAAGCTAGGTACCCGTGCGACCACGTGACAATAGTTTCCTAGCCTTTAGAAGCGAAATATTGCCATGACCCACTG
>CM028381.1:0-34902 GCA_013146195.2 Codonopsis lanceolata
TAGCCTAGTTCAAGACTTCCCATCATGTCACGCTTCTTATTAAACACTTTTCTTGGGCTCGCACGTTTCTTTACTTCGTGTTTATGCGAGGTGCGACTTTCGAGACCGAAGATCTCTCGGATGATCTTATCAACATTTAGCTCGACCTTTTTCAAACCCCTCGCTAATCGAGGGACTTTAACATTACTCTTCACCGTGAAGAAAAAAGGGTTTTGGCCGATCGAATTGGGCCTGGACTTTCACGCATGTTTGTCCGGCCGCGGGTTTATTAGATCCGGCTTTTCTCGGAAGTAACTTTATCGGTGGAACAAGTTGCATGCCCACCATCCACCGTAGAATTGATCGAGTGTTGGGCAATACTTGGTCGACACATTTCAATTAACCTCAGTTCAACATCTAAACAGAAATTGTTCTGATCACTCCCCGTTGCTCACGACTATAGCTCGACAAGTCTCTCATCATCGGGCTCTTTCTCGATTCCTCAATATCCGGACTTCTCATGCTTCTTTCAAGGACACAAGTATCTGCTTGAATCACTGTCATATAAAAAGCATGTCTAAATTTTCCAAGTTACGAATGTCAAGGCGACTTTTAAAATATGGAATAGATCTGATTTCGGTAATATTTTTGACAACCTCAAAGCAGCTGAAGATGAGGTGCTGGAAATGGAATTACTTTATGAGATTAATAATTCTCCTTCCAATTGTGAGAATTTAATGAAAGCTCAGCCTCCCAATCCGGTTCTTGTTACAGTGAGGAAGAATATTGGCGCCGAAACCAAAATAAAATGGTTGCAAAAAGGGTAAGGAAACTCGAAGTTATTCCATGCGTCGGTTAAACAGACTCAACGACGCCTCCACATGCATTATATCCATGATGATGAAGGCAATCTCCTCTCTACAGACATGGAAATTAAACAGGCTGCCATCTCTTATTTTAGCTCCCAACTTAAAGCTGAAGGTTCTTCTTCTTATAATCTGGATATGATTCCCACTTTAATCACGCCAGCCTGGAATGAATCTCTAATTGATCCTCCTTTGTTGTCTGAGGTAAAGGATGTTGTTTCCGATCTTAATGGGGATAGTGCAAACAGTCCGTATGGATTTCATCGGGCAATTTTATTCCTTCTCGCTGACATTATTGGAGTTGATTTTCATCAAGCTATCTTGGAGTTTTTCTCGGGTTTTTCTCCCCGCCATGGTCGAACTCTCATTATCACCATTCCAAAGGTTGATGTTCCAACTTCCTTTAAGGATATCCGTCCTATGAGCCCGTTCGTGTAACTTCGCCCAAGGGTCATATCTAAAATTCTTTCTACAAGGCTTGTTTTAATTTTGCCTCATATTATTTCCGAAAATCAGAGCGCTTTTACTAAAGGGCGAATTATTCAAGACAACATCCTTCTTGCGCAGGAAATGATGTGCCATCTGGGGAAAAAGATTTCTGGATCCAATGTTGTTATTAAGTTGGATATGGCCAAAGCCTTTGATCGGGTCTCTTGGGTTTTTCTCACCAGTGTCCTTCAAAGTTTGGGTTTCACGAGATTTTTATTGACCTTGTTTGGCGCTTATTTTCGATAATTGGTTTCTTTGGCTTAATTAATGGAGACCCGCTTGGTTTCTTTTCCTTTGGTCTTCGCCAAGGAGGCCCGCTTTGGTCTCAAGGTCTTTTAATTATAGGCGGAGGTTTTCTCGTCATTAATCGAAGTCTTTTAATTATAGCTTCAATCCCACTCCCGCCCTATATCTTCTCGATCGTTTTCGTGTGTGTCCAATTATTTCCCACCTTGCATTAATCGCCGACCATCCCATTCCCGCCCTATCTTCTCGATTTTTGTCCAATTATTTCCCACCTTGTAACGGACCTATTATTATCATTTTTGTAAGTAGTAAGTCATCTCTTTCTCAAAGAAACTCCTTATTCGCACCTATGAAGTCGCCTCGGTCAACTTATCAACCGATCAAAAGTTCCTTCTTTGTTGCCCCTTCCATAGAGATTTCTCGATGCAATGTGATTCAATCCGCTCGATTATCGGATGGTTCCCCGCCTATCACTTACCTTTGGCCTTCTTTACTTTGGTCGAAAAAGAAGTCTTATTTCGATTCTCTTCTTCTCAAGCTTCAAAGTCGATAGCTCTCACTGGTCTGACCTTTTCTTGACTTGGCCTGGTCGCATTATCCTCATCAAACATGTTCTCTATTCCATTGCTAGCTATCAAATTGCCTCTATAGACCCTCCTAAATCAAGTATTAAGATGATTGATGATGTGTTCTAATTTTTTGGGGCGGCGCTTGGAAGGAGACACAAAAGTCATTGATTTCTTGGTCTACTTGTGAGACCCGCTCTCAAGGTGGCCTTGGAATCTTCTATGGCAGATTTATGTAAGGCTTATGGCCCGAAGTTGTGGTGGCCAAGTCAAGACTGCCTCAAATCTTTGGACTACCTATTTGAAGGCTAGATATCGCTCTCGCATCATCCCAGCATTGTTCTTTCCAAAGGCTCTCACTCTTAGTGTAGAATGCTTAAGGCCCGTGCCATAGCTGATCCTCGTATTTTCTGGGTAATTGGTCGTGGCAACTGTTCTCCTTGGCATGACTACTGGATTCGCGACCTTCATTTTGTCTTGCCTGGACGCAATGTTACATCCATTTGAGACGCCTTAGTTTGTCCAGCCATAACGCCAAAGATCAATTATGCTCTCCTCCCTAAAGACAACATAAAAGCCCGCTTATTTCTATCTGATGAAGAAGATCGATCCTTGGACCTTGTCTCCTCACGGCAATTTTACTCTTTGTTCAGCAATTTCCGAGATCTCCAATGCTCATCCTAGAATGTTGTCTTCTGACTTTATCTGGCACAATTCTCTGCCGAAAAAAATTAGTATTCTTCTTTGGAGAATTTTCCTTCGCCGTCTTCCTATCGATGAAGGTCTTTGGGGAAAAGGGTTTCTGCTTGCATCTAAATGCCAATGTTGTGATTCTGGCCACATTGAGACTTTCGATCATGTCTTCATTTCTAGTAGATTGGCAACAGAAATTTGGAGACATTTTCATTCCCTTTTTGATGTTCCTTTCTGCCCGGGTGCCATTCAACAACGCTTCCTTGCTTGGTGGCTTTATCGTCGGTCTCTTCCCTTCATCATTGTCCCATCTCTTATCCTTTGGCACCTTTGGAAATTCAGGAATGCTGCCATTTTTTATGGTAAATATCATTCAGCCCGTTCTTTGATGTTCAACATTAAATCTGATCTCAAGGCCATTCTTCAAGCATCCAATTATTTCATATCAGATCTCCATAATTATTCTTCTTTTGGGCTCTCGCAAGCGCATTACGTTCAGTCCGACTAGGATCATCCCCCTTCAGGATGCTTCAAATTTAACTCCGATGGAACTAGTTGGGGTAATCCCGGTTTAAGTGGTGGCGGTGGTATTCTTCGGAACTCTCAAGGTGATTGTATTTATGCTTTCTCGAAATTATATGGAGAATGTTCCAATATGATGGCAGAACTGCAAGCTCTTCATTCAGGTCTCCTTTGGCTTCATGAGCAAGGTTTTCATAATGTCTTAATTGAAATGGACTCAAAAGTCATTATTGATAGTCTTTCTAAAAATTTCAAAATCTTGTGGAAGTATGCTTATATTTTTCGAGATATTCTTCGGCTCCAACAAATTGGCTCAAGACTCGTTTCAAGCTTCCGTGGAAGCTAATAAAGTTGCAGATAGTCTAGCCAACTTGGCTTGTGATTCTCAAGACAACTTCGAGTTTCTTTCGCCTGCTGATATTCCTCGATCAATTAAGGGTCTCATTTGTTTAGATGCTAGTGGTACTCCCTATGTTAGAATTTCTTAATTTTCTCTATTTTTTCTTGTATTTCCCTTTCGAGGTAAGGCTCCTCTGTCCTCCCATTTATAAGGGCAAGGCTGGTTGTCCCCCTCAAGTTTGTATTTCTTTCCTCATTTAATAAAATCTAGCAGGGTGCCGTCCCTGTTTCCTTAAAAAAAAAAAAAAAGTGGGGATAGTGCAGCTGGTCCGGACGGCTTCACGGGTAAATTTTACTCGCATTGCTGGGATATCATCTGAGAGGATTTTTTTGAAGCCATTCATGATTCTTTTTTTCTTCTAGTTTTTCTCTCCCGAGGGCATGGTCTAGCACTTTAATTGTGGCAATTCCTAAGACTGATAGAGTCTCTTCTTTTAAGGATCTTCGGCCTATCAGTCTATGCAATTTTTGTAGCAAAGTTATCTCTAAAATTCTTTCTACTCGCCTCACTTCTATTATGCCCCATATTATTTCAGGAAATCAAAGTGCCTTTGTAAAAGGACGCACAATTCAAGACAACATTTTACTGGCTCAGGAGTTGGTGTGCTTTATGGGGAAAAAGGTTTCTGGCTCCAATGTGGTTCTCAAACTTGACATGGAAAAAGCCTTCGACCGAGTTTCTTGGATGTTTCTCATTAGTGTGATGCGTAAGTTTGGTTTCCATGAGGTTTTTTTAGACCTCATTTGGCGCCTTATATCGGACAACTGGTTTTCGATCCTCATGAATGGGAATCCTTGTGGCTATTTTTCTTCTAGTCGAGGTCTCCGGTAGGGAGACCCCTTATCTCCAAGCCTTTTCATTATTTCGTTTGACTATCTTAGTCAGAGCCTCAACTATCTTCAGCAACAAGTCTCTTATTCTATTTACTCCACTCTCAGTGGCTGCCCTATAATATCTCATCTCGCATTTGCTGACGACGTTATCATTTTTTGCAATGGCAGCAAAAATTCCATCCATCATCATAAGGATGTGATAAAAAACTATGAGGAAGTTTCTAGCCAACTTGTTAATGTTTCTAAGAGTTCTTTTTTCGTGGCCCCTCCTACTGATTCTAATCGTATTCATATGATTTCTACTTCGCTGGGATTCAGTTCTGGTGCTCTCCCTATTTCCTATCTTGGCTGCCCGCTTTTCTTTGGCCGTAAGAAGCGTCATTATTTTCATAGTCTTATTATCAAATTGCAGAATCATATAGTCTCTTGGATTGGGAATTTTCTTAATCCCACTGGTCGTATTACCCTTATCAACCATGTGCTTCATTCCATCTCTAGTTACCAGATGGCTTCCATAGACCCTCCGGCGTCTGTTAGCAAACTTATTGATAAAATGTGTTCTAATTTTTTCTAGGGTCAGCTGGATGGTAAAAACAAAAGCCATTGGATTGCTTGGAAAAATTATTTTAGACCTACTGCAGAAAGGGATCTTGGCATCCATTGTATGACTGATATTATCAAAGCCTTCGGCGTCAAACTTTGGTGGAGATTTCGTTCCATAACCAATCTTTGGACTTCTTTTTTGAAGGCTCGTGATTGTCCCAATCAACACCCTACGCAAGTGACCTACAAAGGATCTCACGCTTGGATAAGAATGATCAAGGCTTGAGACATTGTTGAGCCTAATATTTTCTGGATTGTTGGTAAAGGTCTTTTCTCTCCTTGGTTCGATAAATGGATTTTTGACTCTCATCTGGACAAGCTCCCTGGCTGCTCTAGTAACACGACTAGGGAGCTTCTTCTTGGCTCTGCCTCCAACCAAGGAGATAGGTCAGCGCTGCCCTCTGCCGCTATGAATTTGATCAAAGACCAACTCATTTCTATTAATGAGTCATATGATTGCCCGTACTGGACTGCCACTGCCTCTGGAAAGTTCACCATTGCTTCTGTTTTTCCTATGATTAGAGCTCCTTAGCCCAGTCTGTTCTCTTCTGAGATTATTTGGCACAAGGCCCTGCCTAATCACATCAGTGTCTTCATTTGGCTTCTCTTCGTCCATAAACTTCCCATAGATGAAGCTCTTCGTCGGAAAGCTATCTCTTTGGATTCTAAATGTTACTGTTGTGATCAGGGTTACAACGAGACTTTCACGCATGTTTTTCTCAATAGTATGACAATTTCTTCAGTTTGGTTGCACTTCTAAAACCTTTTTGAGATCACGGCTCAGCCTGGTTCAGTTCAGCAAAAATGCTTCTCATGGTGGCTTCACAGTAAAGCTATTCCTTTTATTTTGCTCCCTTCGATTATTCTTTGGCATATTTGGAAATTTTGCAATATGGCTACCTTTGATAATCACCGGCTCCCTATTGCAGTGGTTATCAAGAACGTCACTTCTGATTTGAAGAATATTCTCTTTGCAGCCGACTACCATATTTCTGATGTTTCCAGTCATACTAAAATCATGTTTGGCCGAAGGAAGCAAATTTTAGTTCATCATGTTTCCTGGATTAACCCCCCCTCTGGCCGTGTTAAACTCAATTCTGATGTCGTTAGTCGTGGCAACCCGGGTTTAAGTGGAGGTGGGGGAATTATCCGAGATTCTAGGGGTCGCTGCATCTTTGCTTATTATCAATTTTATAATGTTTGCTCGAATATGGTTGCTGAGATTAAAGCTCTTTATTTTGGTGTGAAATGGCTTCATGATCATGGTTACCATGACGCGATTATTGAAACCGACTCGAAGGTGCTTTTTCATTGCTTTACAAGTGGTCACAATTTACCCTGGGTCGATTCCTATATTGTTAGAGATATTCTCCATTTTCAAGCTGGGGAAGATTCATGTTTAGTCATTGTTTTCGTGAAGCCAACAAGGCAGCTGACAGCTTGGCTAATCTTGCATGTGATTCTCATACGGATATGGTTTTCGACGATACTTTGGACATCCTTCGCTATACTAGAACGAAGGATCATTTTTATTGATGCCTGTAACACCCCTTATGTTAGATATTCTTAATTCCTTAGCTTTTTGTATCTCTCTTTCGAGGTTTGGCTCCTCTGTCCTCCCATTTATAAGGGCAAGGCTGGTTGTCCCCCTCAAGTTTGTATCTCTCCTTTATTTTAATAAATCCCCCGCAAGTGCCGTCCTGCTTTGATTAAAAAAAAAGAAAAAAAAAGGTTATAAATATTCATCTGTTGGATTTGTCTTGAGAAATGAATGAATATATATGTAGGACCTTTGGTGACTACTTAGAGTCATAGGAAAAACTAAAGTAATAGATTAAGGAGGCGGGGGGGGGGGGTCAAATAGTTTGTGAAAGAAGCCTGAAACCGTGTCTTTCTATTGCTTTACCGAAGAGTATATATACATCAATATAGTCCTAATACTTAGGCTATGAATTAGGTAACTAAATATAGAGAATATTTACATAATATTAACATAGTCTAACACTCCCCCTTAGTCGAAACTGGAGGTTCGCGAACGCTGAGACTGGCATGGAAGTCATCAAAAAATATGTGCAGAAGCCCTTTAGTGAAGATGTCAGAGATTTGACATTGGGAGGGAACATGGAGAACACGCACAAGGCCACAGACCACTTTTTCTCGGACAAAGTGGATGTCCATTTCGACATGCTTAGTGCGTTGATGTTGAACTGGTTGCCAGAAAGATATATGTCACTGACGTTGTCACAGTAAACTAATGTAGCTTTAGAGAGCGGGCAGCGGAGTTCCAAAAGAAGATTTTGAATCCAGCAAGATTCAGAGACAACATTGGCGACTCCGCGATATTCTGCTTTGGCACTAGAGCGAGAGAGAGTGGGTTGGCATTTTGAAGACCAAGATAGCAGATTGTGGTAGAGCAAAGTGCAATAGCCAGAGGTGGAACGTCTAGTGTTAGAGCATTCTCCCCAATCTGCATCAGTGTATGAAGTTAGAGCAGAAAATGAGGACTTATATAGGTGCAGACCGAAATGAAGAGTGCTTTTGACATAGTGTAAAATACTCTTAAGAGCAGGCATGTGGACGTCGTTGGGATCATGTAGGTGAAAGCAGGTTTGTTGCACAACATAGGATATGTTTAGTCTCGTGAAGATGAGATATTGCAGCGCGCCAGCCAGATTGCGATAGGATATGGGATTGGCATATGGTGAATGTGCGAGGCGCTGAGTTTGGACTTAGTGTCGATATGTGTGTGCGCAGGTTTAAAGGAAGGCATACCGACACATTCAAGAATAGCCTCGGCATACTATTACTGACATAGAAATAAGCCCCTGGAATAATGTTTAACTGCAATGCCGAGAAAATAACTCTAGGTGCCCAAGTCTTTCATAGCAAACTCTGAGGCAAGAAGGGACATGATAGTCCTACGAAGAGCATCAAAGGAAGCAATAAGAATGATATCATCGACATAAAGGAAGATATAAGCCATATCGTTGCCAACATGATAAATAAATAGCGAGTGATCAGACTTGCTATGCGAAAAACCAATAGTAGCAACAAAGTCAATGAAGCGTTGATACCAAGCATGAGGAGCCTGCTTCAAGCCATAAAGAGATTTCTTCAAGAGGCAGACATAGTCCGAATGGACTGGATCTCGAAATCCCAAAGGCTGATGCATGTAAACAGATTCTTTAAGCTGACCATGTAAGAATGCATTATTGACGATGAGTTGATGAATGGACCATGATTTTGATAAGGCGATGCTTAATTAGTATTGTCCTAATTATGGTTGGCTTGACCACTGGACTGAAAATTTCATCACAGTTGACACCAACTTACTGAGACCTGCCATCACCAACAAGACAGACTTTGTGCCTCTTAAAAGAACCGTCAGAATGTATTTTATGACTAAAAACCCACATCCAACAGATAATATTAACATGTGATGGACGGGGGACTAACTCCCACGTCTTATTTTCAATAAGAGCAGTGTATTCGTCATGCATGGCAACACCCCAATTAGGGTCAGACAGTGAAGATGTAGGATTTTTGGGAAGGGGAGATGGACGGATCGAGGTTGATAGGTTGTAGTGGTGTTTAGGTTTAAAAACTCCATGCACGCTACGGGTCGGCATCTTGCGAGAGGGGTTGGAGGGGAGGGCAGTATGGTTGGTGAGCTAGTAGAATGAGGTTAGGCCGTAGAAGGGATAGAAGAAGGCAGATCGGGCCTGAGGGAAGGAAGTGGTGCTGACCAGTAGTTGTAGATGAGGGCCGAGGTGGGCTAGAGTGAGCCTTATGCGGGGCTGGGCTAGAGGCTGGAGAAGGGGCAATAGCAGTTGTTGGAGCCAGTTGGTCTAAGTGAGAAATGAAGAGGGGGGTGGATGTCGTTAGTAAGAAACTCATATAAGGAGGGAGAGGGTGTATTTATTTTTGTAAAAGGAAATTGAGTTTCATCAAATAGGACATGACAGGAAATGGTGATTTTGTGACTAGACAAGTCAAAACACTTATACCCACGATGATTAGATGGGTAGCCTAAGAACACGCAAAGGGAGGAAGAAGGTCGGAGGGTTTTTTTTTTTTTTTTTTTTTTTGTGGAGGGTATAAGGGGGTAGCATAAACAACTGAAGACTTGTAGGTGTTCGTAGGAAGAATCTCGTTGATGAAGTATGTGAGTTGGAGATTTGTAATTGTGAACCATGGCTAGGAGAATATTTAAGAGGTAAGTTGCCATGGCTAGAGCATGATGCCAAAAAGACGGGGGTAGAGAGGATTGAGCAAGAAGTGTACGAACCAAGTTGCTTGCTTTATTGAGTATGCTGGATGAACCACCAAATCTGCTCAGCGTACAAGCCTCCCTTGTCGTGTTCTACAGGTTGCCTGGCCCAAATTTCTCTTATAGAAGAGAGACTTCGGCCTCCCTTATTTCACACACCGGCCTCCTCATTCTCAGTCTCTCTCTCTCTCTTTCTCTCCCTTGCCTCCTTGCAAGCGAGCCAAGGCTCCTAGCCCCCGGCCTCCTGCCCCCCGGCAGCCTCCTCCTTTTCCCAAGCAAGCAAGCCCCTTCCTTCCTCGCCCCCGGTGAGCCGATCCAAAAATCAAACGGTGCAGTCATGCTGCCCGGATAAATGCAAAGGATAACACAATGATAATACAACGAATAAAAAAACTCTCTCTTTCGAGGAGAAGACAGGGAAAGCACACCAGAAACTACGAGCGCCTAGTGGGCTAAGCCTAGGCGTATATACTGGGATCAGAATTTCACGCTATAAGAGGTAGGTAACCTTTTATTATTATGTCTCGTAGTTAATTAAAATAGATAAATTAAGTTATTACGATATTTATAAATAATGTGTTAACTAGTTTATGAATTAGTTTATAAATTAGTTAATAATATTTGTGAATGTTATGTGTAAATAATCTAATAATATATGTATATAAATGTATATAAAATATTAAATATGAATTAGCATGCTTAGATACGGCTAACACCCCTTAAAAAGCTAGAATGCCTAAATAGCCGTTATAATGTCCAATATAAATATAAAATAAATAAATAAATAAATAAATAAATATATATATATATATATATAAACTAAAACAATTTAAGCATGTTATTTAGCAAAACCCAAATGAGATCGAAAGGGCGAGTTGGGTGCCTAACCCCTTCCCAACTCGTAACTTAGCCCTGGACTTACACAACGGTTAGAGCCCACGATGATATCAAATCGTATTCCACGAGCTTCAATGTTTCGTAATCACGCGCCCCTTCAGTAGGCGGGGCCATCTCAGATCGGGGTCCTCACAATAGGTCATAATGATTGGTTAAAATTAGGAGTCTTATTACTTAAATACTTAGGCCCTGTTTGATGGGGCTTATGGGAGAGTGTTTTTTACTTATGACTTCCCATAAGTCAAAAAAATAATGTTTGATTTCAAATTTTTTCAAATAAGCTATAAGTAGGGTACAAGGGCATGGAAGCACAATTTACAGAATAAGTCATAAGCACCAAGGCAAGTGCTGATGGCTTATCTCACAAAAAAGCGGATGAACAGTGTTTTTAATGAATTTTTCAAATTCTAAAGCGCCTTTGTTTTAATTGAAGGAGGATCAAATTTGGAATGGTGGCATGGCGAAGATCGCGGCCTAGAGGCGAGATGATTGACGATGGCGGCCTTGGTGATGAAGATGAAGGAGGCCGTTTGAGTAGAGCTCGAGATGAGCGTCCGGAGAAAGGGGCTGGTAGGAAGCAGAAAAGATGGGATGGAGGCGGGATGGAGATGAAGCTTGGTGACGATGGCGGCCTTGGTGATGAAGATGAAGGAGAATTTGGCGAGTGGAGGCCGAGATGCGTCGCCGGAGAAAGAGCTGGGCGTAGGAGCGTAAAGATGGGATGGAGGCAGGATGTGAAGCGAAGCTTGGAGGTGGCGGTGACGGCTGGTGGATGAACTGCTTGGGGGCGATTTGGTCGGAGCAATTTAAGATGGTAGCGTGATTATGGGGCTGGGCCGATCAAGCGAAGGGGTGGGCTGGAGTGAGTGGGTCGAGAGGATCCGCCTGAAATAAAGACAACGGCTTTGTTTGGGGAAGATGAGATGGGTGTGAGAGAAAAGGTCTGGCGGGTTTTCCCTTTCTTTCCTTTTGATAGTTATCGATGGGTGTGAGAGAAAAAGTTCCTGCCGCTTTTTCCCTTTCTTTCCTTTTTGATACTTATCACATTTTTATTTTAACAAGGAAAAGATGAGGTTATTTTAGTCTTTATAGTTTTATTCAGCACTTTTTCAATTGCCCCATCAAACAGTCACACTTACTTATAACAACTAATCAGCACTTTGAAAAAACTAAATCAAACATCATCATTCATCAGCCCATCAGTTATAAGTCATCAGTTATAAGTCATCAGTCATAAGTCATCAGTCATCAGCACTTATCAATAAGCTAAATCAAACGGGCCCTTAATATCGGGTCTTACACATTTATATTTAACCAAATCAACTCTTTTGAACTGATGTAAGCTTTCCCTCTTGCGCTACTCAATTGTTCCTGACAATTTATAATATGAGATCTATGCTTATTTTGACGCAATTGGATGCGCCTTCTTTCATAAATTAGTTGCATCTGAGCAGCCAACTTCAAGAAACACTAGCAATATGCCTTTTACCTCGACATCTAAAGCAATAACTTCATGATTTTTAGTTTTACGAATTTCAACCTTGGGTCCCTCCATGGAATTTTCAACTCTATATCTCACACTAGCATTGGAAGTAGAAATCACTTGAGTACAACTCCTCCTCTAGAGTGATTGTTTATCTTCAACAATTTTATATGCATAAGAAAGCGACGAGAAACATTGCGTCTCAAAACACACAAAAAAAAGAGTACAACTTCAAGAAAGAGGGCATACATGCCAAACTTAGGAATCAACGTCAATGAGGTTTTGTGAAGGAATATAATTGTTTGAAATCGGTTTTCCAAATATTTGGTTTGACCAATATTTGACCAAGTTTCGAATCATGTTTTCATTTATCAAAATTGAAAATAAGTTGCAAAAATGAAATCTATATTTCGAGTAGATTAAGTTGATGTATTTATTATCTCGAAATCAATTTCGGGTGAATGAGATATTAATGCTCAAAGTAGACAACTTAACTTTGTTAATTGAAGAGTAAAGTGGGTATGGAAAGTCATATCCCACATTGGAAAAATAAAGATCTCTAAGGCACTTTATTAATAAGCCCACCTTGGGAAGGAGCATCAAGTGTCCGACAAGGTGCAACCAAGTGGTGTCACACGTGTGAATTAACTTCGGCTAACCAAAACCGCCGCTCGGAGCCACAACCGCAGCCACGCACGTAGCCAAGTATGCTTTGGGTACTTTAGAGGCACACTTTGCGCTTCGCACGCTGCTGGACGCTCCTGAATAGGTGTGTCGCAGTCCTTGGCTCGAACCAGTGCGACACAGCCTTAAGGCGGGCGGTTACACCCGAACGGGTGCTGGCGAGCGGCGGTTATGAGTAGTTGAAATCCAAAGGGTGCAGGAAGGCGCTGGTTCGTTGAACCAGTTCACCAAACCACCGGATACGAGCCACCACAACTCTTCAGTATATATATATACCCCCATCGGTTTGATAGTCAGTAACACATTCAATCCAACTTCGTTAGATTGCTAGATTCAAAGAGCATATTGTTGCATATTACTCCCCTTCAGTTCCTGGAAGTTCTGAAACATCAAGTAGTTCGCCGAATCCAAGTATTGCGGGTGTTGCTTACAAGGATTGAAGAAATCGTTGCATCTTAGGGACAATTGCCAGCAATCGTGAGCACTAATACATGGAAAATTTGTCTTACAGAGATTGTGTTGAAAACAAGCCTCGATTTCGACTCAAGTGATAACATTCTGCTTCATCTCCCTTCTTCTATCAAATTTATAAGTTGAAGAAAACTGACTAATTACTCCTACAATCGTAAGACAAATTTTCTACTTCAATTTCTTTAAAAGAAATGGCATCGAAGGAACAAACTGTTACTGCTACTCCCTCTGTATCTGCTACCATTGCTGCTGCACCTGTTCTCGCTCATCCTGCTCATGGCGAGAAACCCGCAAAGTTCACATGTATTGATTTTAAACATTGGCAATAGAAAATACTTTTCTACCTCACTACTCTGAGTGTTTCAAGGTTCTTGAAAGAAGATCCACCTACCATTGCGGAAGGTGAAGTCGATGCTCAAAGGTTAAATGCCTTGAAAGCTTCGAACCATAGTGTCCTTTGCATGAATTATGTGCTAAATGGCTTGGAAGATTCTCGTTACACTATATATAGTAAAGTGAAGACCACTAAGGAGTTGTGGAATTCCTTGGAAAAGAAGTACAAAATAGAAGATGCTAGCTCTAAGAAGTTCGTCGTCGGTAAATTTCTTGACTTTAAAATGATTGATACCAAGACAGTGGCTAGCTAAGTGTCCGAGATTCAAATCATACTCCATGACCTCGAAACGGAAGGAATGGTACTTAGTGAATCATTCCAAGTGGCTGTCGTGATTGAGAAGCTACCGCCAATGTGGAAAGACTTTAAGAATTACCTCAAGCATAATCAAGGGGAAATGAAATTTGAAGATTTGATCATTCGGCTTGAGATCGAAGAAGGCAATCGGAAATCCGAGGCCAAAGCTAAGAAGGTCAGGATGGAGGCCAAAGTCCATCTTGTTGAATCAAGTACTAGCAACAAAAGGAAGCAACCTTGAAATTCCAAGCCGGGAAATGCTAAGAAATTGAAAGGAAGTTGCTACAACTGCGGCAAGGCAAACCACATGGCTAAAAATTGTCGTCTTCCAAAGAGAGATAATCAAAGGGACAGCCGGTACCAAGCCAATGTGATAGAAGACATGCTCGATCTGTCTGCAATCATGTTTGAAGCCAACATAGCAAAGTTGGAAAATAACCCGAGAGAGTGGTGGATAGACACCGGAGCTGCTCGTCACATTTTTGCCGATAAGGAAGATTTCCCATCCTACACACCTATCAGTGGAAGGATATTGTTCATGGGAAACTCCTTGACTTCCAACATCGCAGGACTTGGGAAGGTCATGCTGAAGATGACTTCGGGAAAAGACGTCACGTCATGTCTTTGCATGTCCCGCAACATCCGGTTTCCCCCTCTTAAGAACTTGGTTTCCGAGAGTGTTTGAATCTTTTGAAACTTGATAAAGGGTAATAAAGGAAAAATGTTAATGAATGTTTACGCCTGCAGGCGAAAAATAAAGATGTTTCTTCCGTTTACTAGTTGGATAGTTCTTAATTTGGACAACAAATTAACTCGATTAAAAGGTTGGTGAATAAAAAATTAATACCTATATCAAAAATAGATTCACACGAAAAATGTGAAATTTTCCTTGAAGCGAAAATGACCAAGTCGTCGTTTCCTTCAGTAATAAGAAACACAAAACCACTCGAGTTAATTCACACCGATATTTGTGATTTAAAATTTGTACAAACTAGAGGTGGGAAAATTACTTCATTACTTTCATTGACGATTGCACAAGGCATTGTTATGCATAACTTTTGAAAAGCAAAGGCTTTTGAAAAGCAAAGCGAAGTGAAACTTGAATCTTTTGAAACTTATAAGAAAGAATCAACTTAATTTGACAATTAAAAAGATTCGAAGTGATAGAGGTGGAGAATTTGTTGCTCCGTTTGAAGACTTATGTTGGGAATCTGGCATAATTCATCAAACAACGGCTCCATACTCACCTCAATCGAATGGACTTGCTGAACACAAAAGTCATACTCTTAAAGAAATGTTGAGTGCAATGTTGATAAGTTCAAGATCACCACAAAACTTGTGGGGGGAAGCCATTCTTTTAGCAACTTATATTCTTAACAAGTTACCATATAAAGGTAAAGATAAGACTCCATATGAGTTATGGAACGGGTGACATCCATCTTATAAATACCTTAAAGTGTAGGGGTGTTTGGCTAAGGTCGAAGTACCTAAACCCAAACAAGTTAAAATTGGTCCTAAGACGATTGATTGCATCTTTATAGGATATGCTAGCAATAGTAGTGCCTATTGATTTATAGTGCACAAATTGGAAATTCCTGACATAAATGAAGGAACGACCATAGAATCAAGGAATGTTGTATTCTTTAAGAATATATTTCCTTACGGTGAAAGGAAAGAAGCAAGTTCTAATAAGAGAACTTATGAAGCTGTTAATGATTCTCCTCAAGAAGAAGAAGAACCAAGGCACAGTAAAAGGACAAAGGTACATACATCCTTTGGTCCTGATTTTCTAACTAATTTCATTTTAGAAGACGAACCGAGAACTGTTAAAGAAGCTTTATCTAGTCTGGATTCTCCATTCTGGAAAGAAGCTATTAACAGTGAAATAGAGTCCATCATGCACAATAATACTTGGGAGTTGGTTGATCTCCTTCCAGGATGCAAACCTTTAGGTTGCAAATGGATCCTTAAAAGGGAGTACAAAGCGGATAGATCTATTGACAAGTACAAAGCTCGTTTCATGGCAAAGGGTTTTAAACAAAAAGAAGGTTATGACTTCTTCGACATGTATTCTCCGGTCATGAGAATTATATCCATTCGTGTTCTCATTTCTATTGCAGCTTTGCATAACCTTGAGATACATCAAATGGACGTAAAAACAGTCTTCTTAAATGGAGAGCTAGACGAGGAGATTTACATGGAACAACCCGAAGGGTATGTTGCTCCAGGAAGAGAGCACAAGGTGTGTAAACTTGTAAAATCCTTATATGGACTAAAACAAGCACCTAAACAGTGGCATGAAAAGCTTGACCGAACAATGATGTGAAACAGTTTCAAAATTAATGAATGTGACAAATGTGTCTACATTAAAAGCACAACCAATGCTTACGTCATAGTTTGTCTTTATGTAGATGACATGTTTATAATGGGAAGTACTCATGATATAATCATGAATACTAAAAACATGTTAAAGAAACATTTTGACATGAAAGACATGGGACTAGCTAATGTTATATTAGGGATGAAGATCTCTAAAACACCAGATGGAATAGTCCTGTCACAGTCCCATTACGTTGAGAATGTTCTTTGGAAATTCAATACATTTGATAGCTCTCCAGTTAAGACACCTGTGGACTTAAGTCTACACTTAGCCAAAAATAGGGGAGAACCAGTTTCTCAACAAGAATATGCAAGGGTAATTGGAAGTTTGATGTACTTCACCAGTTGTACACGTACATACATTGCATATTCGGTGAGTAAACTAAGTAGGTTCACAAGTAATCCTAATCAGGATCATTGGAAAGCCCTAACTAGGGTTCTCAGATATTTAAAGTATACATTAAATCATGGGATACTTTATAATAAATATCCAACAGTGTTAGAAGGATATTACGATGCAAATTGAATATCTGACACAAAAGACTCCAGGTCCACATGTCACGACCCGAATCTGCCCCTTTGTGGGACCCAACTCATTCGTGATCTACCTGTAATTTTCCTTAGATAAACCTACTAAGCTTGAAAACAAATAATAAGAACTTTAAGCAACACAACTTATATATACATAGGCCACAAGCTCTAATAAAAGTTTTACAGACGCGGAAGCATGAAAACCAAAATAGAAGACTACACGTCTTCCTATACAGCAAAAACCATAAAGTCGCCCAAAAACTTCTAGGAATGCTACCCCAAAAGAAAACACATTCTAGCACTCCGGGGACCACCAAAACCATACTAGTCATCCTCGACATGACTGCAATCTAAGGAAAACAAATAATAAAGGGTGAGTCGAAACTCAGTAAGGTATACTATACTTATGCATGTTATGCATGTATGCAGCATAAATAATGCCATGATGCACAGATTAACAAATGACATATTCATCGATACTATTCACAAATAACATAGAAGAGATGAAAGTTAAACACATGTTGTATGTCTTGATCAATCTCTTGTTCGGTTTATCAAATCAACCAATTATTCACAACCCGGGTACAAGTCATCACGAGGCTAGGTCCCTGCAACCCCAGACACGTCGTGATACTTAACATATTATTCAATGGTATTTTCCCCACTCGGCCAAAGTGTAGAATTCGGTTCCGGGTCCGAGTAGGGTGCCGCTGCTAACTAGCACTGCTCTCCGCCCCGTGACCTAGTCAGAGGTTCCCCTACTCTCCCCATAAAAAAAAATGTTCAATTGCGCAATTGAAGACTGTTCACACAAGCATTTCAAGTTCCAATCTAGTGTTCAACAAAGTATTAACACATGAAGAATTCCAATGAGTTGTAAAGTAAACTCATTGTATTCTCCTGCAGCATGATTCAATTAATACAAATTGTTCATAATATTCATACGTCAAGTATCTGACTAAATTACGCATGTAACACATGGTTCTGAGCATGAACATTATAATAATATGGTATTACGAACACACATAAGCAAGTAATTCCCTTACCTTAAAAGAGAATTATTTATGTTGAGTAAAATATATTAAAAGCCTTCTATTATAGTCCTCGAGTCAAACCCGCAAAGTACCAAAACAATTTATCCGGGCCTAATAAATAAAGGAGAGGAAAGTACACTTTCTAAATATACTCGGCTAGGCTAATAATGTTTTTAGAAAGAAAATAATGTAGTAGGACATTATATAGAAGTAATTGAGGCGGTAGCCGAATACGTGTTGCCAAATTCAGGTGAGAGAGATCTTAATTTCTTCATGCAGCAGTTTAAGGGTAGATTATACCACTCACCAATATAGCATAGAGGAGTCGGTAGCAGGAGGTGGTTTGAAATAAACCCGCCACGTGTAAGTCAAAGCGACAATTAACCCATACTAGCCTTGGCGAGTAAGCAACCTAGTCTAGGTGAGCCACTAGGTAGAGCAAGGGATTGAGATTAATATTTCACTCATCTGGTCGGCATGCACTGGACAATAAGGGTAGAATTGCTACTAATTAAATATACCCCAAATATCATAACAAGGTTAGACCCATTATATATTAAAATATCATCAAGGTTTTATTTCTTTTAAAAAAAACATTTCTAGTTCGTTCCTATTAACTAAGTTATTAATATAAAACTCCTACTAGTTCATGTATAACATATAAAAGTCAATGTTCACCCAATTTGAATCTTTTCTTAAGAAAAACGTACAAAACAAATTTTAATTTAATAAAATACTATTTTAAAGTAAAGCTCACTAATTTGACTTGGTCAACTAAAGGAAACTATTATTATTACAATTTTTATTTAAACTATATCAAAAGTCAATAAATATTATTTGGTCAAATATGTCAAAGGTGTTATCAAATTGATTTAATTATAAAAATATGTATAGATAAAATGTCGGGGTTTTACACCACAAGTGGCTACATGTTCACCATAGGTGGAGGAGCGGTGTCATGGAAATCATCTAAGCAAACATGTATAGCTCGATCCACCATGGAATCAGACTTCATTATTTTAGACAAAGCTGGTGAAGAAGCTGAATGACTTAGAAATTTCATAGAAGATTGATTCACTGTGATAGTTAATCAGCAATAGGCAGGGCATAGAGTAGCATGTATAATGGTAAGTCTAGACACATTCATCGTAGACACAATACCATTAGGCAATTGATCTCAAATGGGGTTATTTCTATTGAATATATAAAATCAAAAGAAAACCTAGCCGATCCTTTCACAAAAGGAATCAATCGAGATCAAATGTACACATTATTGAGGGCAATGGGTTTAAAATCCATAACAAAAGAACAATCATAGCAGAAACTCAACCTTGAGAATTGGAGATCCCCAAAACCTTGCTTCAATGAGATAACTAAGTTAAGAAAGTTCAGTTGAAACACTTGGAAATCGTTACAACTAATTCCTAAAATATCCAAGTGAAGAAACCTGCAACAGTGGTTAGGTTAGGTTAAGCCTTTAATGATTACTATACCTAAAAGGGGGAGTATGGTAGGATACTCTTTATAGGAGATCACATGTATAAGTGAGAAGTAAAATGGCCGCTTCTAGTAAAACACTTATGAAACTAAGATATGGTCCAGGGCCGAAATGGACACAACATGAGAACGCAAAATGTTAGAGTTGTTATTGTGTAACTACTATTGTCTCGGTTTACATTAGACAGTCGATTAGTTCAAAACATTAAGTTACTAAGATACTAGTAAATCCGATAGTAATTTACTAAGGAAGGTTCAAAGCCAAAAACTACATATCCCGATGCAATAACGATTCACCGAAACTTCCAAGTGAGTCTACATACATAGCATGCCTTAATTGTCATTCATGTGGGGGATTGTTGGAAATTGGTTTTCCAAATATTTGGTTTGACCAATATTTGACCAAGTTTACAAGCATGTTTTCATTTATTAAAAATGAAAATAAGTTGCAAAAATGAAATCTATATTTCGAGTAGATTAAGTTGATGTATTTATTATCTCAAAACCAATTTCGGGTGAATGAGATATTAATGCTCAAAATAGGAAACTTAATTTTGTTAATTGAAGAGTAAAGTGGGTATGAAAAGCCATATCCCACATTGGCAAAATAAAGAGCTCTAAGACACTTTATTAATAGGCCCACCTTGGGAAGGAGTATCAAGCGTTCAACAAGGTGCTACCAAGTGGTGTCACATGCGTGAGTTAGCTTTGGCTAACCAAAGTCGTCGCTCGAGGATGGTGCAAAGCACCATCCGAGCCGAAGTCGGCCGGAGCCACAACCACAGCCGCGTACGTTATAAAGTACGCATTGGGCGCTTTAGAGGCGCAATTCGCATGCCGCATCATCGCTAGGAGCTGAGGAGCCTTTCGTTTTGTCAAGCTCACGAAGCTTAGTGGGTTCAACTTAGGATATTATACGGGGCAAATTTGCCTTATGGAGATTGTGCTGAACACAAGCCTCGATTTCGACTCAAATGATAACATTCTGCTTCATCTCCCTGCTTTTGTCCAATTTGTACGTTGAAGAAAACTAACTAATTACTCCTATAATAATTTGATGAATAGAGAATATATTGATTTACATCTCCCTCTCATGTTCGTTATTCCCATTTTACATAATGGCCTCTTTTCTCTCTCTCCCTCGCTCTCTCTCTCTCTCTCTCAACGTTGCAAACATTGTATAGTCTATATGGTACAAATTATCACATTCAGATCAATAATTCCATTTTTTGATCTCTTCGACGATGTCCGTGAACAGCCGTCCTGAGTGTATACCCCTATTATCGAGGACTATCATGTTGAAACCATTGTGTTGAGTGTAACTAGATTCTTGATTTGGCTTATTTCCTTGACGATGTCGGTGAAGTGGGATAAGATTTGGGTGTGGTAGTAGTGGGGTGAATGAAATTGGGGGTGGATTTGAGTGGATGAGTTGAAATTTAGGGGGAGAGAGAGAGATTGAAGGTGAATTTAAGATAGGTTTCGAGAGATGTGGTTTTGAGGTGGTTCAAGATTATGAGTTTGGGATGAATTTTGAATTTGAGGGATTTGGAAATGGTGGAGAAAGTGGAGGACGAGAAGTAGACGAATTGTTTGTTGTCGACGCTGGCGGTGGAGGACGAGAATGAGAAAGAAAGCAAATCATTGTTGTTTCGGTGTTCTAGGTTTGGACTGTTTGAGGATTAATGTAAGGTGGATGGTGGTGATGGACGTAAGGCCGACACAGGTGGGACGGTTGTGGTATTCCCCAAAGTTTGATTAAATGGACCACGGAGGTAACTTTTAGTTGTAGAAGATAGAAATGTTATATGCAATAACCAAAAATTCCATGTGGCACTCCCCTAAACCTTCTCTCTGTTAACCGTCCCTAATTCTCTCACCCTTTCTTGCATGTTCATTGATTCTGATTCTAGGGCTTTGCAAAAGATGATTAGGGCTCACCTTGGGAATTCAGTCATTCACTCTTGCGTAGAAATTGTTTAGTTTGACCCCCAAAGTGTTAACATTTGTGAGTAAGAACCCTTAAAATTAGTAAGTGGATTTGATCTTTTGGAAGATTTCTTACAATATAATAGACGGAATTGACCTAAGTGACCTTATTAACCTTTTAGACAAAGTACAGTGATTAAAATGAGAAAAAAAAGTAGAGTTAGCTTAACGAATAATGTGTCAAGGTAAGGTGACCAAATTGCGATTTAAGTCAATAATGAAAACACTATCAATCCCGTTTTTCTGAAGTCCCAATTTTCAAAATTGTATTTTGGCCCCCTAAACTCATCCATTAAGTATTTAAAAGTAGCCAAACAAACCCTTGAACTTGTAGACTCACTTTGTAAGGCTTTTACTTCAAAAATTGTCATTTCAGCCCTCAAACTTTCCCTCCAAACTTATATTGTCAAGCTTTCATGATTCTTCAAGGCTTGTCCTTTGTGTTCTAATTAAAGCTCGAACCTCCAAGGTATCATCTGCATCACACAACCTTGCATTTGTAGGGTAACCATTCAAGTAACTCGAATCTCCAGTGAAGACACAAAATAATTAAGTTTATGTAAAACTCTTGAATCTTCTTGTTGGTCCCAAATAGGCTCAGTCTAGGCTAGAAGGGAGGGGGGTTGAATAGCCTAGATGTGTTTTTTAAATTCCTTAAAAAACTTTTCAAAGAGTTTTTCTTCTTTTTAAAATAGCTAATTTTTACGAAGAGTTAGGGCAGCGGAAAATCAAGAAGATAAAACATATCAAACATTGTTGTTCTTAAACAAACCCAACAGCAAACGTAAATGCAATAATAGTAGAAGTTATAAGACAAGCAGAGACAGTTCAAACACTACACATGATTTAGAAGTGGTTTGTACTATGAATAGTACTACGTCCACTACCAAAGTGGTTAGTTTTGGATTTTGAAAGGTGCACTTGTTTATCCATTAGGTGAGAAAGTTAGATCTCTAATGGGTCATGTACAAAATTTGTTTTCAACCAAGGGTTTAATGATGAGAGAAACAATTAATGAATAATTGTTTTCTTAAGTGCTAAAGTAAAAGAACAGTTAGTATCAAACTAGAAGAAGCTAAAAGCAAACAAGGATTATCAGATCTGCAGCTTCAGGAAGTTTGGTGAAGTGTTAGCTATTGTCCTTTTGATCTCTTGAATGTTTGGGTTTGAATATGAAGCTTGAGTATTGAATGCGTAAGAGATGTGTGTGTCTTCAGATTTTCAAAACTTGAATATATATTAGGGGAGATCTTTAGGGCCGTTGGACTGAGAGTTAAGAGATTGAGTCCAACGTTAAAATGCATTAAATGTAATTCGACACTTTGTAAATGGTGTGCAGCAACAGGCATCAGAGATGCAGTGGTGCAAAGGCAGACATTTCCAAACTGAGTAAGTTTGCAGCTTGCAGGCATTACAGCTTGAAAGTTTTCTTAGCTAAAAGAGGTAATGTCCTCCGTTTTCATCATTCACTCGACAGGCTGGACATTTGTCTGTGCCGCCTGTCTGAAGCCAGATAATGACTTAGTTGACTTCTTTTTGAGAGGGAAACTGATGAAGATAATTTGAATATTATTTAACTAGATATTTTAATATCTAGTTCAAATAATATGTGACCTAATTCCACGTGTTTAGTTGAGCTTCGTTTTTGAGCTTGAGCAGACTTCAAAGTCTGCTGGTGAGACGTGCTTTCAAGGCTGCTGTTGAAGCCTACTGGTTCGCGCCTAGGAAAAACTAACACTAAACTATTCTATTACACCCTTGATTCTAAGACAGTTGCTACACTAACTGGTACGCAGACCTATTAGCCACTATGTAATAGAATCAGAAGATGACTCAACCAAATCTAGAACCTGTGAGGGTCAAGAATCTCCTCCTATTTGGTTGTTGCCATCATCTCAGCTACTAACAGACTTTGAATCATGCACTGATATAATAACATGTCTTAAAAATTTATTTAAAGTAAAGCAGACATGTCTCTCAGAATAGAAGTCTTAGTAGAGAGATAGCTAGACTAAGTAGTTACAAGACAAAACAAGAAGAGCATGTACAAAGTTTAAGCAGAGTTTTAATCTTAATAGAAAGTAGGAAATAAGCAATTTAAAGCGAAGTTTAAATTGGACATGATAAGTAAAATGAAGTATAATCCAAAATAAATATATCACATTTGTAAGTTAAACAGGCTGTTTAACAACAAAGTTTTACAAGAACTTTGAACCATAAAAAGTTAGAACAGAAGAGTTATACCAGTTCAGAATAGGTTGGGCTGTGTTCGGATTCGTTCTAAGTAGTCACCAACCCAAATTCTGATGCGGTCATTAAGGCGTTCTCGAAGTCTGTTCTGTTCTGTTCTTCCATAAGTGCTTGGTTCAAGTGATGAGTAGCTCGCTCCTCCCTGATGGCAGCAACCCTTCGCTGGTCGGCGTCAGTAGCTCTCTAGTTTGCACACTCAACGTGACGAAAAGTCGTTGTCGAGAAAGAATGACGGGCCGAAAGTCCTAAGCTCGTCGAAAAGGTGCGAATGCTAATCTGTTAGGAGTGGAGCAAACTGATCAATGACTCTTGCTGATCTTGAATGAGGAAATGGTGGCACTACTAGAAAAATGACCTTTAGTGACAGAATTTTCCGTCGCTAAAGGCAAAATTACGTCGCTAATGGCCCCCAGCGACGGAATTTTTCCGTCACTAACTGTCGCTGATGTCCGACGGACCGATTCTGTCGCTAAAGGCGGCCTTTAGCGGCGCGGCGGAAATTTCCGTCGCTAAAGGCTTTTAAAAATTAATTAAAATTGAATTTCAGCGACGGAAATTTCTGTCGCTAAAGACGTTTAAAAATTAATTAAAATTTAAATTCAGCGACGGAAAATTCCGTCGCCAAAGGCTTTTAAAAATTAATTAAAATTGAATTTCAGCGATGGAAAATTCCGTCGCTAAAGGCTTTAAAAATTAATTAAAATTGAATTTCAAAAAAATTCGTCGCTAAAGGCTTTTAAAAAATAATTTAATATGAATTTCAGCGACGGAAATTTCCGTTGCTAATAATGGAAAAAAAATTAAAAAAAAATACACAAAAATACTATCATTATAATTTTTTGTACCTGATAATATAACAATTAATACAAAACTAAAAATACAAAATAAACAATAATATAAAACTCTAAATGTTATTACATCGAACTATAAATGTTATTACATTGAAATACCAAATATATACATACAAAATCAAACAATATCAAATATCAATGTTTCAACTTCAAGCAGTACCAATAATCAAAGTAGGGGAGGGGGGGGCTGATCTTGGAAGAGATTTCTGGGATGAAAAGGGGACTGAATACTGCTAGAGGGAGTACTGTTCGAAGACCCATGCATCTGGTGTGCCATGCTTTGCATCGTCGCCATTATTTCTGCAAATCGTTGCTCTGCTTTGCTCTCGATATTCCACCAAACAAACGCTTGCCGAAGCGTCTTCCAAAGTCTCTATCCTCGAATCTGGCGAGCATCGGGCCTTCTATTCATCTTATACTATGAAACCTGCATAGTTCCAATGAAATAACCAAATGCTACCTCTGTCATTAAGAATACAAAAAAAAAAAAAAAAAAACTCGCAATGAATGGCAAACAATTTGAAGAAGTTTACAACCAAACAAATGCGCAACCTTTCTACACAAAAGGTTTCTTTTTTACGTACAAGTATCTGTGAGGTTCCCGGGGTGTGCTCCCGCGCCCCGCGCACCCTTCGATAGGGGTGCGCGTACGTGCGGATGCGGGAAACCACTGCTCTCGTTCCACCCTCCCTTGTTTAGGGGAAGACGAAATCAAAAGTGCGAGAGGAGTGCTGTCTATATTAGCACGGTGGAATGTGCCTCGGTTGCCTTGAGTGGATTTTGTATCCAATATGGGAACTGATGGTTTCCCACATCAAGTTATGCCTTGTTTAGGGGATACCAGGATATGGGAATGCATTACCCTTTCATTCCCATTTTCCCTTTTTTAGGGGAAAACGGAAAAGTGCAAAAAAGGATATTGCGACGCCCCCACTATGGATTTATTAAAAATAGCCTTATGGCCCATTCAGATTAATATGGGAGCTTTGGGTTTCCCGCATCAAGTTATCCCTTGTTTAGGGAATACCAGGATATGGGAATACATCACCCCTCCATTCCCATGTCTCCCTTTTTTAGGGGAGAATAGGAAAGTGCAAAGAGGGAATGTTGCGAGGCCCCACTGAATCCGAAAGTTTTAGAGTCGCCATCTTTATTTTAAGGCAAATAAAGCAAAACCAAAGAAAAGAAAAATAAACCAGAGAAAAAGAAAACGGGTTCGAAGGCTAAGTTACGAGTTGGGAAGGTGCTAGGCACCCAACTCGCCCTTTCGGTCTCGAAAATGGTATTTGGCTGAAGTATGCTTATTGTCACATTTATTTAGCAAATAAATAAGGTATTAAAATGACAGGGAAATTTAAACAAATACATTCGTGGCCACATTATTTACTGGACTCGCACTGCCTCCTTCCAATAATTACGAGACATATTTAAGAATATTTGGTCATTATAACGGCTCTTTTACATAATATTTCCTATTCTAATCCGCAAAGACAACGGCTTATATGGGCTACATTCGCCGATTTAAATAACAACTTTTAAAAATAAATAAAAGACAGAAAATATAAATAAATAGAAATAACGACGCTCTTAAAGGTTTTACCTTTTAGAGTGGAGGTGTGCTCGCTCTGTCCTTCAGGGAGAGGGAGTCTTTTTGTTGTTTGTGTGGTTGTTGTTTTGAGTTGGGCAGAATGACTGCTTTATTTCTGAGGGTTTGGGCTTAACTCGGGCAGAGTGACAGCTTATTTGGGTAGGTTTTGGCCTTTTTAGTTGGGCGGAACCTAGACTTAATTTTTTGACTTTTCGACTGCTACTCGAGTAACCGCTACTGGGATTTTTGGACCGGGAAGTGAGGTGGATACCTAACAACTAGGCTAGGGATCACTTATAGGTTTTGATTTTGGTAGAGTTTGGATGGGGTTTGGAGACTCTAGGGGCTTCCACTCACCTATCTCGCACCTCTCGTACTAATCCTATCGAAAAATCGCAGGCAGCTTCACGCGATTTTTTATCGCGAATCGAGCATCGAAACCGGGAGCCCTGCTCTCTAGTTATAGTCGAAGGCAGGGATACGCGGGGAATTCTGAGATTTGTCCACCCTGCATCAGCCGCTTGTACCGCGTGCATCAAGACTTGTACATTTCGCATCTGAGAGAGCGCAACAGTAGTGCGCATGGTGCAGCCAAGGACTCCTTGGTGTGGCACCATGCTTCTTCCCATCTTTCCATTTTTTGCACTTTCCCCCAGCAGCTTCAAGCTTCGCAAGCATCTGCTTTTCCTTTCGCATTTTTGACTCCTGTAACTTGACATTTGTTAAGTTTTAACCGTTCTTGATATTTTATGTCAGTCACATACCAGGGGTACGAAATTGGGGTGTCTACAGAGCCCCTCAATGATGTAGTCTACGGGTAACCTTAAGGCTTACTGAGTAGACGAACATCGTTGATAAACAATAGACTCTCCAATTTCGTTCATTTAAGAACAGGAGAATGCAATTGGTAGCAGTTATAATGCACAGTTAACATGCTATCCAAACTCTATAACCTAGACATTTTTAGTCGGTTATAAAAAAAATTCGCAGTTTTAAGCAGATATGAATTCAATGCTCTGACGGTCGGACCTACTGATGAGCGCAAGATTTCCACTAATTTTCCCGGGTATTTTCTGTTATTTTGTGCTATTTTTGAATTAATTATGCTTTGGAAATATTATTATTTGTGTTTTTGTGCTTAATGTAGGTTTCCAAGCATAATCGAGCTTTAATATGGTGTTTAGCACGAAGTTCGAGACAATTTCGGGCTTAAAAGTTAATTTAGAATTTATTTGGACAAAGTTCGTTAAGCCCGTCAAGAGATCCAAGGCAATTTGAGGCTAACAGAGGCAAACGGTGGCTGAAAAAGCTAACAAAGGACCAAACTGAAAAGCTGGGAGAATACAGGAAGGCGGCGCCAACTTCAGAGTCTTCAGGGGTACCGGAGCAATTACCCGAAAATGAAGGGCAACCGGCGCAATTGCAGAAAAGCCCAGGCACGTTGTCGAGCTCCTGATGGCGCCACTTGTCAAATTCTGGCGCGTCCTCTCCACAACCGCGACCCGCGTCCTCCTCCTGGATCCGGGTCTCACCAGCTTATGACCCGCGTGCTCCTGACCCTCCAGCCTTCCATCTCACCCGCTACCTCTCTCATCCCTCACCCATTTCATCGCGGGTTGACCCGCGCTCCTCTCACCTGGGCTGCCCACCTCCCAGCCGCGACCCAGCCTCCTTCTTCTTCCCATTTTTGCCCCTAAAATTCTATTGCTCTTCCTATTATACCCCTGCCAGCTTCCAGCCTTTGTTGCCTTCTCCTTTATCTCCCGGCCAGCCTTCATTTTGGAAAACAAGTCCCCATTTGGGACATTGCTCCCAAATGGGGCACCAGCCCCTTCTTTTCCAAATTTTCTCCCATTTTCTCAAATTAATTGTTCGTTAATGAAGGTTTGGAGCATCATTTAAAGGGCCAACGGCGCATTTACAATTGATTTCAACCCCGGAACGCGATTCGCTCGGTTTAATTCTTCCTATCTCTATTTTAGATAGTTGTTATGATTTCTTGGGTTGATTAATATTGTAATTGAAGAATTGGTTTGTGCTTAAATTATTATGGAATGCAATTATTTTTCTATGTTAAATGTAGTGTTTTAATTTAATTTATCTCTTTATTTAGTACACATTCATGTTGGTTATTATTTTGTGCACTTAATGCCTTTAATTAATTAATCACTAATTAAATGATTTTAGAAATATTTAGGATCCGCGAGAGCTACCTATTTATTTCGGACCAATCAATTTAATAGTTGGTGTTTTGTGACACACACCGATAGCCAAAATGAGACTATGTTTGACACGCGATCGAACCACCTTAGCCATTCGCGAGGTCGGGGAGGTTAGGGTTGACTATAAGATGCGAGAGCCTGTAGTTAACCAATTTTATTTGTCTCGGCTACCAACATGACTTGTAGAAAAATATAGAGAGTTTCTTTTTGCAAAGTATTACTCATGCGTTTGGTTATTATTGTGTGCTCTTAATGTTTTTAATGGCGTAGCGAACCATTAGATGATCACTAGAATTATAGGATAAGATGCGAGAGCCCGTCCTATTAATTCCGAAAATCACAATAGTTGTTTACGTTACGTGAGACCGAGAGGAGATCGTGCGTAGATAGTCATTGGGTGTTTACTTTGACACGCGGCTATTTTTTCCTATGTTATAAGAAGCGAGAGCCCGTAGCTAGGAGTTGTAGCTAGATTTGCTATACGTTGCGAGAGCCCGTAGCGAATAAAATAGTGCACCCGACTACCAAAACTTGAGTTAAAGAAAAGCAGAAAGAGGATTAAATTAAACACCGGCTAGACTAGAAATAATGTGTTCCTATATTTCTATCTTGATTTGTTGTTACCAAACCACCTCCGCAGTAAATTAGATTTAATTGTTTTCTTAGGTTGTTTATATTTTTAGATTTTAATTCATTTTATTTTCGCTCAAATATAGTTAGTTAGCATAATTTCGGTACTTAGTTGGAGTGAGAATTTCGTGCATTCCTCGTGGGATCGACTCGTACTTACGTACTTTATTACTTGATACGGCCGGGTATTCTTGTCTGAGTTGCATTTTGCGCACATTACCTACTAATGTAGGCTGCCTACGTATTCCCTATTAAAGGAAATCAGACCAAACGTAGTTCAGGCCAAAACCTAAACTACAACCAAGTGAGGATGTCATGTTCTTCGGGTCAAGCCCGATCGAGAACACAACGGAAAAAGATTTTTGTGTTTTCGAAAAAGCCGTATTCTTCCGGTCCGAAACCGTTGTCAAATACGGTATGAAGATTTGAATGTTTTTCTGCCACCACATTTCATCCGGTCAATACTTTGTCGTTGAAACGTGTTAAGAAGAATTTTCTAAGTTATGTCTGGCTGGTCGCTGCCTTGTTTCCAAACATAACCCGAAAACTTTCAAATATCCAGAAAACTGCACTCGACCGATAAAGATCCGTCGCCGAGAACGGCAAATTGATCACTCTTCAAGCATTTTCGAAAATTATGAAATGGAAAACATTCTTTTTCCTTCCTTTTTCTTTCTCTCGCTCTCTCTGTTTTTTTGTTTTTTTTTCAAATATTCCTCTTTTTTGTGTTTTTTGAAATATTCCTCTTTTTTTTGTTTTTGAAATATTCCTCTTTTTTTTTGTTTTTGAAATATTCCTCTTTTTTTTTTGTTTTTGAAATATTCCTCTTTTTTTGTGTTTTTCAAATATTCATCTTTTTTTTTTTTGAAATATTCCACTTTTTTTTTGTTTTTGAAATCAAAACTCATTTTGAAAAGAGTTTCGTTTTTTTTTATTTTGAAAAGCAAAGCAAAGTTTTTTTTTTTTAAACAAATTTTCCTAAAAAGGAAATTATTCTAAAGTCAGGGTAAGAATACTGTACCTAACTTACCTTTGCGCCCAGGTGGCTACCACGGATTCGGCTGATCTTGGCATTTTTGCCACTCTTGCATCGCAACACTAAACGCAATATCTATTGCGTTGACACAAAACAGAATGCAATATCCATTGCAGAAAACAGATGCAATATCCATTGCATCGGAACCCAAAACGCAATATCCATTGCGTCGACACAGAACTTAATGCAATATCCATTGCATTAACACGGAAAACGGATGCAATATCCATTGCATCGCAAAACAAAACGCAATATCCATTGCGTCGACACAAAACTTAATGCAATATCCATTGCATTAACACGGAAAGCAGATGCAATATCCATTGCATCACGACACTAAACGCAATATCCATTGCATCGACATAAAACTTAATGTAATATCCATCGCATTAACATGGAAAAAAGGATGCAATACCCATTGCATCGCAACACGAAACGCAATATCCATTGCGTCGACACAAGACTTAATGCAATATCCATTGCATTAACACGGAAAGCAGATGCAATATCCATTGCATCACGACACTAAACGCAATATCCATTGCGTCGACACAAAACTTAATGCAATATCCATTGCATTAACATCGAAACGGATGCAATATCCATTGCATCGAACCAAAACGCAATATCCATTGCGCCGATTATCGCAACTTAATGCAATATCCATTGCATTAACACGAAAACGGATGCAATATCCATTGCATCGCAAAACAAAACGCAATATCCATTGCATGGCGTAAACTTAATGCAATATCCATTGCATTAACAAGAAAATGGATGCAATATCCATTGCATCGCAAAAACAAAAACGCAATATCCATTGCCGACATGAACTTAATGCAATATCCATTGCATTAACACGAAAACGGATGCAATATCCATTGCATCGCATGCGATATCCATCGCATTGACCGTAACGACAATGCAGTATTCATTGCATCGCAACACTGAATGCAATATCCATCGCATTGACACGGAAGGACGGATGCAATATCCATTGCATCGCAACGCTGAATGTGATATCCATCGCATTGACACGGGAGATGGATGAAATATCCATTGCATCGCAACTCCCGAATGCGATATCCATCGCATTGACGTGGAAAGACGGATGCAATATCCATTGCATCGCAACGTTGAATGCGCTATCCATCGCATTAAGAGCGGATGCAATATCCATTGCATCGCAACGCCGAATGCGATATCCATCGCATTGACACGGAGACGGATGCAATATCCATTGCATCGCGCGAATGCGATATCCATCGCATTGACTTCGAAGGACGGATGCAATATCCATTGCATCGCAACGCTGAATGCGATATCCATCGCATTGACATGGAAAGATGGATGCAATATCCATTGCATCGCAACGCTGAATGCGATATCCATCGCATTGACACGAAAAGACAGATACAATATCCATTGCATCGCAACGCTGAATGCGATATCCATCGCATTGACTCGGAAGGACGGATGCAATATCCATTGCATCGCAACGCTGAATGCGATATCCATCGCATTGACACGGAAGGACGGATGCAATATCCATTGCATCGCAACGCCGAATGCGATATCCATCGCATTGACCTGGAAGGATGGATGCAATATCCATTGCATCGCAACGTTGAATGTGATATCCATCGCATTTCTAAAAGACGGTATGTCATGATGTATGTGCTGTAAAGGTAGTCTATCAAGTGTTATGAGACGTCTCCTCAGGAACGCTGTCTTTGTCGGAGAACAAAACCTTTCCCTCTGATCCGGGGTTGTATGCCTCTTAAAAGAAAGTTTTCCAACTCAGCTATTGATGCACATAAAAGGGGTAAATTACTTACCTTTTCTTACCTTGGCTTTGTCTTTGCTGCTCTTGCTGTACCCGCTGGGGATTTTTCTTTTTTCGTAGTTCCAGCTTTTGCTGAAATTTTCATTGCAATTTCGCCTTACTGAAATTTCCTTCTTTGTTGCTACATTTTCCGGCTTCAGCTGGAAAATTCTATTTTTTTTATTGTTATTTTATTATTATTATTTTTTGCTGCAATTTCCGGCCTTGGCTAGAAATTTCTTCTTTGTTCTCACGCCGATTTTCTCGCTTTTCTCGCCCCATTTGCCGATTGATCCGGCTGGGATATGGACTTCACTTTTTGGGACTTTGATGATGCCGTGGAGGATCTTTGGGAGGTGATCCGGCGAGATGCCGCAAAACATTCATAGGCCGATGCGCGAAGACCCGATAAGATGCAAGAGAAAGATGCAAGCAAAGGATGCAAGGCATTTAATGGAATTTTCCTTTCCCTTTTAAAAAAACTTTTGTATGTGTATGTGTACCATCTGCTTTCTTAAACATGTTAAGACAAGATAAGGCAAGGTGATGGAAATGCAATATAAGAGCTTGAGATGTGACTTTTGTTGGCTTTGGAGGGTTATGTGTATGGGAGTTGATGGTGATATTTGAAATGGAGGCGAATGATGTGTTGGGTCGGTTCTTTTGACTAGTGCATCATTCAAAAAAGGAATTCAACCGACTAGTGAGCCCTACTAATCAATGCCCTGAGAACCATTTTTCTTTTTTTTCTTTTTTTTTTTTTTGTTCGTGCTCTAACTTTTGCCTAGGCCTCTTTCGGGTTTTCAACCTAGCTTGAGCTTTTACCTTATAGGAAGCCAATCCTTTCGATGCATGCGAAGATGAGCTACTTATTCTTGAGGGATCATGGTTTTCGCTCTCTTCGGTAGAGATGGAAATGACACGCCTCTCGGAGATGATGAGCCTTTTGTGTATCCAATGAGTTTGGCGAGAGAAGTCCTGTGATGAATTTAATCAACCAAATTTTGTAAGATGGGATGGGCAAGTTTCAAGAGATTAACCGGAGATGCCTTTAAAAACTCGATTGAGAAAGACTTTGTGGGAGACAGAATGAGTATGCTCACAGTAAAGTGGATGACTCTAATGGACAAAAAGAAGAGTCATGATCCGTAGTTTATCGCCGAGTATCACGTGTTTTATGGACCCTACTTAACATTTATCTTTTGATAATTTTATGTGTCTTTAGCAAGGAGTTCTGTCTCCCTGACCCATCACGTTGCATCCGATTGAAACAGAGCTATAGGTGGTGACTAGGTTATGGTATAGTGTTCAAGCATTTAGGATGGTTTAGCTTTAGGATTGAGGATCCGATTGGCCTCTTGCTCAAAGGTATTTTGGGCCATGGGTTTGGTTATTTTAGGAAAGGCGATCGCAGGCGATTATTGGGTGGCCTTTAGGCTATGGGTTTGATGAGAATTTGGTCTCTAGACCTGATTGTAGGTATGGTTGGGAGGTCGGCTTTTGGCTTGGTTGTGGGTTCGTGGGTTGTCCAAGAGTGATTGATGTTTTTCTTTTGTTGCGAGAGAATTATTTTGAAGAAATTGCTCAGAGAGGCTTTTTTTTTTTTCTCTCTTTTTTTTCTTTTCTCTTTTTCTTTCTTTTTTTTTTGTGAGAGGGAAATTTCTTTTTTTTTTTTTTTGACCTCTCTGAGCAAATTGGGAGAGTGCTTGAAGAGATACTGCCTTCTCTCTCTTGGGATAAAAGAAGATTGTCACTCTTGGTGGATATATATAAGGGTGGAGCAGCCCCAGCTTTGAGAAGTCGGGTTTTAGAGATGGTTAGGCTTTGGCAATTGGTGGATTTGTTCAGCATTTGAAGAGGATGGGTGTATGGTTGGAAGCCCCTAGTGTACCGCTTAATAGCTCGGCCGCAATGGGTCGAAGGTGATTCCGTCAAGACGACTTGCCCGCTTCGGATTTCATGTGTTCTTAAAAGTTTTCGGTCCATATCTTTTGATGACTCATCATCAACTCGTAGATTTATCATGTTTTTTCATGAGTTGACTCGCATCATCTTCATTTTTTTTTTACGTATATTTCGCGATATGTGGTGCTCGAGATCAAGAAGAAGACTCGACAAGCTAATATAGGAAAAGCAAGAATTTTATCAGCTTGAATATAGATAAATACTTTTGAAGGCTCATTGAAGACTCGCTTGAAGACTCCATGGCTTTCAAAATAACGAAGACCAAATGAGCATACTGCAAGGATATGGGCTAAAAAGATACCTCTGGGTTTGAAAGCCCCTAGTCCTGAATTGTTGTGTATGATCCCTGAGTTGCTTGGCTTTTTCCTGACTTCTCAGCCTTCCGCACTTTTCTCGCTTCTTTGGTTGTCCCAGCTTTTCCAACTTTCTCTTTTCTCGCTTCCCATCGGTCTTCTTTTTTCTTCTTTTTTGCTCTTTTTCATCATTTTCTCTTTTTTCTTTTCTTGTTTTTTTTTTTTTTTTTTTGTGGTAGACCTTGACATCTCAAAGTAGGACTTGCTAGATTTTTTTTTTGAATCAAGAATGACTGATGCACTTATCAACTTGGTGATGGCGATTGAAAATAATGGTGAGGGGGAATTTCCTGTCTTTACATGTTTTGGGAAACAGAAGACAACATATAGAAAAAAGACTTTCTCCTTTTTTTTTTTTTTCAAGACTCTCAAGACTTTTTTTTTAGAGAGAACTAAATCTCCTTTTTTTTTTCTTTTGTTTTTTTTTTTTAAAAAAAATCGCATTTTTATGATGGACGATTACGCATTCGACGCCTTTTCTCAAGAGAGTAAATGATGAGTCAACTTTTAGCCCCCGCAAAATTGTTAGTGGTACCCGAAACAACAAGGGTTCCAAAATTGACACTGTTGAAAAGAGTTGTTTCCTCGAGATTTTATTGACAAAAGAACATTCAAAGGTGCAAAGAGTCTGGAGGTGTATATACAAGGGTATTCTAGGGTACTTTCTACTTTTACTAGAGACAATCATGGGTGTGGCTTTTTCAATGATTTGGCCATCAATAAGATTCGATGGCACTCTGAGCTTATAACACTTATCGCTGGATGGCCATCTACGATGATACTCGCAATATCGAGAGTGGTCCCATGTGTCCGATAGCTTTGGTGGAGGTCGGTAGTTTTCCATAGGTTTCAAAACCCCTCGCGCCATTAAGCCGGAAAATCGTGAGACATTGGGGCATTGGCTCATCGTAATGCCTTTTGCTCTGTGAGGGTCCTATGAGGTTCTTGTTGGCATTATCGCCTTCAATAGAGGCGATTCATATGACCATGGCACACTACTATATTTACCCGTGGAATTCTTTCAACCACATTGACTTCTTCCAAGACTCTTCGTCTCGA
>CM028381.1:35002-72358 GCA_013146195.2 Codonopsis lanceolata
TAAGACCCCGAACCTTCGTGTAATTGACCTTATTGCCTTGCGTGTCGTTCAACCGTAACCTCGCTTACTCGACTTGAGGTAAGAACCTTGATTAATACAGGAGGCTGTATAGGAGCCAATATATTAGTTCCATATGTTCCATAGACCTTAACTAGTTAAAGTCACAAATCGTGACTCGACGATAGTCTGAATGCGACGCGATTGAGGGTTCTTGCCGTTTTGTGCTCGTGACCTCGGTTTGAGTCCTAGACCTCTTTAAGATGGTTTGTTAACATGTTTAGATGAGCTAGACTCAAGTTGGAGGTGTTCCTTAAGTCTATCGATGATTTTGGAAGCTTTGGAGATATTGCCTGCCTCTATCACAGAGTTCGGGAATCGAGTCGCGTAATCGCCTCTCCTTTGGGATTCTTATTTCCTAGTTGTTATCTAACTTCCTACAAGTATTTAAGCTTCTTCACTAACCCTTAGACTTGCCTTAAAAGTCTCTTTTCATTGCTCGTTTGATTTGAGTTCAGTTCGTCAGTCCGGTTGACGTTGTTGCACCCCTTCCCTTCGCTCCGAGTTGTTTCTGAGTTGTTCGGGTGTGTTTTAGACTTGTTTTGAGTTGGGTTAGACCTTAGGATGGTTGCCCATAAGTTTGGGATCATTTAGATCAAGTTTAGACCAAGTTTGGAGGTTCAGACGAGGCCGACGATGGAGGAGCCCGCCGCATCATCGAGAGCAACCTCTGCAGGGAAGGAGTGAGGCGGCCGCATGAGAGAAGGTTGAGGCGCCTGCCTCAACCCAAGCCGTTACGGAATTCTTTCCTGTTTTGATTTTAGGTGTGAAATACCTATTCTACCCCCATTTTAAACCCTCCTCCTTTGCTTTGTCCACAACTAGAAGGGTAGAATCGTCTTTCCTAACCCTTTATAATCTAATTTCCTCCTCCTCCTCCCTCATTTTTCTTCACAAACCGTGAGTTTTAGAGAGAGAGGAAGGAGCTTCCATGGAGACTGTCGATTCCGAGTTCCGCCATCGGATGATCGAGCCGTGACCGCCATCGCGAAGCCCTCGCCGAGTGAGTCTTTCCTCGGTTTGTTCTTCCACATCCTAGAAGTTTGTGGCTTGATTGAGGTACGTTACCTAAGCCCTAGTTTCTCTCTACAAGTACCTTGATGATAGATTGATAGAAACTTGTTTCTTGTGATTTATTGTTGTTATACATGTCAAATTGATATGTTTCCATGAATATTGATAGATTTTGGTTAGGATTGAAACCAAATGGGTTTATTGAGTATATTGGAATTATCATGATTTAAGATTGATTGTTGTCGGGTTAGAGACCCGGATACATTGTGAATCCCGAAATTATGCCTCGAACTAGAAAATGGGACTTTGTAGTAATTCAAAGCGAAGTCAATTAATGATAAAAATTGTTAATTGAACCTTAGATAAATTCCTATATTTTCTTGTATTCATTGAATATCTTCGAAACTTTGAGAATCGCCTCGGTGAGACCAAATTGGTAATAAGATTGATTCTTGGCTTAGGACTCTAATTGAGTCTCTTGAATGATGATTGGGTGCAAGACTATCGCTAATCCTTATTATGGGTGAGTCGAGAATGCGTAACTCGAATGACGTGTCGAAGGGTTCAATATGAACTAGAACTAGTAATACTATTGGACTTTTAATGAAGTCCCAAGATTGGTAGGAATGTAATATATGACTTTACTTGGGAACCTTGTTATCATCCTTGGAAAATCCGGATTTCTTCGTGACCATTCATCCTCAGGAGGGATATTCGAACCGTGTATGCCTTAGTAACCTCTAGGATGAGCTTCTTGAGTTGTCGTAAAGATGACTGAATAGTCATCTGTGTGTATTAATGGACCTATGAAATGCCATAACATGGTTAATTGATGAACCTTGAGTGATCTTCGCCTCGTGACCCTATGCATACTTGATCTTTAGTTCTTAAAGGGAACCTCGAGAGGATTTTATAATGTATATATATCCTATGATTCTATGTCTACTTGAGATTTTGACCTCTAAGCATAGTGTGTGTCTTATCCCCATAATTATCTTCCTAGTGAGTATCAACGTGCTTTGATTGATGATTCTATCGACGAATGGAATTTCGAACTTGAAATTGAACTAAGCTTGGTTTGACGATAATCAACTTAGGTTTCCGCCTTTTATACTTGACTTAGTAAATTTGAGCTAAGGTTCCTAAATGGAGCGAAAACTTAACCCCGCCGTAAACAAGAACACGGAAAGGAGTCTTGGAACACATGTAGTGTTCAAACTCTCTTTATTTGGAATTATAGAAATGACTCGGCGAAGTCGATACTAGTGAGTCATCGAACAATACCGACTCCACGATAACCCTGCAATGCTTGAAATCGTTTAACTAGAATACTAGTTTGAGATTCTTAATTTAATTCATGCTCATGCTTGATTACTAGTCATAAAGAATAACATGCCCACTCGACTTGAATGAGACCGCTATTCTTGTGCTCGCCTTGCTTGATTTCTTAAATAAGTAAACATTACTTGTTTTCCGATAAGTCAATTTGTCTTTGTCCTTGTCTTGCTGTCTTACCTTTTGTCTTGCTGTCTTACCTTGTCTTGCACGTCTTACCTCGCTTGTCTTGCTGTCTTACTGTCTTGTCTTACTGTCTTGCACGGCATACTGTCTTACCTTGTCTTGTCTTACACCTTGTCTTGTCTTACACCTTGTCTTCTTACTGTTCTTGCTTGTCTTACTGTCTTGTCTTGCTGTCTTGCTGGCATACCTTGCTGTCTTTGCTCTTGCCTTGCTGTCTTGCTGCTGCTTGCCTTGCGTCTTGCTGTCTTGCCTTGCCTTACCGGTTGACAATTAGGTCTACCGTTACGAATCATGAGATTCGTGATAGGAATGGGTTCTTAGAACGTAAAGCGTGCAAACCCTCCATTCTTGATCACTTTGGAGAAAGAGTACCTTGTGTAACCATTGGGCGCTTGGACTAATACTATCCGGGTCGATGTACCATCTCGTACATGACATGGCGTTCTGATTAACAGTTTATCTTGCGGAGCTACTGGCACCGATTTATATCCTATCCTCTTACATGTGGATTTCTTCTAGCATTTGTGAAAACAAAGTGCTATCATGAATATGTAAACTAAATGCCTGTATATACTTGTTCTTAATCGCCTGACCTTCATAATAGGCCTGTGAATTGTATAATACGTATATACGTAGATATACATACTTCTACTTGATTTCCTCCCGATTTCATGCAATTGTATATAATGGTAGATATGCATATCCTTACATGATAAACTCCCATGAATGAGTTGCTTGGTACATAAATGAATTTACATACCACACTTGATAATCCTATGAGGGACTTGGTATATGTATGTTTATAAATATGCATACTTCTATTTAATTATTCTATGAGAGCCTTGGGATGTCCGACGAACAGATATACATCCATAATCATGATTATTCTTGTGCCTTGCTTCACGACTTGTTTGACTCTTTGTGAGCAGAAATTCACGATTCACCTTGGTAGTCCGTAAAGGACCGGTTTCCATTCGATCTGACCCGACTTCGGGTCTTCGTCGTAAAACGATATCATTTCCTTCTATAGCAATATTTAATTTATGTCTTATTGTTTAGTAGTAACGTACTGGGTCATTATGACTCATCCCGTACTTTGTTTCTAGCTGCAGTTCAGGAGTCGTTTTGAGGACGTATAGTACGTGGCTGTAGCAGACCCCAGTTGATCGATGGCTCGAGCTTAGTACGCGTGTCCGTGATTGTAACAGCCTGTTTCCGAGTAATAGCTTGAGGACTCCTATTTCTCTAGCATCCTTAACTTGTATATCATAACTTTATTCTTGTGAGCTCGTTGTTTTGTAAGGTTATTTAGACTTTACAGTCGGGTAGAATATTTGGGTTTTGATTTGGTTCTCCTTTGGGCCGACGTGTTGTGTCGTTGCTCATAGCCTTGGTTTTTATATTGTTGTATCCAGCAGGCCTTGCAGTAGCTTTGGGCTTTTCTCTATCTAGTTGTTATTATTATTGTTGGTTAACCCCGGTATGCTTTAGCCGTGGGTAAGTGTTTTATCAGGTTGGTTCCTTGTTGAAACGCCGGCCTGGAGTGCCGATGGTTTGTCCAGCGTCTGCAATGTTGCGGCACGCGAGTTTCTTTTTCTTTCCTTCGTGAAATTTATGTCTCTCTTGGTACCTTTGGCCTTGGTTTCGAGCTTCATAGCTCGGGACTACTTTTCCTTGTCGTTTCCGCTTACTGAATTTTGTAAACCCGTATTTTTAGTACGGCTTCTTGTTCTTGTCTAGAGCTTGATAGCTCGACTGTCCGACTCGCACTATTAATTTCTAAGTGCTTGCACTCTTCTTGACTTGTCCTAGCGACGTGACGTTGGGATTCCGTTCCGGAATCCGGGTTGGGTCGCCACACTATTGTTTATCAACGATGTTCGTCTACTCAGTAAGCCTTGGGTTACCCGTAGACTCCATCGTTGAGGGGCTCTGTAGACACCCCAATTTCGTGCCCCTGGTATGTGACTCTGACATAAGATACCAAGAACTGTCAAAACTTAACAAATGTCAAGTTACAGGAGTTGAAAATGCGAAAGGCAAAACAGGATGCGCGAAACAGTGAACTGCGGGGGGGTGAAAGTGCGAAAAAACAAACTTGAACAGTAGCTTGGGTGCCGTACCAAGGCCCTTGGTGCCATCACATGAGGCTGTTGCTGCCGCACCTGGTATGTGACTCTGACATAAGATACCAGCCGAGTCCCTGCTTCTCAACTATAAATAGGAGGCCCCGGCTCCTCATTTCAGTTGTTTAGTCTCCGCGATAAAAATCGCAACGAAGCTCTGTCTCTCTGTTCCTTCGATAATATTGGTACGAGAGGTGCGAGATAGGTGAGTGGAAGCCCCTAAAGTCTCCAAACCCCGTCCAAACTCCTCCAAAATAAATATCCATAGGTTATAAGTGATCCCTAGGCTAGTTGTTAGGTATCCACCTCACTTCCCCGACCCAAAAATCCCAAAGTAAGCCGTTACTCTGCCCGAGTAACGAGTTGAAAAACCAAAAAACTAAGCCGTTATTCCTCCAAACCAAAAAGGCCAAAACCTACCAAAATAAGATGTCACTCTGCCCGAGTTGACAAGCTAAAAGTCTCCGAAATAAGCAGTCACTCTACCCAAATCAAAACAACAACAACACAACAAACAACAAAAAGACTCCTCTCCGAAGACGGGAGCGAGCACACCACCGCTCTAAAAGGTAAAACCTTTAAGGGCGTTATTTATTGTATTTATTTACTTTTCTGTCTTTTATTATTTTAAAGTTGTTATTTAAATCCGGCACAATGTAGCCAATATAAGTCGTTGTGCTGCCCGGATTAGAATTAATTTATGCAACACTTTATCACCTCTTCATCTATGACTTTAGGTAAAAGCATCACTCCGCTTACTAGTCTACGGATTTGCCTACACAACTTTATGAGGTGCTAACTGCCCTATAAACACATCATCATCCTTAACATTCCCCGAGGTCCTCTCTCGGGTGCATTCCTTAATATCTAACCCTTTCTCATAAGTATAGTCCACAGCCCCTCGAAAATCCGCAAGCTGTACTAGAATAAATTGCCTATAATACTACATCCTTAATCCTTAACTCTTTCACAATTCATGGAGTCTTTCTAGTCTCATCTAGTACTAAGTTCTCTAGTCTAATGAGCTAACTTCATGAACATCACTAGATATCGAGCCACAATCTCATAATATTTGTGACCAATTCTCAGGTGGATTCCCAATCATGGATACTACTAGTACCACCTTATGCTCATCAACACCGGCACCTCTACTAGTGCTAACACCCATTCTAGTTTCAAACATCTTAACATACTATAACTCTCGACGTTAATATATAACAAATCACACAAAACCAACCCCCAAACTAGGCCAAGGAACCTATCTGGCGGAACTAACCACTAGCTCGATACCAGGACGACGGCCCGGATCCCAATACGAGACCCCAAGGTCGTGACGTCAAAACACACAAAACAACAAGCAATAACAAATAATGGATAAGGCCATAACGGCGATACGCCAACAACTTAAAACACATGCAGAAGCGAAATGTAATAACACAATGGCGCCAGAGCTAACAAGCTCAAACTAAATATCACCAAAGAGATAATTAATCTCTCGGTCCAAAAATTCGACGCACGTGCCGCAACATTGGGCACATAGAGCAAAACTCCCTGTCATGCAATACAAATATATAGCACAAATAAACCAAGTCATCGGCGACGTTACAGCCGGAACCAAATATTACAGTAAGTCTAAGACTCTAGTCTAATATATTCAACGGCTAAAAACATGCCGGAGAACAATCATAATAATTTAACCAACATGATAGCTTACTAAAATATAACCATCAACATACACCAAGCGCGACTAACACAAGTCGGCTACGAAAAAAAATAAGCATTGACCAACATAAGTATAAATATTACATTCACAAATAAATTTGCTACCCATCATGAAGTTTACATAACTTCACTTTTCCCAACGTCCTTACCAAACAAAAACTAAGGCTACAAAAATAAATTAATAGCAGCCTTCACAAATAAGTCTCACATCTATTGTAGACTTGGCGGATTCCTTCGCATTACTAGCTCGGCTCGAATCTAAGGAAAACAAAGCAAACGAGTAAGTCATAATGACTTAGTAAGCTACTAAACATGCAATGTCATGGCATGTCATAATGCTCAAATAAAACATGTACATCTTATGTTATACTCATGATGTAATATTTCATGGTATAATTTTCCACACAAACCAAATCCAACCATAGTCACATGGAATATAATTCTTCATAAATTATCATGAAATAAATCATATCAATAGATTATGATTCTAAATTCCGTAATGTGCAGTATTTTATTTCCACATTTAAACTCCCATCAAACCATCAACCACATAACTCAATTAAACCATGAGTCTCATAAATCTTCATTTAAACTTAACTCATATAATAATTCATATGCGAAAGACTATTGTTTCCATTCTAATCATGAATAGCATGTTATATTTTTAGTTTAACATCAAGACATAAAAATCTTCATTTGATTAGCATGTTATATTTTTATTATAACATTTTATCAAGAAATCATCATCTCATGAAAATCATACCATTAACCATGTGGCACAACAATTGATACGTTCTCATAAAATAAACCACATAAGCGAGAGAAGATGATTTTTCCTTTCCGTTTCCAACGTGTAACTCCTACGGAAACAAATGTGTCCTCGATAACCCTTTCGTGGCATCGACGTCCCCGAAACAGTCCCCGTTCGGGTTCCATACCTATCAAAGTCATGTGTATTACTCTAACTAAGATGAGCTACTTCCCCTCCGTGGCTATCGGTGGAGGGGTGTGTGCAAACCCGGCGCGGCGATCCATTGCGATCACGAATCCCACAATTCGTGAAGACAATGCATCGTCCCGCCAAAAACTCAAACCAAAACCGCCAGCTGGACTCAAACTCAAGCACATGTAATATATACTCGCATGCTCAAATAAAGGGAAAAGTACAACACATCGTACTAATCCATTCAAGTAGATATTTACTTATAAATCACATAGTTATGCATTTCTATGCTAACTAACACATAAACATCTTAGAGCGATATTATCAAGTCTCTAATATCCAAGTGTTCTTCATACACTTGAAAATGCTCGGAGGCTTGACCTCCATCAAAACTACCCTAAATTCCGTAGGATCTTAATATGTGATTCACTATATTCATATTATTCCAATAATCGACTCCGTTGAGTCATTTTTACTCTTTTCAAATTTGAAGGCATAGAAGCTATTTGCATCATATCCCTCCTATTATTCATTAGCTATTATTCATGGTTAAGTTCTTAAGGTTAGCAACATTATGCAACCCAACAATCCATACTTTCCCAACAAAAACCCCAATACATAGTTCATAGGTCAACACTTAACATTTAAAGTCAACCATTACAATTCAAGCATGCATCTCAATATAGCACTTAATCAAGCATGCTTTCATCCAAAATAACCATTAATCTAAACAAGATGTAATTTTTTCTAGCATGCTCAACACCAAGATATAGATTAATCTAGCATGCTCATAACCTTCAATTCATGAATCATAGTTGACCAACATACTCTTATTGTATAAAAGTCAACTTAACCCAATGAAGTCAATCATTACATTTTAATCATGTAATCCAAAATGATAAATAATTATTCATGCTCACAACCAAAATTCATCAATTAGATAGCATCATACTCTCATATGCATGATAGTCAACTCTTATTCTTAAAAGTCAAACGAAACATTCAAACATGTAATCCATTGTAAAAATTCTTCTTCATGCTTACAATAAAAAAATCATCAATTAGATGGCAACATACTCTTATGTACATGAAGGTCAACTTTACTCTCAAAAGTCAAACGAAGCATTCCAACATGTAACCCATTGTAAAAATTCATCTTTCATGCTTACAATCAAAAATAGAGATTCATCAAGTATACTTCCCAAACCTTAAACATACACATAAGTGATTCCAACAACTCATAACATTTCATATAATTCTCTAAAATCATTCATTACATCAAGAACCCATTTACTACATAATCATCATATCAAACCCTAGGTTTCTAGGGAATTATGTACCCATTAATCTCAAGTACAAACTCACAACATGAAGCTTAATATCATACTTCATTAAACACATAAATCAACCTATTCATGCTTCTAGCAAGTTCACCCATCAAAAATCCGAAAAATCAAAATAAAATCACACATAACATGCTTGTGTACTCATTGACCTTAAATAGCAAGCATCTTTGTTTTCCTTAGGGTCAATGAGCACAAAATCAAGAGAAGAGAGAGTCTAGTAGCTTACTTGACTTGAATAAAAACTCGAAGGAATGGAAATCCGATCGGTGAAATTGTTACCCTCGTCGAATACGTCAAGAACTCGAAGTTTGGTGGTCATCCAACGATTGGATCTCCTTGGATTTGAGGAAGAAGAAGCTAGGGCTTCAAAGCCCCCATGTCTCCCAAGTATTTCTCACTCTATACGGTTGAAGGAGAAGGGGAGGAATGAAGAAATTGGTTGAATTTGTGAAGGGATTGGGATTATATACCTCCAATAATAAAGAGGGCAAAATGGAAATTCCTAGGTACAATTAGTGAATGTTAGTTGTAATTAACCCTTAATCAAACTTTAATCCACTCCCCAAACATGTTAGGACATGCTTAGGACTTAGTATGAGGGTTAGGAAGGGTTTATAGGGGGTTTAGTGGGGGTAGAATAGGAAAATCACTTCAAAAACCAAAACAGGGCAAGGATGTATTCGGCACCCATGCGGTCGCATGGTGCCTATATGAAGTGACCGCATGCTTCCTTTGCACAACTACATCTACTTTCTGCAATCCTCGTTCGCGTCCGGTCGTTCCCGCGTGCAACCGCAAGCCTTAAAGCTTCGAAACGACCCATAATTGAACCCTTAAATTCCTCATACTCTTAGCTAAACCAAAAAAGTATCAAAACACTTTTAAAGTAGGTCTAAACTCCCATAAACAACACCTAAAGCAACCCGGTGCAAAACCGGCGAAAGGCGTAACAACTCGCTAATGAAACGTCGAATGAAACCGCAAACCGACGGGCAACAACCCAAGGTTATAAACACTTCAAAAGGCTATTAAATAGACTTGAATGCCCCTCAAATGATTAACAACAGATAGGAGAAATGAGCTCCCGAAAGACGAGACGATCACCTGGCTCAATCTCAAACTACGCGATTAGGAGAGTTGCTATCCTCGGAGCATCGAAACTTCATGAGACTTAAGGAATACATCCAAAAAGAAGTCTAACACATCTAAACATGTTAATAAAAAATCATGTAAAGATCTAGGACCAAATCGATGTCAGGAACACAAAACCCGAGTAAACTCTCAATCGCGTCGCATTTCGACTATCGTCGAGTTACGACTTGTGACTTTAGCAAGTGAACAAGTAAATGGCATCTCTTAAAAGTATTTTGGTCCTAATTTGATCTCTCATACACATCTAGACTTTCTCACAAACCAAACAAGCGATCAACAAGGGAAGAAGTACGAGCATTGCACGCAATTCAAGCTAACCGGGAATCGGGGTCTGACAAGCCCGGGCATATCTTCGTAGGACCATGCAAAGATGTCCATGAATTCTTTGAGTAGATCAATCAGTGCTGCCCTTTCAGGACCTTGTAGGTAGTTGCCAATTCTGACTTCTTTGATTTCATTGTTCAGCCCCAGATTAATGGCGGACAAGTCTTTATCTGCTGTTGCTGATTGATACTTTTCCTGGTGTTTGACTAACTTGGCGAACTCCAGCAAGTAACTTTTATCTTTTGAGTCCATTTCATTAAACGACTTATTATCAAAGTTAATTAATTCGTCTTTTAATGAAGGTGCAACTAAGGAATACGCGAAGACATCTAGATTATCATTATTAGAAGCAAACTGTACTGGGCTAGATACATTATTGAGGACCTAGGGTTTGAGATCCTCAATTTTAGGGAGCAGATCGGTAGATGACCAATCCGTAAGGCTAAAAGAAGGATGTGGAATAGTATATCCGAAACGGTCCACCAGATCTGCGGGCATCAGGAGCGGGCCGGTCGTAGTATACCAATTCTGTAGAGGCTTATCAGCAATAGATTCGAACTCTGCAGGGAGCTTTTCATAGCTAGTGCCTCCATCTATCATTCCCAGAAAACTATCTCCCAGACAGTCATAAGAAACTCGTCTCTGTTTTATTGAAGGGGATATTTACAGTCCCTTTGATCTGGCTAAATAGGTTTCTTCAACCTTTAAACCTTTTTTTGCTCGGTTGGTTCGCAAAATCCTCGTGTCTACCACCATGATTATTTCATTGTCAATGAGGTCCTGGATGACATTCTTGAGCACATAGCACTTATCGGTGAGGTGACCACTGCAAAGATGGTACTCACAAAATTAGGCGTGATTCCACGTACTAGGTAGTGGGTTGGGAGGTTGATAATTAACAACATGTTTAAGCATCCCATGAGCCCATAGTGTTTGGAAAATTTCAGATCTTGTGGCAGGTAAATCATCATAATGCCTTGGGATTGGTTCTTTCCTTCTCTTTGGTCTGGGTAAAATACCTGGCTGGGGTTTGGTTGAGTTACTGGGTCGATTCTTTTCTTTCGGGGAATATTGTGCTAGGACTTTATTGCATGGGCTCTTGTTTAAGGGAGGTTCTTCTTCATGTGCACAAATCATCCCTGTTAGGGTTCCATGAGCCATTTGCTGGGAATAGGTATTTGAAGGATCAAGGGGAAGGTAGTTTTTCTGGTTATGGTAACAAGCATTTAGGTGAAGGAGCTCAGTGTTGGTTTATGGGGGAGGTGGTGGATTGTGGTTATAAGCATTTGGAATAATACCACCTTGGGAAATAGGGTTGATGTAATACCCTAGATTATTGCATGCTTGTCTTATTCTTGATTTCATACATTTATATTCATCATAAGTATGTTTACATAACTCATTCGTATGTTTGAATTCAATAGCATGTTCGTTGACGTTGATTTCTATGCTCGTATGCATCCTTTGTATCATGAGATGTGTTTGGACTTTGATTGTGTTTATATGGTGAAAACATGTGTATAAGTATTAGATGACATTCATAACATCCTTGACATGATTTAGATGTTGTTTGAATGCTAGTTGCATCGCCGATTCGGTCGTTGATCACTTCTAGTTGTTGTTTTTCCTCGTTTGGCTTGTTTGAGCGTTGTTCGGGAGTGTTTTGTTGTGTTCTAGATCATCTTTGAGTGAGGATTGAGACTAGGGATCTTTGGTCTTGAGTTTGGGGTTGTTTTGGATTGATTTAAGACCTTTTGAGCTCTGGAGACCTTGCTATCACATAGGGGTTTCGACCTTGCCCCCGCAAGATGAACAGAAGTTTGTGAGGGATGTATCTGCCTAGCATGCGGTCACATGCTAGGCCACACCATGCGACCGCATGGTCTTCATTCTTGATATGTATTGTTTTGTTTGTTGCTCCATTTTGGCTATCATAACCCCACCCAAACCCATCCTAAACCACTCCTAATTCGTCCTAACTATCAACCAATGTATCCTAACCATCTATTGGGAGTTTTGAGTGGGTTGCATGACACTTGTCAAGGGGAAACCTCTACATGCATTGGTGACACCTTCCCACCCCACTTTTCAGCCTTAGGGAGACCAAATACAACCACTAAGCCAATTTTCTTCAGCCATTCTTTCCAAAAACGAGCTGAATACTTCTTGGGGTTTGAGAGAGTTTCTTGAGAGTTCTTGAGTGTTCTTCCATGGTGGTCAAAGCTTGAGGAGTCCATTTCCAAATCCCAACCATAGAAGTGAAGAGGAAGTCAAGGAGAACACATTCCACCCATTGCATGTTCGTTTTGTTTGCTTGTAGGGCTGATTGTAGGTAAGTTACATCATCTCTTTCTATTTATTTTTGCCTCATTGACCCTAGGAATAACAATCTTGCTATTTGAGGTGAATGAGAGCACTTAGGGCTTTGTAGAGATGTCATGTTTTGCTATATGCTAAATGATGAAATTTGGTTGGATGAACATGTTATAAATCATGATTTTGATGTTATTCATGTGTAGAGATGTATGAATAATTACTCTATCTTTCATGTTTTAGTATTGGGAGCATATTTGTTGAAATGGATAAAATGAATATATATGCCTAATTTGTGACTTTGATTCTATGTTGCCTAATTAAATGTTTGATTGGGGTTTTTATGGGTTTGATGACCTTAAGAACATAGTCATTGATGTTAGTATGGACATAGGAGGGTATGGTGGCCAATTACTTCTATGCCCTAATTTTTGAAAGATTGAAAATGACTCAACGGAGTCAACCATTGGGTTAGTATGACATTAAGGAATGATATGCCTAAGTCCTACGGAAATTGGGGTAGTATTGATGGAGGTTAAGCCTCCAAGCATTTCTGAAGTGTATGACGAACACTTGATGATTAGAGTCTAAATTTTATCTCTAATGTGTTTATGTGCTAGTTGTGATTTAAATGCATGACTAGATGATTGTAGAGTACATGCCTACTTAATTGAGCATATGAGTATGTATTACTTGTTCTTGAAGTTTGAGTCCAGCTGGAGTCGGTTTGTTGAGTCGTTGGAGGGACGATGTATCATCTACACGAATTGTGGGATTCGTGATTTCGATTGATCGCCGCGCCGGGTTGCACACACCCCTCCATCGATGCCCACGGTGGGGAAGTAGTTGATCTTAGTTGTAGTATGGAAACATGACTTGGATAACTATGGAACTCGAGCGGGGAATGTCTCGGGGACGTCGATACCACGATTTGGGTATCGAGGACACATATGAATTGCACGTGTTTTTGCAGGAGCGACACGGCGGAAAAATGGTAACCGTATCATATCCCTTTTTATATGAATTGACTCACGAATGCTTATATGTGAATAACGTGCTACGTGAATATGATATGATATGATGGTTGAATGATTTAGTGAAATGTTATACTTGTTGATAACATGATATTCAAGATTGTTAAGTAGGAATATCTTGACATGACTATTTATGAAATGTTATATTATGTCAATAGCATGAATTATTATTGTTGAGCATGATGTCATGACAGGAAGTTATGTTAGTAACTTACTAAGTCTTTATGACTTACTCCTATTTGTTTGATTGTTTTCCTTAGATCCGAGTCGTGCTAGCGGATCGAAGTGATTATCGAGTTGGATTGGTGAAGCTTTTGGCAAGGTTACTACCTTATAGTTTAATATCTTTTCTTTTGGCAAGGACGATGGGAACATAAAGTTATGTAAACTTTATGAAGGGTAGCAAGACTTATGTGTTTGATATTTGTACTTATGTTAATTAGTACTTAATCTTTTGGGAGCCGACTTGTATTAGTCATGCCTTATGTATTATGATAATCATGTTTCAGTTGTGTTAACCGTGTATTGGTCGATCTATTATGTTTGTTCTCCGACATGTTTTTAGCCGTTGAGTATGTTAGACTAGATTTGTAGACTTAGTTTAATGTTGGGTTCCGGCTCTAACGTCGCCGATGACTTGGTATATAAATTGCTATATATTGATATTGCATGACAGGTGGTTTTGTTCTACGTGCCTAATGTTGCGTCACGTGATTTTAATTTTTGGAGTGAGAGATTCATTATCTCTTTGGTTGTAGTTAGTTGAGCTTGTTAGCTCGGGCGCCACCGTTTAATTATGTTACGCTTCCGCATGTGTTAAAGTTATTGGCGTATCGCCGTTATGGCCTTACCCATTATTTGCTATGTCCTTGTATGTTATGTGCCTTTTAGGCGGCACGACCTCGGGGTCTCGTCTTGGGATCCGGGTCGGGTCGCCACAGTTGATATTCGATTGAAGGCTAGTGCTTGGTTGCTTTTTGGAGGCTTGGAAAAGGATGTGTTCTGCTGTATCAGGACAGTTTATACCAGGACGGAAAGAAGTTTTTTTTTTAAGAAACAGGGCCGGCACCCTGACAGATTTTATTGATTAAGAATGAAATAAACAAACATGAGGGGGACAACCAGCCGAACCCGAAAAAGGGAGGACAAAGGAGCCTTACCTCGGAAAGGAAATAACTCTAACAAGGAACAAAAACGAAAACTAGCTAACTCTAATATAGGGGGTATCATTCTTATCAAGAACTAGAAGGCCACGAATGCGAGAGGGAAGACCCGTGGCAGACTCATAAGACTCAGCAAAACCTTGGGAGCTCCCATGATTAGCAAGCGCATGAGCAACATAATTTGCCTCCCGAAAGACATGTCGAACAGAAAGCTGAAGGATCCCCACAATCTGTTTAATAGCCAGGATGAGATAGAGACTTCGCCAAGGGGGTCTAGAGGCGCCAAGAATACAATCCAATAGATTTGTAGAATCAATCTCCATAATAGATCGCTCACAGCCATTTCTTTCCAGCCAAGAAACACCTTGATACAAGGCCCGACATTCTGCATGAAAGCTGGTGGAGACCCCATAAAAGGAAGAAAAGGCAAAGATAACATCTCCCCAACCATTTCGGACAATGCCTCCTCTAGAACTTGGACCTGGGCTACCTTTGCAAGCACCATCAGTATTTAATTTCACGTAACCCAAAGGAGGTTTTAGCCAATATACTGAACGAATAGTCTTAGAAGAGAGAACCCCTAACCGAGAATGGAAAATAGATTTTCCAGATTGCTGATAAGAAAACCCTGCCCCCTTCACAATGGAATAAAGAGATTGATGAATTCGATCAATAAGAACCCAACCAGGTACCCGACTCCCTTCATGAAGACTGGAATTCCTGAACTTCCAAAGTTCCCAAAGAATAACGGAAGGAGTTATGACGTGCAGCAGAGAGTTTGATTTCCTAAACCACCAAGCAAAACAAAGTTAATCAATGGAGTATGTTGACACGGGAATATCACCAAGCCTATTGAATTCAGTCCAAACACATCGGGCAGTAAGGCTATCCACAAAAACATGAGAGTATGATTCTGTATGACCTGTTAGGCAGCAGGAGCAACGGGAAGCTAGCAGGATTCCTTTTCGAATTAAGCTTTCGTCAATTGGAAGTTTACGGAGCCAAAGCCGCCACATGAATAAACTAAGCTACCTCGGAAGATGCTTGTACCAAATAAATTTAGCAGAATGTATCAATGTGAGACCCCGAATCCTTATGTACTTGCTCGGATGAATTTACATTTATAATAACCGTGTTTACAAGTTTACATGTGGCAACGACGTTCATAGTAGTTGTCGTCGTAAGTTTGATTCCCCGATTCGCGATTTTAGTTATCATGTTGGCGTATTACTCGGTTAGTATTATTTTGATCCTAGGTTTGGCCTTGGATGACTAGGGGGACCTTGGGGATTAACTTGATATTATTTTGGTTTGGTCGTGTTTAAGTTTGAACACGCTCGTGTTTCATTTCCGGTGTGACTTGTGTATTCGCCTCGGACACGATAGGGCTGTAGTAATTTGGCCATAGTTTTCTGTAGACAACTCAGAATTGAGATCCATTTGATGCGTTAGAAACTAGATTTCAAGATATTTCTAACCATTCATCTTGCGTAATTTTTGGATTTGTATTTTAGTACATATGCATTTTTAAAGATGACTGAATCATTTATTCTCGGTATTTCCAGAAATTTGAGTTTTGCCTAGTTTATTGGATTTACTTGGAGACCCTTAATGAATTTCACTAAACCTGAACTTAGACCTTAATTAGAGTGGATTAAGCCTAAGTTAAAATTTTAGCACTAAGTCCTCAATTAGGGACTTAATCTCACTTAAAAATTGACCTATAAGAGGTTGACACTTGTTTTCCACTCACTCCCTAACCTTTGTGACTTGAAACATCTGATTTTCTCCACTCATTACACCTCCTACCTTAGATATTTTCAGCCACCATTGATGAGAGCTTCAGTGTGGGAGATTCTTGGTGAGATTAGTGTGTGTTTTGTGATTTCCCGAAGATCCGGCCACCCGATTTTGGATTCGAGACCACCCAATCGTAGCTATCGACGAGGAGACTACTAATCCTTACTTTTTTTTTCCTTTTTCTCAGCCTTTTCTAGGCTTAAGGTATTCTTCTAATCCCTCAAAATTTGTATGTTCAATATAATGACATACTCCCTTCATAATAGTTGTAGAATACATGCTTAGGAAGACTTCTTGTGAAGTAGAAATCTTCATTTCAACAAGTTATAAATCTGGAAATTTTGGGGCTGCTTTGCTAAGTTATTAATTTGAGTTGGATAAAGCATGAATGTGGTTCTAATTGTGCTTAGGATTAATTCTTGTGAAGGAATTCATTACAATTGTTAACTTTAAAGAATTTTTCATGTTAGGGTTAAATTCTTGAAATATTGGGGCTGCCCTCTACACTTAATAAATTGGGTTTGTGTATAGAATTAAAAGTATTCTAAGCATGACTTGGAACAACTAATATTCATGGACTTGTTGGAATTGGAAACTTCAATGAGATGACTAGTTTAGGATTTCACCAATTAGGAAGAAACCTCACAGATTCAGTCCTAATTTTGGGCTATTTTCCGAAAACTACTGGTACTAATCTACTATATGGAATTGCCTAAAAGTATTATATGTTGGTCATGTTTATGTTAAGTGATTCTCTGTAAATTTTCATAAATATTGGAGTTCGGGAAGTATTTTTAATGAATCATGAACCATGGCTGCGACAGTGAGTCTGAACAAGGGGAACTGGTTATTAACATGATCTTCATGTGATCATAAATTGATGAATACAAATCCAATTGGAGTGTTTTAAAATGTAAAAATATAGTTTCAAGAGTATAGTTTCAGAATAGACAATAATCCCCTCATTTCGAGTTGTGAGAAATTCATGGTTGAATTTACAAGTTCACTAAGCAGAATGAGTCACAACAGAGAACCAGATTTTTAACATGAACTTGAGGTAACTGTATCCTAAAGAATACAAGTCTAAATGGAGTTCTTTAAAGTGATAAATTATAATTCCAAGAGTCTAGTTTCTGAATATATAAAATTCATGACATTTGGAGTTGTGAGGAATTAATGGTCGAATTTATAAGTTGACTGTGCAGAATAATCATAACAGAAAAACAGATTATTAGCTTGATCTTGATATGATCATAGATTGATGAATACAAGTCCGAATGAAGTGATTTAAAAGGCTAAGTTATATTTTAAAGAGTATACTTTCTGAATAAGTAATATTCAGTACATTTTGTGTTGAGAATACTTTTTAATGCAATTAGAAAGATTGTTGCGCCGAGTGATTTGTAATATTTGAACTTGTTAATGATTGATTTTCCATATTTAATGATATGACTTATAAGGCATGTTGTGTATTTTGACTCGAAGCATAATCCGCTTTTGATTACTCTGTGGTTTCATTGATAATTGATTCACCAACTTGTGTTGAATTTATATTTCACTAATAGGTGAAATTGTGAACTGTTGATCTAGGGTTTCTTAATGAGACAAGAACCTAACTATGATTGAACCGAGAACTTAGAAAAGGTTTAGAAATGCAAATAACATTTATAACCTAATTGGGATAAACTATAGCAAGGACTCAATGGAATCAAGTTAAGGAACAATTGAACATTACAAGGATCGTGGTGAGATCCTATGATAATTAGATTCCATTTGGCTAAATTACTAGCTTTTGGGACTTGAAATGAATAGAGTGGACAACATGACACTTGTGATTTAAAGACTCAAATGAGCTCCTATAGTGGTTTTGTGATTATTGTAACAATGTGCATAATCGTATAAGTTTAGAAGATCTGTATATCTACTTGAGTAAACATCTACTTGTGCATTGCATATAAGTCCAGCTGGCATTACTTGAGTTTTTACATTGATGGTGGGACGATGCATTGTCTTCATGAATTATGGGATTCGTGGTTGCAATGTATCGTCGTATTGGATTCGGTTCACACACTCCTCCACTGCTAGCTACAGTGGGGAAGTAGCCCCCTTTGTCGTAACCAAAAGAGCACATTGGCTAGTGCTATTTTTCCCGAGTAGAGAGCTCGGATCCGAGAAGAGAGCTCGGTACTTTGATACCCGATCACGGGTGTCACTGGCACGATATGATTAACAGTTGTGATTTCAGGAGCGACACAACGACATTGATTCGGTACCTTCTCTATCCTTTATATGGCTTAGTATGGGCACTTATGTGATAACAAAGTGTTAGTTGAACATGAGATCTTATTGACCATGTTTGTATTGGTTGATGTTATATGAAAGACGTGATGTGTATATATATAGATATGCACACTTATACATGATGATTATATGAGAGATTTGATATGTATATATATAGAGATATACATACTTATATATGAGATATATATGAAAGAGTTGATGTGTATATATATAGATATGCACACTTATACATGATGATTATATGAGAGATTTGATATGTATATATAGAGATATACATACTTATATAGGTGTATATATATAAATATGCACCCTTACACGTGATGATTCTATGAATAGTTTGATTAGTATATATAATAATATATATACATGCATACGATGTTTTATGGGAACTACCTTCTAATTCATTTAATCTGTGTTTGAACAGGGAATTACACCCTGGTTCATTTAGACAGTTTAGTAAATAAGAAGAAATGGTTATCTTGTGGACTATCGAAACGATACGACGCCTCTTCACGGGTTTTTCTGTTATTTGTAAAATGACACCATGATTATTTTTATGTTACATAATTATATGTTACATATCTCTTGTAGTAGCGTACTGGGTCATTATGACTCATCCCGTACTTTGTTTTCTAGTTGCAGTAATTGGTGGCTGCGTTGAGGCCGAGTAGATCATGACTGTAGCAGTGCGTAGCTGATCGATAGGTCGAGATTAGATCCTGTGGTTCGTGTTTGTAGCAGCCGACTTTCCCGAGTAGCAGATTGTGGAGTCCTGTTCCTTTTTAACATTGTCATTGATATCATGTACTTTGCTATTCTTGTGAGATAAACATTTTGTAAAGTTATTTAGACTTTACTGTCAGGTAGAATACTTGGGTATTTGTATTGGTTCTTTCTTGGGCCGATGTGTTGTGTCGTGCCTTGTTCGTGGTTTTCGTATTTTTTTTAGTTGTCTCCTGGGCACGATATAGCTTTGGGGCATTTCTTTATTCCATTTGTTATAGTTGTTGGTTGACCCCGGTATGCTTTAGCCGTTGGGTAATTGATATTAAGTTGTTCCTTTGTTGAAACGCCGGCCTGGAGTGTCGATGGTTTGTTCAGCGTCTGCAATGTCGCGGCACGTGAGTTTTGTTTTTCCCATTTATGAGATAATGTCTCTTTTGGTTTCTTTGGCTTTGGTTTCGAGATTCATAGCTCGGGACTTCATTTCTTCATTGCTTCCGCTAATTTGATTTTTGAAATACCGTATTTTAGTGCGGCTTTATGTTCATGTTTAGAGCGTGTTAGCTCGACTGTTCGACTTGCAATACTATTTAACAAGTGTTTGTCTTCTTCTTGCAACTTTCAGCGGCACGACCTTGGGATTTCATATTGAAATTCGAGTCGGGTTGTGACAATCAAGGGCTGAGGAGAGTGAGCAAGCTGCTAAGCGGCTGAGATAGAAAATTTACCATGTTCTGAACAAAGAAAGTGAGCAGAATCAGGAAATTCAGAAATGGTAATGCCAAGAATATTGATCAAAGAAGAACATTGAATACCCAGAACCGAACGGCCATTTCCTGAGAGATGAGATGGAGACTCAAAAAGATCCTAAACAGATTGGAAGGAACAAGCAGGGGGCTGATGAAGCCTGCCCATTGGCAGCCACTGATCCAGCCAAATCGCACAAAGGCCTTTACCAATAATCCAGCCAATCTGATCTTCAGCTTTATCCCTGACCATACACATTCTACGCCAAGAATGTGAGCCTGAAGAATTGGACTGAATCGAATGGATGTTGGGACAATATTTTTTCAACATGAATTGGCTCCACAGACTATTAGTTGATCGAAATCGCCACCAAAGCTGAATGGAAAAAGCATGAATCACATCTTTGATATCACGAATGCCAATGCCTCCTTCTTTAACAGGTCTACAACATTTATGCCACGAGACCCAATGAGCCTTAAGCTTACCATCAATCGAGCCCCAAAAGAAATTCGTAAGCATGCGGTTGATATGATTGACAACAGAAGCTGGTGGATCTAAAATAGTAATCCGATACATGATGATGGAATGCAGGACATAATTGATAAGAGTAACCTTACCAGCTTCATTGAGAAAGGCTCCCATCCAAGATTTAATCCAAAGCTGTAATTTCTCAATAAGAGGGACGAAGAGATTTTTCTTCTTCCGTCCCTCAAAAAGACGACAACCTAAATAAGAAACAGGAAGAGCCTTGGGGAAAAGCCAATATGTCTCCCAATAGTTGAAATCCTTGAAGCCAAAGTATTTTTGGAAACCATAAAACAACTCTTTCCTTGGTTAATCAATTGTCCTGAACACTGCTCTTAATTAGTAAGAAGTTGTTTATGCCGAAGAAGAGAGTTTTTGTTGCCATTATAAAAGATAACGATGTCATCAGCAAAGGCCAAATGAGAGATAATAGGACATCCTGAAGAAGAAGAAAAGGCATAACGAGGATTGTCCCACTGCAGCTTATTTAAACCCCGGCTGAGAACTTCCGCAGCTATAATGAAGAGTCTAGGAGATAGCGAGTCACCTTGCCTGAGGCCTCGAGAAGAGGGGAAAAAACCACCGGAGGAGTCATTAATCGAAACAGAAAACCAATTGCTAAAAATAACCCGCCAAAACCATGTCAATAAAAACTTCACCGAACCCAAATTTACGAAGCACATTAATCAGATAGATCCAGGAGACTCTGTCAATAGCTTTGGCCATGTCCAATTTGATCATAACGTTAGATCCATTAACTTTTTTATTGAGATGATGAGACATTTGATGAGCAAGCAATAAGTTATCCTGAATCAGTCTACCCTTGGTGAAAGCACTTTGATTATCAGAAATGATATTAGGGAGAACAACAGCAAGACGGGAAACCAGAATTTTAGTGATGACTTAATTGCAAAAATTGCAGAGACTGATAGGGCGAAGGTCTTTAAAGGATTCCACATGGCTGGTCGTAGGAATAGTAATAATGAGGGTGTTAATCCAAGATTTAGGTAAATCAAAACCTGCAAAAAAAATTCAAGGATTGCAAGATAGAAATCAGCAGCTATAATGTCCCAACAGGCAGTGTAAAATCTGCTAGAAAAGCCGTCCGGACCCGCAGCGCTATCCTCACTAAGGTTGAAAACAATATCTTTGACTTTTTCAATAGAGGGAGGAACAGTTAACTTGTTGTTTTGATCTGTAGAGATCAGCGAAGGGATGACAGATAGCTCATCATTAGAATTGCAGGGGTAGGCTGAAAGATGGTCTTTGTAAAACTCAATAGCGGCAGCTTTAATAGAAGCTTCAGATGTAGCAATAATACGTGCATGTCTATAATGTGATGAATGGCAAGTTTGCTGCGAGTTTGTTTAACCAAAGAGTGAAAGAGTTTAGTGTTACCATCCCCCTCTTTCAGCCAACGTAGATGATATTTTTGTCTCCAATAATCCTCTTCCCTTTTCAACATAGATTTAAGATTAGCTTGGGCTAGGTGAAGAGCATCCTGATTGGAGTCTAAATTATGATTCTCATATATGATTTCTTTCTGCAGCACATCGTCCTCAGCCACTTTGATAGCCTGAAAAATATTTCCAAAAAAGTTCCGATTCCATAGTTTAAGAGCTGCCCGAACATTTTTTAATTTGTTAGAGAATCTCACAAATGGCCTTCCCCTAACATATCCGCCCCAAGCCTCCTTAATAATTTCATAAAAGGATTGATGAGAAGTCCATATATTAAGAAATTTAATTTGATAAGGCCAGGGTTCCCTAGTCGTATTAACGGAGATAAGCTGCGGAGCATGATCAGAGCAAGTGCGGTTAAGATGGTTAACCGTAGTAAAGGAGAAATCAGAGAGCCATCCTACATTACAAACAGCCCTATCAATCCTTTGGAAAATAGTTCCATGGCTATCACGATTATTGCACCAAGTATATTTCCTCCCTTGATACCCAAGATCAGATAACCCCGAAGCATTGAGATAAGCTTGAAACTCAAACGCACCATGACAATCCCAACCTGAACCACCAATTTTTTCTTGAGGGGAAAGAATAATATTAAAGTCTCCACAAACAAGCCAAGGAGAATTAGCAAACTCAGCTCCCAGATCAATTAATTCGTTCAAGAGGCTTTGACGCTCAATAGTAGTACATTTGGCATAAACTGACGTAACAAAAACCGGGAGAGTCCAAGTGTAGTGGCGAATATTGAGGGTAATATGCTGAATGGAGTCATGAGAAACATGACAACTAGAAGAAGATTTAGCCAAAATCCAAATGCTGTGACCTTTGTTATGGAAAAAATAACGAAATTTAAGTTTACGAGTAATAATAGGCAGCTTAGAAATATCTAGCTGATCGATGTCTTATTTTAACTATTTCCTTGCAAGTGGACAAGACTATTGTAGAATAGTTTTGGGAAGCAAGGGTCGAACCACAGAGACAAGAAGATCATAGATAGCACGATTATCGGTAGCAAATTATTAAACCAAGGGAGTTTTTATATTGATTTTATTCTAAACTAATTATTACTTTAATGTTTAACTAATTAGAAGCAATCACAATTTATGAAGATCTTATGGTAGAGAGAAATCTAGGATTAGGGTTTCACTTGTATCTCCTCTATAGCTTATTTGAATAAAATATCATTCAATTACTTGGGTTCATTCACAAAATATAGATATAGCCTGTTGAATTACCGTTCAGTCTCCATCTTCAAATAATTCATCCATTCTATATCCTAGGCACAAGAACATATGATCTAACTGTCACTTAGGTCATATATGGAACCTGACCCTAACTTATCACTCTCGTGCATCGATAGGTTTAATTTATTGTTATGGTGAGCCAGTGTACGACATATGCACATTGATCATGCAGTTATCCGCACCTCTAGGCCTTTATTATTCATGATTACATTTATTTGTTCAAAGTGAAATAATAGAGGATTGACAAACACCACAATCAACAAGAATTGAATGAATAAAAATATAATTAAAGCATAGATTCGATACAAGTTACCACCCAACTCCTAGATTAATGGGTGATTAGTTCATCCTTGAAGATGAACAGCACATGGAGATGATAGAATACATGAATCGATCCTCAATCCTTGTAATTACAACAACTAATTATGTTATACACACTAAATTCTATTCTAAAGGTATAGAAAACGACTTTCTGGCCGTCCTAAACCCTTGGCTACCGGCCTCTATTTATATCATGGAGTTGTAGGGGGATTAGGTCTTCCGACCTGGTGTGAAAACTCAGAATTCTCCATTCTGACCACCTTGCGGCCGCAAGGTAAGAGGCACCTTGCGTTCGCAAGGTCCTTCATAATCCGGGGCTTCAAACTCTGACACACTGCCTACCTTGCGGAGGCAAGGTATGATACACCTTGCGGTCGCAAGGTGTCCAGCCTTGTCTTCTGCCGTTTCTTCTTCAATTTACACTTTGACCCCTTCTTGGAATTTTCACCAAAAATCCTTATAATATGTATAATTTCACCTAAAACCCTGAAACTCATGAAATCACTGAAAAACATACATCAGTAGCCAAAAGGCTCGTGGGATTACTCAATTTAAGCCATAAAAGTATATGAAATCGACGTATAAAATACATCGATCAAATACCCCAAAACTTAAACTTTGCTTGTCCACGAGTAAAACAATACTTATAAATACAAAAGCATTTAAAAATAATGAAAATCTTTTTGGAGGGTGACACTATTTACACTCCTCTAGAAACCCACAAACTCAAGGAGATTCTAACGAGTGACTCGACTATGCAGATAAATACAAAAACTAATAAATACAAAAGCAGATAAAAACTAAACTAAAAATAAAAATCTTTTTGGCTTCAACCTCAAGTCATAATAGCATGGCATAACAAAGCAGTCTCAGTCCAATGCTCACCACATATGTGCAAACTAATCACATAAAACCAACTGACTTTTACTCAAAACTACTACTAGTCTTAATTTCTCCGTATGTGTGTGCTCACCAGTCTTAGAGAATATCTCAACTAAAACAGTTTTATTAAGCTAAGCACCACATTCATATGAAAATCAAAGTTTAATTAAAACCAATGCATCATAAAGTATGAGATCTACCATCAAAACCTGGTCTATCACAGAAAGAGAGGTCACCAAGGATTTCAAAAACTTATACATCCATCCCATGCACTTCTATGTATGACATACAATGCTCTCCTATCTCAATTACTTGTAATAGCTAAGATTATGCTAACATAGTGAGCTTTGGCGAATAATATGAATATGAAGTGTTAGATCAATTCTATATGACTCACTTAACAAAGAAAACAAACACAAGCATTGGCAAGAAGATCATTAGGTCTTTAATAGCTTGTAATGTAAGGCCATGGTGTTGGGGGATTTGATGGAAAGGGATTGGAATTGAAAGTGAGAGAGTATGACTACCCTTTATCCCTCATACTTCCAAACAAAAGGAAGTTTTCCCTATTTACGCTAGGACCTACAAAGACTACAAGTGGGGGGTATAATTTCTTTTCTTCCCCCCCCCCAAACTTGTTTTGTACAATATATCAAGCTAAAAATATCTCATCATTTTTCTCAGCAGCAATTTTCTAACATATTTTATTTTGAAAGCTATGCTTTCATTTGAATCTACCTGCACTCTTCTTCTCCCGTTTCATTTTTCGTCGATCTATATATATATATATATATATATATATATATATATATATATATATATATATATATATATATTCGACTAACAGGAAGAAAGAAGTATTCAGAGAACTTGCTTGACTGAAAGAAATGGTCCCATAAAATTAATTTCCCACCCACATCCTACTCTCTCAAAGGGTAGGCAAAAAGTGTATAGGCTTTTAGGGTTAAGTTAATGTGGGTAACAGAAACGATGTCGAATGGGGGTTTAGTGTGTTCTTAGCACACACCATTCTTTTTAATTAGGCTCAAAAGGGGACACTAGGGATATTTTTAGTAAAGGTCAGGGAATATTTAGGCTCAAACATTCCAAAGATGACCTAAATCATTTCTTAATGCCAAATGCTCATGCAGTTTTTAAAGCAAGTAAGATACAGAAAATATAATATCAACTGTGGGAATTGTGGGGTTGAATGTTTAGCATCACTGGAATTCACATAAGCATTCGTTAAGACAGATGGTAGGGACAATCGAGACTAACATGCAGGTACGGTTCGAAAGTGTGCTTGAGATATATTAGTGAGAAAAATCCAAGGGATCTAACTTATCGTGCAATTGACCCTAAGTTACAATTCAATGCAACAATCATGTTCGAACAGCTATTCATCATATTTTTGTGCATATCTTGTTGAAATGAAATGGGTGCTATAAACTTTATAAAAGTATTCTAGTCAATCCATAATTATGACTGGTGTAGGTGCATGAAGAATTTGGAGAAACGTTTTCGCAAAATTAAGCAAATTCCAGAAGGATCTACGGACAAGTTATGTGGTTCATTGCATTTACTCCTCATCGACTAGTACTACCATACCAAGACTCGAGGATGAAATTTTTGAATTAAAAATATTTTTTTTATTTTGATTTTGAAATTTTTTTTTATAAAAAATTTGGAGATGATAATGACACAATTGATGATGGGTCCCCATGATGGGAATCCAAGAGCATCCAAAAATATAGTATTTTGGTCAAGGCAACATCTCCGAAAACAAGAAAAATTCAAAAGTAAGAAAGGCGGGTGAGGAGAAGACACGATAGAGGGAAAATAAAATTTTCCCCACCCTAAAAACGTAGCCCAACTCCATTCCTCCTTAGGCTAGGACCTGCTAAGACTCTGGGCTTAGAATCCCCCCCCCCCAAACTTAATTTCTATTTTTTCCCCAAAATTAAGGAACATATGAGAGGTTTGATGGGGAAGGACAAATATAAAAATGACATAGCAGACCCACCTAACAAAAGAGGAAGAAACTTGGGCCTCGACTCATGGTGAGTCAGGAGGAAATAACGAACGAGGATGAAACTCGGGGATCGTGCCAGGTGGCATCCCTAAATAGGTGGAGACATTTTGCCCCACTAGGTTGACCCAACCAAAGAAATCAGTCTGGTCGGCATGCATAAGTGCCAACTGCTGATTTTCCATATCAGCTTCAAGGGCAACCTCCTCTATCCTGTTGGAGATTGTCTCCAACAGATCCTCCTCCTCCTCGGGCTCCTCCTCGTGAGGAACCCTCTCTCGAGGCTGGCGAACGCGCTCAAACAAAATTTCCCCAGTAATGGGGGGTACCTTCCTAATCTTCTCCGAATCTGGAGTCCACCTGACTCCAGCCTCCCTACACAGTCTGATAATCAAATGCGGGAACGCGAATCCCGCATTTGTCTTACCTCCAATCTGGGTCTGAATTTGGCCGTTGATCAGGCAGCCAACATCAACAGTCCCACTGGTCAAGATGGTGTAGATCAGGACTGCCTTAGCCCAAGTCACCGTGTGTTGGTGACTAGAAGGCATAAGGCGGGAGGTAATAAATTTGAACACAGCCTTGGCCGTGTTCAGCAGGAAAGACTCCTCCATAGTGTGGGGACCAAATGGTGGATTACGGTTCTGAGTCCAAACCACACCAGGATTTGAGATGGCCGCATTGACCACCTCAATAGGGAAAGGGGCAGAGAGGGGGCGGCTATAGTCATCGGCACCACTCGCAAAGTCAGAGGTGCCATAGCAACGGTTAATGTTTTGGGATGCAAAACTAACGGCGACACCCTTAACATTAACAACCTCTATAACACTACCGTCTATGCTAATTCGGCCATTAGCATAGAACTCACGGACAATGGCCACGATGGTCTCGTCTGGAGAAATAGTCAAAGGACCCCACCTACGGGTTTTAAAGTTAGTGTGGAGGCCAAAGTCCTTAGCCTTAAATCCCCTTTCAGGGATCATGGTCTTAGAGAGCTTCGCGGTGTAGCTCTCCGATGCCTCAAAACTGATGAAGCGGGTGTGGTCATAAAGTTGCTCCTCGGGTTCTTCGGCGAAGCGGGAAATGGAGGGGCCGGTATTCCTACGTTTAGGGGCCATTTTGGGTTTTGGGCACAAAAATTAAAAGCAAGAAATTCTACTCTTCTCTAAAAATTTAAAAATTCAACCTATCAACTAAAGCATGCAAAAATAACAATTCTACGTAAACTACTCTAACACCCTAGCATGCAAATAATTTTGATACGTCAAAAATTAAAAGGGAGGGTGAGAGTTACTTGGATTTTTGCAAACTTTGAAGATGAAGAGGTCGGCGGAGTTTGAAGCTTTTCGCCGGAGTCAATGGAGCTTCTCCTTATTCAAGCTTCTATGGAGGGAAATGGTGGTGATAGGAGAGGAGGAAAGTTGAAGGGGAGAGAGTCTTGGCTTGGCTCTAGGCCGGATTTTGAAGATTCTCGCCGGATTTTGAAGAGAAGAGAGAAAGTCTGCTGTTGCTGCCTTGAGAGAGGAGGGAATTTTCCAGGTGATCTGCTGCACTATGCCCGTATTTTTCTTATATAGAGGACCTTGGGGACGCAAGGTCCCTTATACCTTGCGTTCGCAAGGTGGGCGGTCAAGGCGGTACTGATTCTGTTGTACTTTGCATGACGGTCACGATTCCCGCATTTAAAGGGACCTTGCGTCCGCAAGGTGGGTTAAGCCTTGCGTCCGCAATGTAGGCAGAACATACCTCTTTTATTTTTCTTTCATCCTTTTTGGCAGTTTTACAATTTGGTCTGTCCGTTAAGTTCCGTTTGTTTCCTGCATTCTAAAAATTCTACAAAAACTCTAAACTAACATATTAGCAACATATAAATACAACACTATGATGCTTTTCTCCCCCAAACTTGAATTTTTACATATTTAATTTTTAAATTAAATTTCCAAAATTAAATAAGATGGAGAATAGCATATTTAAATTAACTACAGAAGTAAATAAAATTCATCATAGTGGGTTGCCTCCCACCAAGCGCACTTGTTTAAAGTCTTTGGCTCGACCCAACTGCAAACCTAATCATCCGGTGGTGCATTGTCAGCGAGACGAATTAGTTCAATTGTTCGCTCGACTGACATGGGTTCAAGATATGGTTTGAGTCTGTGACCATTAACTTTAAATACTTCATTTGTCCTCGGGTTTCTGATATCAATTGCTCCATGCGGGTAAATTCAAACTATTGTGAAAGGACCAGACCATTTTGATTTTAATTTTCCGGGAAATAACCTACGTCTAGAATTAAAAAGTAATACTTTTAATCCTGGACGAAACATTTTATTGGCTAGCCCCATATCATCCTATTTCTTGGTCTTTTCTTTGTAAGTTTTAGCGTTTTGGTACGAATTTAGCCTATGTTCTTCTAGTTCATTTAATTGAAACAGTCTCTCCTCACCAGCCAAGGTTAAGTCTAAGTTTAATTCTTTGACAGCCCAATAGGCTCTATGTTCAATTTCAACTGGTAAATGACATGCTTTGCCATAGACCATTCGGTACGGACTCATTCCTATCGGTTTTATATGCAGTTTGATATGCCCATAAAGCATCATTAAGTTTAGATTGCCAATCTTTACGATTGGGTCTAACTATCTTTTCTAAAACTGCTTTTATTTGTCTATTACTAACTTCTACTTGGCCAGATGTCTGAGGATGATAGGGTGTAGCTAACTTGTGAGTTACACCATGTTTTGTAAGGACATTATTTAATAATTTATTAGTGAAGTGTGTTCCTTGATCACTTATTATGGCCTTCGGTACTCCATACCGGGCAAAAAGATCTTCCACAAATTTGACAACGGTTTTACCATCATTAGTTTTAGTACCTATGGCTTCTATCCATTTAGATACATAGTCAATAGCAACTAAAATATATTCGCAATTATTAGAGACTGGAAAAGGACGCATAAAATCAATGCCCCAAACATCAAATATTTCAACAACCATATTTGTATGCAAAGGCATTTCATTCCTTTTTCCTATTCCACCAGTTCACTAACACTTATCACAAGTTTTATAAAATATGTTACAATCTCTAAAAACAGAAGGCCAATATAAACTAGATTGTAAAATTTTTCTAGCAGTTTTATTGCTACTAAAATGACCACCACAAGAGTATTCATGACAGAATGCCATAATACATTGTTGGTCTTGTTCTGGAACACATCGCCTGATTAAAGAGTCTGAACACATTTTATATAAATGAGGTTCTTCCCAAAAATAATTATTTGCTTCAGTCAAAAACTTCTTTCTTTGATAAAAATCAAAATTAGGATTTATGATATTAGACACATAATAATTGACAAAATCAGTGTACCATGGATCTGAATCTTTGACTGCCAATAATTGTTCATCCGGGAAGTCTTCATTTACAGGAATTGTATTATCAAGAAATTGACGTTCAAGTAAGGGTGAAAAATCTAATCTAGACAAATGGTCGGCTACGACATTTTCGGTTACCTTTTTATCCTTGATAGTAATGTCAAATTCTTGTAATAATAGCATCCACCTAATGAGTCTAGGCTTAGCATCTTTCTTGCTTAATAAATATTTTAGAGCTGCATGATCAGAAAATATTATTACTTTTGACCCTAACAATTATGGTCTAAATTTTTCTAATTCATACACAACTGCCAAAAACTCTTTTTTTGTTGTTGTATAATTAAGTTGTGTATCATTTAATGTCCTACTAGCATAATGGATTACATGCGGTTTTCTATCTACCATTTGTCCTAACAGGGCTCCAATTGCAAAATCTGAAGCATCACACATGATTTCGAAAGGGAGAGACCAATCGGGGTCGGTTAAAATTGGGGTAGTGGTTAATCTTTCCTTTAATAAATTAAATGCATTTAAGCAATTTTGATCAAAAATAAATTCGGTGTCTTTTGCCAACATATTACATAGAGGTTTACAGTTTTTTGAAAAATCTTTTATGAATCTTCTATAAAAACCTGCATGCCCTAGAAAACTTCTAACACCTTTGACAGAAGTTGGGGGAGGTAATTGTGATATAACTTCTATTTTTGCCTTATCGACTTCAATACCTTTGTTAGACACAACATGGCCTAAGAAAATTCCATGTTTAACCATGAAATGACTTTTCTCCCAACTTAGGGTTAAATTAGTTTCACTACATCTTTTTAAGACCGATGTTAGATTTTCTAGGCAGTGATCAAAAGAGTTTCCAAAAACTGAGAAATCGTCCATGAATACTTCGACACATCTTTCCACTAAATCTGAAAATATAGAAATCATGCATCTTTGAAAAGTAGCTGGTACATTACAAAGTCTAAAGGGCATTCTCCTAAATGCAAAGGTGCCAAAAGGACATGTAAAAGTGGTTTTCTCTTGGTCTTCGGGTGCTACAGGGATTTGGTTGTAACCAGAAAAACCATCAAGAAAACAATAATATTCATGACCAGCTAGTCTTTCAAGGATTTGATCAATAAATGACAAGGGAAAGTGGTCCTTCCTAGTTGCCGCATTCAATTTCCTCAAATCAATGCACATTCTATAACTGGTGATTGTTCATGTAGGGACTAACTCATCCTTATCATTTTTAACTATTGTAATTTCTGATTTCTTAGGAACTACCTGAACTGGACTAACCAATTTACTATCAGATATCGGGTAAATTATACCCGCATCGAGAAGCTTAAGAACTTCTTTTCTTACTGCTTCTTCCATGTGAGGGTTAAGTCTTCTTTGTCTTTCTCTAGAAGGTTTACTACCTTCTTCTAAATGTATTTTATGCATACACATAGACGGACTAATACCTTTTAAATCTGCTAAGGACCATCCTATTGCTTCCCTATGTGGGGTGGTAATGGCTTTAATTCTTCAACGAGAGGAGATTTAACAGATGGAATAAATTCATAATTTTCCAATTTTATTGTTTCTTCTTTAACCTCCTCAATGTTTTCTACTATTTCTTCCTCTACTTCTATTTCTTCAAAAAGTGATTTTAAAATTTCCACTTCTTCTTCTTCATTATTTTAATCCTCTACTTTTTCTATTTTATCATAATTAATTTTTAATTCTGCTTCTTCCTTTTTATCTTCATCTTTATTCTTAAGAGCTTCTAATTTCTCTTTCTCTTTTCTTTCTTCATCTTCTTGAATTTCTCTTTCTAACTCATCAATGTCAATTTTTATGGGAGGGATAGGTCTATCGTCATAAACTACAAATACATCTTTCTCATAATCCTCATCCTCACAATTTTCCTCAAAGGTTTGAGTTGTTAGTTTTTCGATTTCATCGATTGAAAAAACATGCATTCATGTCACTAGGTCTATTCACAGCATAAAAAACTGAGATTTCTACAGTTTCGCCTAGGACTGACATTGTAAGTTTACCATTCTTAACATTTATCATTGTATTGGCAGTGGCCATAAAAGGTCTGCCTAATAAGATAGGAACTTCATTATTTGTGCATATTTTCCTTTCCATCTCTAGAACCACAAAATCAACCGGAATGATTAGTTTATCAACCTGAACTAGAATATCCTCTACTATACCCAAGGGATCTTTAACCGAATGATCAGCTAATTGTAAAGACATATTATTGGGTTTTAGTTCTCCCAATCCTAATTGTTTATAGACCGCAAAAGGCATCAAATTAATACTTGCTCCTAAATCTAGCATAGCTTTCATCTTTTTAGAGCTACCCAATGAGACTTGGATATTAAAGCTACCGGGATCTTTCAACTTTGGGGGAAGTTCACGTTGTAAAACTGCACTTACGTTTTCAGAAACAATAATTTTTTCATTGTTTTCAAATTTGTGTTTCTTAGAGTGAAGATCTTTGAAAAACTTAGCATAAGCTGGAATATTTTTAATAACATTAAGAAAAGGAAGGTTAGCATTCACTTTGGATAACCTATTATAAATTTCCGAAATTTGTTTGTCCATTCTGTTTTTCATAAGTCTTCTAGGGAACGGAATTGGAGGAACATATGGTGGTGGTGCCACATAAGGTTCCTCTTCTTCTTGTTCTTTATTTTCTTGTTCTACTTCTTTTTGACTTTCTTTGTTTTGCACTTCTTTTTCTACTTCTTGATTAATGGTTTGATTATTTTCATTATTATCCTTTTCAACTTCTTTTTCAGAATTATGTACTTTATCAGGCACATCAGAAGATTGAACAGGATCACTTACCTCTTCTCCAATCACTCTACCACTTCGCAGAGTAGTGATAGATTTTGCATGTTCGGTTTGACTAGGGAACTTCCCTTCTTTTCTTTTCTCGGTCACAACTTTTTCAACCTTATTCCTTAAATTTTCTACATCTTCAAGCAAATATTCCATGAGGGCAGTTTGACCTTTGTTTGCTCCATCTGATTTTGGCACTTCTTCAATTCACAATTGTGCTTGATTTGGGCATTCTTGAGGTTGTGGTGGTTAAGGTTGTAACGGTTTATTTCCTCCCAAGAAAAATTAGGATGATTCCTCCAACCAGATTATATGTGTTTGAGTAGGGATGGTTCCTTGGTCTTTGAGGATACATGTTCATGGCATTAGCCTGCTCGTAATACATAGCACTAGACGAACAAAAATTAGTAGCATGAGAATATAATCCACACAAGGCACATGCTTCTTGAATTGGCCAATTTTCATATTGAGATTATGTATTCATCTCTGGTTTTTCTTGAACTTGGTATAAACTTCTACTCTTACCTCTTGCACTTTTCGGTTGAGAATTTATACTTAACATCTCAAATAATTCCTCTAGTGCAACCGGTGTCATTCTACTAATAGAACCACCTCATTATCAATGTGGGTCCCAACGGCACAATAATAAGCTAGAAGGGGGGTTGAATAGCTTCTTATACACTTAAAAACTTTTGAGTAAGTTCTTTGAAAGGTACTTACAATCTATTGAAAAGATTGAAGTAGCGGAAGACTTTCAAAGTAGTTGTTTCAAGTCTGCCGATAAGGACTATCGGTAGACCTTAACAAAGTTACTTAAGTTCTCATTGCTTAAAGGATAAAGATAACTAAAGTAATAAACAGTCAAACAAAGAGACAAACAAGAAAGGAATAACACAAGTATTTTGGGATGGTTCACACTATAAAGAGTGCTACGTCAACCACCAAGGCAGTCAACCTTGGATTTAAATAGTGCACTATGTTTTCCACTAGATCTATTACAAAGAATATTTCCAATGGATCGTGTACAAAATATTGACTTGTGTTTGGGGTTTAAAGAATTAAATATCTGTGAAAACAAGATATTTAATTCGTGCAGAAGTATAGCTTAAGAAAGAAAACAACAAGAAGTTAAAACAATAAGTGTTGATGAACAGCTTCTTGTTGTTGACGAGGACTTCTAGATCTGTTTAGGATCTCTTGAATGCACTGAGTATAAGGACTGAGTCGTTGTAGATTTTCAGAGCAATTCAACAAGTGATCAATCATCTATATTTTTTTTCTTCAGTCTTTAATGGCAGCATTTATAGCAGGTGCAATCTTGAGAGCCGTTGGAGAAGACGAAGACTTTAACAGCTCTATTATGAATGCATTAAATGCATGGGCTCTGTCCAAGAAATTGCTTCACGTATATCTAGAGAAGGGAATGATTTCGAGATCTTCTCGAAGTGGGGCAATCCGGTGTCGATCGAGAGTTGTTACGACATAATAGGTGATAGTCTCCGCTTTCCTTGCCATCAGTCCCGGCGAAAGTCTTCCTCGCTTTTCGAAAGGCGCTTTCGGCGATTGAGGTGTCACGGAATGTCTCAATTTAAATTCAAACTGATAAGGATAAATTTAAATTGATTCATAATGGAATGCTTGACTAGACACGTCATGATCTTGACCGAGTGTAGACAAGGTCTGCTGATTGTGAGCTGGAGCAGGTCTTCCGGTGAATATTTGAAGAGGTCTTCCGCTGAACCTGTGAAGTCCTATAAAACTATACTTGGCAAAGTTCTATACACAGTTGCCACGCTAATCGATATCACGACCCGGGATCTCAATACGAGATCCCAAGGTCGTGCCATCGGACAAACTAAGAGATGCAGACAAGCACCGCAAAGTATAATGGTGCGAGTCACAAGATGAGCCAACAAGCTCAAGACAGAATATAAGGCCATAACGGCGACAGAAGATAAAACCAAAACTCGGAAGCAAAACCATAATGGGACCCGAGCTAACAAGCTCCTAAATAAAAAAATAACGAAAGAGATAGTAAATCTCTCGCCCAAAAATTCGACGCACGTGACGCAACATTAGACACGCGCCACAAACCATCGGCAACCAAGGCCGGCAACTATCAAAATCCCAACCTGATAAACAACACTCAACGGCTATAACATGCCGGAGGAACGATTTAACTATAACAATATAATATCACCATTAAACCACCAACCAAATCTCACGACTAAAACCGGCTCTGAGGTAGGAACCATAATAATACAAACTAGAATAAACGAGCCACACATGCTCGAAACGACAACGGAAATAAATTCTAAGGATACAAAAGCTCGGCTATACAACCGGCTCCCACATACACAACCATAATATAATACTACAATCTACCCAAGTAAAGTCTACATAACTTTACATTCGAGCCTCACAAATAAATAACAACATTAATAATAAATAACTCCAAGCTTATGACTTGGAAGACCACCTGCTAGAAATCGCTATCCGGCAGCGGTTGCGTGCTAACGGGATCGCCGCACACACTAGGAAAACAATCACACGGAGTGAGTCATAATGACCCAGGAAGTTTCTAAATGCAACATATGGCATATTATGACATGGCATGGCATAATGTGCAATCATATAAAAATCATGGTATCATACTAGTATACCAACAAGAAACATGTACTTAATTTTTAAAGCACATAAACTCACATAAATCAAGTAGCATATTATTTTCCATATAAATGCTCATAAATAATCATGTAACAAGAATCGTGAATCGAACCGTTACAACCAAATCCGGGTTCAAAACCCAACCAACTTACCATGAGATCAAATCTCAAACCAAGATCCGGGCTCAATACCCAATCAATCATACCCTGGGGTTCCGTCCCCAATAATCACAACTCATCAATTTCCTTTAATGAGTACTCGTTACATTCATCCAGTCTCCGGATGAGAAATGGGAGCTCGAAAGTAGGCTAGATGGCTCTCTCTCGAGACCACATCCCTATTGGCCAAATAGTGAGGAGAAGGGAACCAATGCAACGATTCATAGCGATTGTTTCCAAAGACTATGAATCGTCCCATTGCCGACACAAACCAAACCCGCCAGCTAGACTTTAAACCAAACCATCAAGTAGATATTCACTTGCATAAACCAATGAGACCAAATTCATTATTATCAGGCTCATTAAATCATGTAGGACATAATGCTCTACAACGACTCATAAACCATGCACATAATTGCATATAACCACGTAGACATAATGTTCTACTTAAATCTCATAAACCATGCATATATTTGCATATAAACAAGTAGGGACACGCTCCATGAAATTCCATAACCCATGCATTATATTTGCATATAATCAAGTAGGACATAATGCTCTACCAAGTATCAAGAACAATGCATATATTTGCATATAACCATTGTGTTCAACTAACTTACAAGTTTAGTTTAAAAACAACATATTGAGGTATTCATTATTCCTCAAGTCATCAACCAAGTCAAGTATAGCGCAAGCTTAATACAATATAATGTGAGGTCTTCCCTAATCCTCAACTCAAATCCCTAAACCAAAGACTACTACGTTAGTCTCAAAATATCCACAATTCAAGACTTATTATTTTAGTCTTTATTTTAAGTATACCTGACTCAATCATAGTCCTAATCGTCACACATGATCGATGACACCAACATACTTAAGACATCATGACTACTCAGTAGTCACTTTCTACTAAGTGTGTTATAGGCACGCAAACCAAAATCCTTAAGGAGAGAATTCTTTCTTAATCTTCTCTTCATTATACACGTGACCATACGTTGGTCTCAAATGTCCATGCTCTAACAAGCATGCTCAAAACTTATTTCTAGTGAGTCTCCATACCAAGAGTGTCTCCATTGGACACAAACTAAAAACCCGGTGTGCATAATCATAACCCAAACAAACCCAAACATTGTAGGTTTCTACCCAATGCTCTTAGTCATTTTATTAGCCTTATAACGACTCGTTGAGTCTCACTAACACATTTCATTCTTTATGTATTTTATAAATTCACACGTAATAATTTCTTAAAGTTTACAACCAAATCTCAGTCATTAGGGATTAATTCCCAAGACAAAAATCCACAAAACACATCACAATCACCAACTTTTCAAGTTTGGAAGTTATGTTCTTCACTCCATTAACCAAGCGGAATCCAATCATCGTAGGATTTCAACCCTAGTTCAATTAGCACGCATCGAACTTATAATGACTCCGTTGGGTCCAATCTACCCTTTCTAAAATTTTAGGGCATAGAAGCCATGGGTCTCAATTCCCCTATATTCATAACTATCAACAATAGTCATCATCCCGGTTCGTTTAACTCACATAAACCCAACAAAATACTTCGCAATACCACTTAGAACAAA
>CM028381.1:72458-124852 GCA_013146195.2 Codonopsis lanceolata
CAACCCCGAGAAGTTAATGTCCTCGCCTACTTCCATTAGGTGAGCATCCACTCCATTAGTTATATGACGGCCCAGCAAATGTCTCAGTCCATGCCGGATGGCGCGAGACGGCCCCTCAGCAGCTACCATAACCCACGCCAAATACCCAAGGGACAGAAGCATATAATCAGAGTATGGGTATGCTACCTCCAGTCTTTCAGCATCTCTGAGCCACATGTCCTGGATAGTGGGACCCAGACGATCATTGGTAAGCTCCCTTCCCATGTATATAGGGCGGGAGGTGTCCGGAATTACTTGCTCTCTTCCAAATTGCCGCAAGATCCGGTCCGGTTGGTAAAAAGAAGTCCGATAAAGGCCCAACATGACCACTTGACTATACTCATCAAAGTGACGAAGAAAAAGCCGGATCTCCCAGTGGCGAACGACCCAGATTATGTCCATCGAGTCCCGACGATAGAAATGATCGGCCCAGTCAATCTCAGAATAATTAGTCTGGGGAAAGTGCCCGCGCATACCATAAAATGATGGATCGTAAGGAGCTCCATGCGGCACGGGAGCCTGAACCCAAAGGAAGTGCTCTTCTAGCCACATGTGGATCAGAATGGGGCTACCGGTAGGGAACAGTTCATTTCGAATGAAAGCCAGCGATCGGGCCGCGAAGTCTCAGCCAAAATCACCTGGAACAATGTTCGGGCGATCCCGAGCACGTAATGCCAGTCCACGACCCGCACATCTACAAATCCGGGTAGACCAACTATCAAATATCTCCCTACCAAGCAGAGAAAGAGTGCTGTCAATCTACGCCGCTGATAGTTCCCATCATCTTCCCTATATTTTGTGAAGACTCCAGGAAGAACCATCAAATTAAAAGATTCCCCATTGAAGAATCCTGAAGTAGCACTGCGGGTAGAATTGAAGAGCTCCCGGATAGCCATATACGACGCCTTACATGGCGGCCTACCGCGACAGTAGGTGTCATCCCCAGCATAGCACATAACTCCTCAAATGTAGGACACATTTCGTTCATGCCAAAATTAAACAAGTGATCCTCAGGAGACCAAAACCTGGCGGCTCCCCTCAACATGTCCCAATTAATTATGACATTCCGCTAGGACAGGAGGCACCTGAACCCGAAAAGATGTTCAAACCAATCCCTCTCGTCAGATCGCAAAGAAAGGATCCAAAAATCCAGGGCGTTCTCGTAGATCTCAATTTCCAGAGTCGTAGGAATACGGGCAGCCATTTATAAGAGATGCGAGAAATGTTGTTACGGCTTAGAAGAGCAATGGCAGGCAGGATAGAAGTTGGTGAATTTAGAAAGAAGGAACGAAGCGAATTGGTGAAGAACCAAGCAGATTTCCGTCAGAATTTATACCGAGAATTGAGAAAACGGACAGTTCAGTGCACAGTGCCCAAACAGTGAAGAAAACAGTGACCGCATAGAGAAACTATGGTGCCACCAAAAGGCTTCTTGGTACCGCACCATAGGTCCCTATGGCAGCACCAGAAATATCCAATGTGCCGTGAAATTTCTGCCTGGTATCCCGGTTTGGTGATCCGACACTCCGCTGTTCCTGCGTCGATCGCGAAAAAAAGAGGCCTATGAAAGACGGACTACGAGCACGGCTCAACAGCATGGCGCCCGAAAGGATAAGAAATGCAGTCGTTTTCCCGTTCCGATATCACCCGAAAAGCCCGCTATGATTAAAAGGTGTATTCTTATAAATCCATTTTCTTTAAAATACAGCGTGCCATTACATTTTAGATGTCTGGTATAGTTTTGTTTTCTGTGTGAATTTATTTTTGCATGTGTAATATATTCCATCATATACATTATATTGCATTATATCATAATGTTTGTACATGTTTCTTTCATAAAAAAGAAAATATACAAAAAAAAAAGAGAGAAAGGACTAATATTCGCAGGAATCCAAAGCTAATGTGCTCAGGACGACTGGCTTCTGTTAAAACCACCACCCATGACCCTGGGACCCATTGTGCCACCGGTTCTGAATCCCCGACCTCTGCCCCGGTCGCGGCTCGACCCAATATCATCATCATCATCATCATCATCATCATCATCATCATCATCATCGTCATCTCGACGTTCGGCCGCCACCCGCCTCCCCGCAAGAAAATTCATCGGCCAATCGATTTTGCCGATGTCGAAAAAGCCCCAATTTCTTATAAGTGGACATGTTCACCTACAAAAAAAAAAGAGTAAAAAAAAAAAGAAATGTGTTAGTCTCAAAACAAAAAAAAATAATAATAATAACTGTGTGTATAAAATAATAAATAAAAGAAAAGAGACAATAAAGGTGGATGTGTTTACCGAACGAGCCTGCTCCGGGACACGACACTCCTCCGGGATCTCGACATCAGGAAGAACCTTCTCTACTAAGCCACCACCCCACTCATACTGGAAAGTAGAGAAAATATCATCGGGCTCTGTGAACATCAGGTTCTCGTCGAGAAATGAAGTAGACGACCCCGGCCTGGCAGAAGCATCAGAATGCCGCCTGGGCGCAACAAGAGTAGAAAAAGGGGGGATGCAACATCAACCTCAGGAAATCCTCGTAAGCCATCACTAGATAGTCTGTCGCGGGAACGAGGTATTTCCCCAGATACTGATACCTATCGGGCAGTCGATCAGGCTCTATCACCCAGGAAGGAGGCCGAGGAGGCACCACTAGAGCTACTTGAAAAGACTGATGCTGACGGTTCACCCGCTCGCCCATATATAAAGAGTCCACCATGATAGAAACCATCAATATTCGGCAGCGGCTGAACATCAAAGTAGCAGAATAATGACCCTCCGTGCCCTCCCAAGGAAGGAAGTGTCTTGAACTGTGACTCGAGCTAATAATTCGCTCCAGCACTCTTTCCCTATCATCACAACCATCGTCCTCGGCCGGATCCACCCTGTTACTATCAACATACTGGGACAGGTATGGAGGCTGGTAAACTCGTCGAATGAGACGGCCCGGCGAAAATGCGAAAAATGAGAAGCCCAGACCTGCAAAAAAAAATGTGTATATGTTGTCAAAAAAAAATGATACATAAAAAAAAAGATTAAAAAAAAGATTAAAAAAAAAGCAGGAAAAGGCATGTACCTCCCACGCCAGGGCAAACCCATTCGGAGTCGGCGAGTCATTCCGGCTGGCCCTATCCATAGAAGCATACAATTCGGCCAAGTCTGCCTGTCCCCAGTCATATAAAGGGATCCGATCAAAGTCCGCCAGACAAGCCAGGACAGAAACTCTCAGGGTGATAGAGGAGTTGGCAAAGAGCGATGTGCCAAGAAAGAAAAACAGAAACGCTCTTGCCACTCGAGTCACGGCAACATCATCATCAGCCGGCACCCACCCGGCATTGTTGAGAAGCCAACTTCGAATGCTGCTGATAAAAACCTCATCCGTCGATTGAAACGTGGCTAAAAATCCAGGAGGTCCACAACCTCCTCCCTACGATGACGAAGAGTGAAATCAGGGGCCAGGGTCTCCCCTATGCTGGTAGGAATGCCCGTGATTGCGGCAAAGTCGCACGGGGTCATGGTCGCCTCCCCCCAGCTAAAGTGGAAAGTATGGGTGGTGTCCCACCAGAAGTCCCTGAGCACATCAAAAATGGGCAGATAGCTGGTGAAGTGGGCGAAGGAATGCATGAAGACGCTGAAACCGGACCCCTCCACCAATAACTTCGCCGCCTCGGGTAACATGGCGTAGATCTCAGCAACATTGGCACATGATACCCGCGCCCTCTAAAATTTCCTGCGAATCTGAAAAAAAAAAAGAAGAAAAAAAAAGGTAAGTCATCTACCCCCATTTTCTTCTCTGTACAGTCTCTTTAATAAACAAAAATAAATAAATGATGAACATATTGCATGCCTTATACTTCATAATTTTATTAAAAAAAAATTCTAGCATGCTAAACAAAAATTTTAGGCATAAATAAATAATAAAAAAAATCTTGTTCATAATAAAAAATAATAATAAATAATTCTTTAAAGTTAACACATACCATTTTCATACATATACATACATTTACATGCGAATAAACATTTATTAAACATCATTCTTTTACGCGAAAAAAAAAAAAGAGACAGAGGAATCTACATGCTGTACATACATACTGTATTCTTTGACATAAAAAAACATAATAACAATATATTTGAAAAATAAAATAAATAAAAAAAACAAAATTTATGTGTAATTTATTTTGCATGTAAATAATTTATTTCGCATCTTAAACATCATAAAAATACATATTAGACTGCATCTATCATGTGTATAATAAAATATGAAAATATTTATGCATCATCTTATAGTTGTTCTATAATTGCATCTGTATCAAGTAGAATAATTCATGCATCCATTATGTGCATTTCATTGTCCAATAAGCTGCCATAGGAGTACGCTAAAAAGAAGATAAAGTGCCGCCAATCATCAAAATAAATATCTTTGTGGCATTCACTATGTCCCTGCAGCAGTCGCCTATTTTGTCTTGTTTTTATCCGAAAATATGCCCGAAAATGCGTTTCGGAAAAATTTAAATTGAATTCCGAAAAGTCCGTTTCGCGATTCTATGGCATGCAAAAATATGTTTTAGTGTAAAACATGCGTCATATAGCCTCATTTGCATTTAAAATATAAATCATGCATAGTAGGGTCAAATAGTGACCACTAGCTCAAATCATGCATTGCAAAAATAAATCATAGAAATTTCATGCATTATCACTTAATTACATCATTTAGGCATAAATAGGACATGCATATGCATTACTAATAAAGTCAGGAGTGCTCCAAAAGTTCCAAATAATGCAGAAATTTAGCAGATCTGAAATATAGCCAGAAAAATCTCGAAAAAAGAAAGAATCTTACAGTGGTGGGAGGAAGATTGGACACGTGAGTGTTTCGATCTCGCAAAATATTGCCCCAATCATCATTGGAGTACCAGTAGATGAGTTTATTCCGGACCAAGCGAGGAGGCTCTCTCCTCCTCTCATCAGATTCTAGGTGCATGGGTGCCTTCCCCTTCCTGAATCGTGAAGAAGATGTCATCTGCTAAGTGAAACACTGAAATTGGCGGAAGAAAATTGAGAAAATGAGCAAAAATAAAAAAATAAAAAAAAGAAACGGAAGACAATGGCTATGGCGGAGGAAGAAGGAAAGAAAGAAGAAAGGAAAGAAAGAGAAGCAGTAAGCTTCTCTCCCCCACTCCCGTCATTGATAAAGGGAGGAAAAGGGAATTTTTTCCCTTTCCCCCCTCCAAAGTTTGAAGCTGCGACACTTTGATCCTCAAATTTCAAAGTCTCCAAAATGGTCCCTGCACCTAACGAAGAGTAAACAATGTTAATCTTGTTAACCAAAATGATGACCATCCACCAGAGGACAAAGAAAATAATATCCCCAGCGGGTCAAAAAAAAAAGAGAAAAAGAAAAAGAAAAAAAAAAGAAACAAAAGAAAAGAAAAAAAGAAAAAGAAACAAAAGAAAAGAAAAGAAAAAAAAAAGAATAAATTCCCCAGCAAGAGTGGCAGAAATGCCAAGATCAGCCGAATCTGCGGCAGCCACCCTGGCGCAAAAAGGTAAGTCAGGTACAGTATTCTTACCCTGACTTTAGAATAATTTCCTTTTTAGGAAAGTTTTGTCTAAAAAATTTTTTTTGCTTTGTTTTTCAAATAAAAGAAAAACTCTTTTCAAAATGAGTTTTGATTTCAAAAAAAAAAAAATAGAGGAATATTTCAAAAACAAAAAAAAGAGGAATATTTCAAAAACACAAAAAAAAGATGAATATTTGAAAAAAAAAACAGAGAGAGCGAGAAAAAAGGGAAAGAAAAAGAATATTTTCCACTTCACAATTTTCGAAAATACTTGAAGAAAGTTTGCTTTGCCGTGCTCGACGACGGATCTTTATCGGTCGAGTGCAGTTTTTTGGATATTTGAAAGTTTTCTGGTTATGTTTGGAAACAAGGCAGCGACCAGCCAGACACAACTTTGAAAATTCTTCTTAACATGTTTCAACGACAAGGTCTTAACCGGTTGAAATGTGGTTGCAGAAAAACATTCAAATCTTCATATCGTATTCAGCAGCCATTCTCGACTGTTGGATACGGCTTTTTCGAAAAACACAAAAATCTTTTTCCGTTGTGTTCTCGATCGGGCTTGACCCGAAGAACATGACATCCTCACTTGGTTGTAGTTTAGGTTTTTGGCCTGAACTACGTTTGGTCTGATTTCTTTTAATAGGGAATACGTAGGCAGCCTACATTAGTATGTCCGACCATCAGAGCACTTTAAAAATCATATTTGCTTAAAAACTACGTTAACCTTTTATAACCGACAAAAAATGTCTAGGTTATGGAGTTTGGATAGCATGATAAACTGTGCATTATAACTGCTACCAATTACATTCTCCCGTTTTAAATGAACGAAATTGGAGAGTCTATTGTTTATTAACGATGTTCGTCTACTCAGTAAGCCTTGGGTTACCCGTAGACTCCATCATTGAGGGGCTCTGTAGACACCCCAATTTCGTACCCCTAGTATGTGACTCTGACATAAGATATCAAGAACTGTTAAAACCTAACAAATGTCAAGTTACAGGAGTTAAAAATGCGAAAGGCAAAGCAGGATGCGCGAAACAGTGAACTGCGGGGGTGAAAGTGTGAAAAATGAACTTCAATAGTACCATGGGTGCCGCACCAAGACCCTTGGTGCGGCACCAGCAGCTCCATGTGGTGGCACCAAGGGATCCCTTGGCCGCACCAGGGGTTTTCCTGTTGCCTGTCTTAGAGAAGAAATTGTACAAGTCTTGAAGCTCATGGTACAACCGGCTAAAGCTGCTTGAAGAAATCCAGAAATTCCAGCCGAGTCCCTGGTTCTCAACTATAAATAGGAGGCCCCGGCTCCTCATTTCAGTTGTTCAGTCTCTATGATAAAAATTGCAACGAAGTTCTGCCTCTTTGTTCCTTCGATAATATTAGTACGAGATGTGCGAGATAGGTGAGTGGAAGCCCTTAAAGTCTCAAACCCCGTCCAAACTCCGCCAAAATAAATATCCATAGGTTATAAGTGATCCCTAGCCTAGTTGTTAGGTATCCACCTCACTTCCCCGGCCCAAAAATCCCAAAGTAAGCCGTTACTCTGCCCGAGTAACGAGCCGAAAAACCAAAAAACTAAGCCGTTATTCCGCCAAACCAAAAAGGCCAAAACCTACCAAAATAAGCTGTCACTCTGCTCGAGTTGACAAGCCAAAAGTCTCCGAAATAAGCAGTCACTCTGCCCAAATCAAAACAACAACCACACAACAAACAACAAAAAAGACTCCTTCTCCCTGAAGGACAGAGCGAGCACACCACCGCTCTAAAAGGTAAAGCCTTTAAGGGCGTTATTTATTGTATTTATTTACTTTTCTGTTTTTTATTATTTTTAAAAGTTTTTATTTAAATCCGGCGCAATGAAGCCAATATAAGTCGTTGTGCTGCCCGGATTAGAATAGAAAATATTATGTAAAAGAGTCGTTATAATGGCCAAATATTCTTAAATATGTCTGTAATTATTGTAAGGAAATGGCTGCAAGTCCGTAAATAATGTAGCCACGGATGTATCTGTTTTAATTTCTTGTCTTTCAATACTTTATTTATTTGCTAAATAAATATAACAATAAGCATACTTCAGCCAAAAACCACTTTTGAGACCGAAAGGGCGAGTTGGGTGCCTAGCACCTTCCCAACTCGTAACTTAGCCTCCGAACCCGTTTTCTTTTTCTCTGGTTTATTTTTCTTTTCTTTGGTTTTGCTTTATTTGCCTTAAAATAAAGATGGCGACTCTAAAACTTTCAGATCCAGTGGTGCCTCGCAACATTCCTTCTTTGCACTTTCCCGTTCTCCCTAAAAAAGGGAGAAATGAGAATGGAAGGGTGATGTATTCCCATATCCTGATATCCCCTAAAAAAGGGATAACTTGATGCGGGAAACCCAAAGCTCCCATAGTGATCTGAACGGGCCATAAGGCTATTTTTAATAAAATCCATAGTGGGGGCGTCGCAATATCCTTTTTTGCACTTTTCCGTTTTCCCCAAAAAAGGGGAAAATGAGAATGAAAGGGTAATGCATTTCCATATCCTGGTATCCCCTAAAAAAGGGATAACTTGATGCGGGAAACCATAAGTTCCCATATTGGATACAAAATCCACTAAAGGCAACCGAGGCACATTCAAACGTGCTAACATAGACAGCACTCCTCTCGCACTTTTGATTTCGTCTTCCACTAAACAAGGGAGGGTGGAACGAGAGCAGTGGTGTCCCGCATCCGCATGTACGCGTACCCCTATCCAAGGGCGCGCGGGGCGCGGGTCGCACCCCGGGAACCTCACAGGCGCCCAGACTTCATATGGGTGGCGCCCAAAGTTCAGCTACAGTGCTCTCCAGATGCTACAGAACTGCAACAGTTTGCCGTAAAGTCTCACCTTTTCCGCGGTCTGTACAATACGATGAAGCGTGAAGGAAGGAATTTTAATCCCCGATGAGTCCTCATCCCAGGCTATAAATAGAGCCTTCGGGGTCGACCTTCAACACACCATTTCTTCCGCAAAGCTTTCCGCGTTCTCGTTACGTTGAAAGATCAGAGAGCGAAGTGAGATAGTGAGTGATCTACCAAAAGCCTCAAAACCTTGCCAAAACTCCTCCAAACTTAAAACCCACCGATTAGAGTGAGCCTTAGCCCCCCAGCTAGGTTTCCACCCTACTTCTCCGGTCAAAAAATCGTGGAAAGAGCAGTTGCTCTACCCGATTTAAAAGGCCAAAACGACCACATATAAGCCGTCATTCTGCCCGAGTGAACGAGCCAAAACCACCATAAATAAGCAGTCATTCTGCCCAAGTCACAACAACAACAACACAACAACAACAAAAAAAAAACTCCCTCTCCCTGAAGACAGAGCGAGCACACTTCGCTGTAAAAGGTAATAGCCTTTAAGGGCGTTTTATTTATAAAGTTGTTATTTAAAATCCGGCCCAATGTAGCGAATATAAGCCGTTGTACTACCCGGATTTAGTTAGAAAATATTATGTAAAAGAGCCGTTATAATGGCCAAATATTTTTAAATATATTTGTAATTATTGTAAGGAAATGGCTGCAAGTCCGTAAATAATGTAGCCATTGATGTATTTGTTTTTATTTCCCTGTCTTTTAATGCTTTGTTTATTTGCTAAATAAATATAACAATAAGCATACTTTAGCCAAAAATCACTTTTGAGACCGAAAGGGCGAGTTGGGTGCCTAGCACCTTCCCAACTCGTAACTTAGCCTCCGAACCCGTTTTACAATCTCTGGTTTCTCTTTTTTTTTTTTTTTTTGCCTTAATATAAAGATGTCGACTCTAAAACATTTTGGATCCAGTGGGGCCTCGCAACACTCCTTTCTTGCACTTTCTCGTTTTCCCCTAAAAATTGGAGAATAAGAATGAAAGGGTGATGTATTCTCATATCATGGTATCCCCTAAACAAGGGATAACTTGATACGGGAAACCCAAAGCTCCCATAGTGATCCGAAATAGGCCATAAGACTATTTTTATAAAATCCATAGTGGGGGCGTCGCAGCATCCTTTTTTGCAATTTTCTGTTTTCCCCTAAAAAAGGGAGAATGGGAATGAAAAGATGATACATTCTCATATCCTGGTATCCCCTAAACAAGGGATAAGTTGATGCGGGAAACCCAAAAAGTTCCCATATTGGATCAAAAATCCACTAAAGGCAACCGAGACGCATTCCAACGCGCTATCTTAGACAGCACTCCTCTCGCACTTTTAATTTCGTTTTCCCCTAAAAAAGGGAGGATGGAATGAGAGCAGTGGTGTCCCGCATCCGCACGTACGCGCACCCCTATCCAAGGGCACGCGGGGCGCGGGCGCACCATCTTGGGAACCCACACCGGCCCTCCACTCTTGTTTTCTCTCAATCTCTCCTTTTGTTCGGCTTCTTTTGTCGCTACGTTCTTTTCCTCACAAGCCGTACTCTTTTGTATACTAAGCTGATCTTCATACACTTGCTTTGGAGTAAGTGGTGCAAGTAAAATATTTTTGTTGTTGAAAACAAATGAGTACTTGTTCGTGTACCCATCATGGTGAACTCTCCTATCAAATTGCCAAGGCCTCCCTAGCAACATATGACTCGCCTGCATAGGTACCACATCACATAACACCTCATCTTCATATCTACCTATCTTGAATTGCACCATCACTTGCTTATTCACCTTCACCTCCCCATTGTCATTCAACCAATGCAATTTGTATGGTTTTGGATGTCGAATCAAAGGTAATTCCAATTTTGTAACCATGGTAGTACTAGCCATGTTAGTGCAACTACCCCCATCTATGATCACTCCACAATTCCTACCCTTCACTTGACAACGAGTATGGAATATGTTCTCCCTTTGCAATGTCTCATCCTCCTCTTTAGCTTAGACATTCATTACCCTCCTAGTCACCAAACTCACCCTATCTACTACTTCGTCCTCAACCTCCTCTAAAGGCGGTATTTGTGAACATGCCTCCTCCTCATCCTTGGATGAAAACTCTCCATTCTCCCTCATAACCAACACCTTCTTGTTCACACACTCATTGGCAAAGTGCCCCATACCTTGACACTTGTAACATCGAATGTCTCTTGTCTTGGTTCTAGTGTGTTCGGGTTTTGAAGGAGAAGTAGGTATAGATGTTGTAACTTTTGGTGTTTCAAACCTAGACTTCACAACAGCTTTATCTTCCCTCTGATTTCCATAATTAGGCTTCCAATTAGAGTTAGGGAAAACCCGTCCATTACCCATTCTCTTATGTTGTTGCTCTACCTTAATGGACTTTTGAACTAGTTCATTAATGGCAACATATGTTTGCAACTCCACTGCATTGACAATCTCCTTATTTAACCCCATTAGAAAACGGGCCATGGTTGCCTCACTATCCTCCTCTATGTGTGCTCTAATCATAGCAACCTCCATTTCCTTGTAGTACTCCACTACACTCTTAGTTCCTTGCCTCAAGGTTTGTAGTTTTTGGTGTAGGTCCCTATAATAATGAGATGGTATGAACCGTCTCCTCATCACTCTTTTCATCTCCTCCCAAGTATCAACTTGAGGTTCCCTATATCTCGCTCTATCCACCCTCATCTTCTCCCACCAAACCGCAGCATAGTCGAAAAATTCAATGGCGGCTAATTTGACTTTCTTCAAGTCGGTATAGTTATGGCACCCAAAGATTCTCTCCATCTTCATCTCTCATTCTAGGTATAATTCTAGATCATTTTTTCCCGTGAAGTAGGCACCTTCAATTTTATCCCATTCATATTATTATCTTCTCTATTTCCTCCCCATCTATTCCTGTCTCTCCTATCATTTGAGTCTCAATCCTCTCCACCGAACTCTTCCTCTAAGTTACGTTTAGGTACTTCTTTAGGCTCAACTAGACTTTGACTCTTACTCGCATTACCTATCACATCAAGTTTCTCATTAAACTCCTCACTCATCTTACCCATCACCTCATGCATCTCCTCCCTTTGTTCCCTCATCATCTTTTCCATCTTAGCCATCATGGCTTCCATGAACAATTTATTATCGTTGGCCATTTTAATCTCCTCACCAAAACTCCCTTACGTGTATCTCTCCACTCATGTATCACACAAAAATTTATCACTCAAATCAAAACTTTAGGGTTCTAAAAGAACTATCAAGTATTAACAAGTGCAAATCAAGTGACAGTTCAACACAAGACTTAACAATTAATAACGTATAGATAATTAATTCAAGAGTAAGAAATTTGAAGAAACGAAGACGCTCAACGTATATAGAAGCTTTTGATCAGAATATTCAATTTTCGAATCCTCAATTTGATTCGAAATAATATATATATATATATATATATATATATATATATCTTAATGTAAAAGTCAAGCTTGTTTCTTACAATTTAATTGATAGACAAAAATAACCCTTCACCAAATAAACTACCCACCATTTAATTAAGGACAAAATAAGTAAATTTATCATGACAAAAAGTAATGTTTGGACAAAAATAACCCTAACTATAATAAATAACTCACTATTAATTAAGGTTAAACAAGTAAATTTGTCATGTGCTAATTAATTCCATGAATAATTAAATAATAATTTGATCCCTTGACCTGTACCTATTTTAAAGTTAGATCCTACATTATCGAATTCTATTCATTTCGTCTTGTATTTTGATTTTGTTATCATTTTCCCCCTCCTGCCATTATCGTTGCAAATAGCGTTCAATATATTCTAAAATGACAAAAATACATTTACTCAAGAGACTAAAACTTTATTCGAAACTAAAAAAACATTTGAAACTAAAAAAATATTTGAAACTAAAAAATAATATAGTCTTATTTCTTTATTTCTTAAATATATATATTTGGGAAAGACATTATTATATGTATATAGAAAATTGTAACGATAATAATAGATTTGTTGGTGAGTATCAAATTATTAAGTAAATCTGCAGCGTGTTTAGTTATTACCCATGAATTAGCTAAGAGAAATGAGTTAAGAAAATGTATCATAATGTCAAGAAGATGAAGAAAATGAAGAACCAATTGACGAATCTATTCGTTTTGTTAGAAAATAATGCTAAAATCTATTGTTTACTTCTTTGAAATTTCAAATTAATACAACAACTTTTAAAACTATCATTGATTCCTAACTTATAGATATTACAAACAAAACCAATGTTAGTAATCACAAATAACTGGATTCAAAATATTTTACTCATTTTAATCACTGGGTTCCAAACATCTAACATTTTTTTGTCTTAACTTGATTGTTCATCTTCATTGGACTCGAGGTAGTTACATGCATTTGTGAGAATCTCTCTATTCTCTCCTCTAGCTATCGACTTTCTTTCTTCTGCCACAACTCTTACTTTATTGAAATAGGTTGTCACCAACCAACATCCTTTTAAGTAGTCACATCCTAAAATTAAATTTTCTCCTTACTTAGTAAATTGAACAAAAAATGGATTGGAATTAAGAAATAAGAGATGTTTAAAGAAAGAAGTTCGACTAAACGAAAACTAAAGAGATTTTATGTTTCCATTAAGCAAAGTGAGGTGAGTGCGTTTCTTGGTGATGGTGGTGTTAGGGGCGGTGATGACGACGATTGTAGGGATGACAATGATGGTTTAGATGAAATATAATATTGTTAGATTTTCAAATCATCAAAATAATCCTAACATGTATGATTTTCCATTACTGTTTTTAACACCCATGAACAGTGAAGGACAAAGTCAGACAAATATAAAAAATTGTGTATGAAAGTGAGACATCATAGGTTGGGAAAGACATTATTAGAGGTATATGAAAAAATGTAACTATAATAATACATTTGTTGGTGAGTATCAAGATATTAGACACTTATGTAGTATGCTTAGTAATTACTTGTAATTAATCTAAGAAAATACGTTAAGGTAAGGTGATATAATGTCAAGAAGATTAAAAAAAATAGAGAACTTTGTTGACAAATCTTTGCGTTTTGTTAGAGAAGAACGCTAGAATTTATAGGAGATGCATTTGAAGAAAGCAATACGATTTAATGGAAGTTAAATATATTTTATTTTTTCGTTTTAGTAAGGCAAGGTGAACGTGTTTCTTGGTGGTGGTGATACCGGTGGTGAAAATTGCAGGGATGTGGGTGGTGGTCGTGGGGGCGATTGTAACCATGACAGTGGTGGTTTAGGTGGAATACGATATTATTATATTTCAAATCATCAATTTTTCAAATTAATCTTCATAAGGGTTTGAGTTTCAATCATCAAATTTGAAAATTCAAAAAATTGAATTTAGGTTTGTAAATAGTGAAATTTAAGGTTCAGGTGGTGGTGAATCTATAAATGATGAGTTTTGCGTATATGTTAATTTGAACGAAGGAGCACAAAATTAAACAAAGAAATAAAATAAAATAAAATAAAATAATTTTTGAATTAATGATGTTATTTGAGGTGGTAGTGGTGGTGGGTCTATGAGAGATGAGGTTGGTGGAAGAAAATGAAGGAAAACAAAATAAATTAAATAACTTCTAAATTTCATTTTTTAAGAGTAATGCATTTTTTTAACTTTAAATTTAAATATAAGAAAAATTATAATTACAACATTGTTAGTCTTACAACTAATTTTATAACTTTACTTGCAACTACTAAGTCTTGTAAGGATATTAATTTCCTTATAATTATGCCAACTTACAATCCTTCTCCCCCCCAAAGTATCCACCAAATCACATAGTGCACCTCAACCTAAGGTTTGTCCTATAATGGTATCTGATATATATATATATATATATATATATATATATATATATATATATATATATATATATATATATATATTTTTCATATTTTCCACCCTAGCCGCGACATCAGTTAGAAAGTCACGTTAAATAACACGTGGTCTTCCACGACGTTAACTCGAAGAAAATATTAGAAATTCGGTGTAAACTTTGTGGTGCTTAAAGTTAAAATGTTAAAATGGAGTGGGGTCCATCATTCCATTTTTTCCTACCGAAAAAAAATCTAGAGAAAAGACCAACATTTTTTTCTGATCTTCTCTTTCCACAACAAAAATTAACCGATAAGTCATAACCTGATCTTGGTTTTGTCCACTCCCTCCAAATTTTCTCTCAAATTTCTCTCTCTTAACCCAGATGATAGATATGCATTTTTCCATTTCATTGTCACTTTTCTTATCTTAATAATGAAAACAAAGTAAACGAAAAACATGGAGAAAAAAAACTTTTACTCATAGTTACACGTCTCCATCTCCAATTTCATGAATGAAATTGGATCCACGTACCCACCTTCTCTGGTGAAACCCATCTACCACCGAAATCAATCAATTTCTCATCCCTCTTTCATCCTCTTACATGACTTTACCTTTACTTACTCTCTCCTAATTCTTTAAATAAACCAACCTGACCGCCATGATAGCTGCTATGAGGTCAAAATCATCTAAAGTCATAGCTTCTTCAACATCTTCTCAATTTTGATACTTTGTTTTAAACCATATGCATGCCGACCATATGCCTAATTTTATTCCGCAAAATTGAAGAGTATTTCAATAAAAACTCATAACTATTTCTCTTCATTCAAGCCTGCCTCTCTCTTTGATGAATTCGTTGATAAGGTTTATGGGTTTTCTGTTAATTGCATGTTTTTTCAAGAGTTTTTAGTAAGTATACTCTATAGCCTCTGATTTCTACTTTAAACACGACTTTTGGAAGTGAGAGAATGAGAGAGATCGGAGATGGAGCTTGGCTAGAATCGAAGGAGGACGACGCTAGAGCTATGATAGGCGTGACCAAAGTGGGAAGGGTTTGGACCGTTTATGTGAACTTGTACCCAGAGATGGTGGCGGCCGCTATGGAGGGGCTAGCTGGAGATTGTGGCTATTACTGTGGACCTGGAGATGAGAACTTACACCGGGAGAAGAGAGAATGAGAGGGTGTGAGATTAGGGTTTGTACTTTCAATACATTTACTCCTTAACCTGATAAGATAAATGACATTTTCACCCCGTACGTGGAAGACCATGTGTTTTTTAACGTGAATTTTCTAACGTCCGTCAGTGGTAGGGTGGAAAATGGGGGGGGGGGCGGGGGAAGTAAAGTCAGATACCATTATGGGACAAACTTTACATAGGAGTAAACTATACGATTTTGTGGATACTTTGGGGGGGTGAAATTATAATTTGTCCCTATAATTATTTTTGGATTATTAAAATAATTATTTATTATTTTTATTTAAAAACATATTCTAATTACTAATTGGTTAACTAAATACTGAAGTTATAGCCAAATCTCATTTTGTGCGCCAAGCAAAATGACCAAAATGCACATACCATTTTTCGTTACTATTTTTAACGCCCATAGACGGGAGGGGGCAATGTGGGACAAATAGCGAAATAAGTTATGAAAGTGAGACTCTTCATAGATTGGTGTGCAATGTGAGATTTGGTGTGTAATTTTGGGAGCTAATCATATTTTGGCCCCATCAAAATTAGTCTAAAATACAAATTTCCCCCTAAAGTATCCCACTAAATCAACTTTGGCCCCCAACGTAATTTTTTAGTATTTCCATATTCCATATCAAATTTGGTGATGAGATGTCATGTCTGGTAATCGTAGTGATAAACATGGAGTGACGAATAACGTTTAAGATCGAGAATTTGTTCCAATCAAACTATAAACAATATCAATGGTGCTGATGAGAAATTTGTTGGAGTTGTATGGACGATGAAGACGAATTGAACCATGGTTTGCTTCATCATTGTCGTATACGTATGTGATGGATTCGAATTAATATGAGATTTGAAATTCTTGGTGTATGCTTGTGTATTATGTTGTACGAGGGAGAAAGGGGAAAATTCTTGGTGTATGCTTGTGTATTATGTCGTACGTCTTTAATTTTTTGGTGGGTTCTAATTCATGGCGGCCTTGACACCTAAGTGTGATTATCTGATCTTGAGTTCAATATCTCTACATGATTCCGCTCTATTTTTATTTATTTTTCTATATAATAGTTTGAATAAAACATTAATACACTCTTGAGTTTTATCTCACTTAAAATTTACATACGATGTCATTACTAGAGAAGATGCAAAGGAAGCATTGCCGGAGAAGAAGAAACTGAAGTTTCTCTTTGGGTAATAAAAGCAGAGATAGGGTTGCTGTGAAAATGACTAAAATGTCCTACACGTGAAATACCATGTGCACATTAACGTCATATTGACAACCTTTGTCGTGGATAGGGGCAAACTAGAAAATAATTATAAAATGAGATATGAAAATGACACAAAACTTAGGTTGGGTGGCAAAGTGGAGCTTTATAGATATTTTGAGTGAATTTCGTATTTTGAGCTGTATACATTATAAATGTCCAGAAAACAAAGTATCAAAAAAGCTAAAAGTACAACAGCACAATTTATAAGTTTCAAAAATTGTAATGATTAAAATACAAAAAAACATCAAATAATTAAAAGTAAACATAAAAATGAAGAAACTAGCAAGTCATTTTTTTTAAAAAAAAATCATTAGCACCACGTGCAAAGCACGTGAACCTTACTAGTTATATATTAAATGAAACTGTCCGGAATCTGCCAAAATGTACGAAATGAACAGTAAATTTTTATTTTTTATTTTTTATTTTTTTGTATCACAATCTCACTTTCAATTCGGTCACTGGTAATGTCCTCTTTCCTTTTCTCCTTTTTTTTTTGTCCGGAGTTTTGTACTCTTTTTTTTTCTCTGGCTCTGCCGAGTTTAACAAGCAACACAAATAATAGTAAATTTTTTTATTTTTTTTGATAAGATTATAACCCTAGAAGGATTTTAGGGTTTGAAAAGAACAAATAAAACACAAATATGACGATCAAACGTAGGATTGATGATCCTAGTTCGAAGGAAGAAGAGAAAGAAACAGATAACTAATTAAGAACAATTAAAGACAGGATAGATTATGGACGAACCTTCGCTCTGATACCAAAATGATACGATCTTCTCGAAAGGCTTCGTTGAAGAACGAATTACTCATGCGGCGGAAGCTAGAATCGAAGGATATTTTGCGAGGGTGACACCTTGACCCAACAATTAGCACGAAAAGAACCTTGACATGTACAGCCGCAACCTGCAATCGTAGCAATTGAAGAACCTGAGTATAGTGAAAGACACCAAAATTGAAACGGAAGAATCAATTGATAAGTCAAGAATGAACACACAAGCTTCACACCTGTATATTCTCAACAGTTCAAGAAGAACCGATAATTTTTGATAAACTCACAAAATACTAATACTCAAAGTTGTTGTTCAATAGAAAGAAAACCTCTATTTATACCTAAACTAAGCTGCAAACTCGTACTAAGGAATTAGGGTAAAGTTTGGAAGAAACCCTAATTTTCAAAGCAGTAAAACGGCGGGTCGGGGACCCTTGCGGTCACAAGCCCTTGAGACCTTGCGTCCGCAAGCTCTCCAGAAAGGCAGTCCGAAAAATACAAGGCCTTGCGGTCGCAGGCCTATTTAACCTTGCGTCCGCAAGCTCTCCAGAATGTCAGCCTCGATCTTCTTTGTTCTGAATCACGTTCACCAACCTCCTTTGACACTTCAAGGTCTTCTCTTCATGGCTCATTGCTCTTGCTTCCATTTCCATTGTCTCACGAACTAAGCCATTGACTTCTTCATGGATTTTCTTGGCTCTAGCTCTTGTGATTGGTCCAACGGTTGTCGGCATCGGTGTTGAGTTGTTGTTGTTGGGGATGTCCTCATCACCTATATTAACCAGCCTTGATTGGTCTCTCCCTTTTGAGATCATGTGTGACGCATCAGATTTGCGGTTGAGGCTGTGTTAGGCCAAATGGTAGATAAGAAACCCCATGTGATACATTATGCGAGTAGGACATTAAATGATGCACAACTTAACTACACCACAACCGAAAAAGAATTTTTAGCAGTTGTGTTTGCGTTAGAAAAATTTCGTCCTTACTTGTTAGTAGCAAAAGTTGTTATATTTTCAGACCATGCAGTCTTAAAATATCTTTTGAGCAAGAAGGAGGCTAAGCCTAGACTCATTAGATGGATGCTATTCCTGCAATAATTTTACATCACCATTAAAGAAAAGGGGTCAGAAAACGTTGTTGTTGATCATTTGTCTAGATTAGAATTTTTACCTTTACTTGAATGTCAATTTCTTGACAACAAAATCCTCATATATGAAGACTTCCCTGACGAACAATTTTTTGCAATTAAAAATCATGAACCATGATATGCTGGTTTCGTGAATTTTCATGTAGTAAATATCATAAATCCTAATTTTGATTATCATCAAAGAAAGAAATTTTTGGCAGATGCTAAACATTATTTTTTGGAAGATCCATATTTATTTAAAATGTGTTCAGATTCTTTAATTAGGAGATGCGTTCTAGATCAGGAACAACAAAGCATCCTAGTATTCTGCCATGAATACTCTTGTGGTGGACATTTTAGTAGTAGTAAAACTACTAGGAAGATTTTACAATATAGTTTGTATTGGCCTTCTATTTTTAGAGATGCTGAAATATTTTGTAAGAAATGTGATAAGTGTCAAAGGACTGGATGAAGTAGTACCGCGCTTACGCTCCCTTCTCGAGTTTACCCGCAGCTGAGTTTTATATTGTCCTCTCGCTCAAGTGTTACTCGTGATTGAGTAGTACACATTGCGCTTACGCTCCCTTTTCGAGTTTACTCGCGATTGAGCTTTTTTCGTCCTCCCGCTCTAGTGTTATTTGCGGTTGAGTAGTATACAGCGCCTACTCACACTTACGTTCCATGCTCAAGTTTACTCGCGGTTGAGCTTTATATTGTCCTCCCGCTCGAGCGTTACTCGCGATTAGAGTAGTACAATGCGCCTACCTGCGCTTACGCTCCCCGCTCAAGTTTACTCGCGGTTGAGCTTTATATTGTTCTCTTGTTTGAGCATTTTTCGCGGTTGAGTAGTACACCGCGCCTACCTGCACTTACGCTCCCCGCTCAAGTTTACTCACGGCTGAGCTTTATATTGTCCTCCCGCTCGAGTGTTACTCACGGTTGAGTAGTACACCATGCATTCATGTGCTTACACTCCCCGCTCGAGTTTACTCGTGGCTATGCTCTATATTGTCCTCTCGCTCAAGTGTTATTCGCGGTTGAGTAGTACTTTGCGCCTACATGCACTTATGCCCCCCGCTTGAGTTTACTAGCGGCTAAGCTCTAAATTATCCTATGGCTCGAGTTTACTCACGATCAAGTAGATTATGCTTCTTCACGCGCTTACTCTTTCCGCTCAAGTTTTTTCGCGACTGAGCATTATATTGACTACATGCGCTTACGCTCTCTATTTGGGTATCCCACTAGAGCATCTCACTTCTTGAAGACCCTCACAACGATAAGGTTGCTGGATTTCTTGAAGACCCTCACCACAGTGAGGTCGCTAGATTTCTTGAAGACCCTCACCACGTTGAGGTTGTTGAATTTCTCGAAGACCCTCACCACATTGAGGTTGTTGAATTCTCGAAGACCCTCACCATGTTGAGGTTGCTTGCCTTCTTGAAGACCTTCACTACGTTGAGGTACATTATCCTCTCGCTCGAGAGTTTCGCGGTTGAGTAGATTATCCTCTCACTCGAGCATCTCGTAATTGAGATGTATATTATCCCCCAGCTCGAGCGTCTAGCGGTTAAGTAGATTATCCTCCCACTCGAACATCTCACGGTCAAGCTTTATATTATCCTCCCGCTCTAGCATATCTTGCGATTGAGTTGATTACCCTCCCACTCGAGTATCTCACGGTTGAGTAGATGATCTGCTTGTCAGAAAATTATACTCCTTACCCTTGAGATAAATCCCAAGGAATAAAGAGTTGGGAGCTACTGAAGTGCATATATTTAATGTGTATCAAAAGGCATTTGGGTCTCGCTTAGGCAAGGGGGCTATGTACGACACTGGCCCACTATGTAATACATTACTACTGAATATGCTTCAGGCCGGGCCCATGCGTGACAAGTCAACCCTAACCCCTCAAGTATAAATAAACCCCACTAGCTCATAGTAGGGGGCTCTCTCTTCTACAGTTTTTATTCCACACACGGGGGATACGCGCCTTCCTGTTTTATACACTGGACTCATAAACACGCCAGAGGGTTTTTGGCGAAGATGCTCCCCACCGGCTCACGGTAGATTCATTTTGCAGACCTACACATATATATTACATTCAAACGACGATTTTATGACCGATCTAGTCAACGGATGATTCATGTCCGAGCACGACTTTCGGCACCCCCGGTATGATGATTGAAGGTTTATATCTCAATATATACCAATCAAGTACGTTAACTAAGAGTAATCATGAGTTACCTTGTGCGAACTTGAACTTTGAGCGAAGCGGAAGACTTTCTGCTTGAGCTACAATCTTTGTATGGCACGATCAACAATCCTGTAAATCTCTCTCGTCGGATTGATATCACGTAGCACGAATATCAATAATGATTCATACCGCAAATCCAAGCATCTTGATGGTTAGGCTAGAGGGAGTATTTTGGTGAGATAGAATATATGAGAGATAAAGGGGCGGCCAAAGGGGAAAGATGTGTTCTTCTCCTAGGCATGTAACGTGTTAGGGTTTTACCCCTTTAGTTGTCGTATTTATATTATTGTACAAGAAACCTTATTTATTGTAGGTTAATTTAAGTCAATCCGAACCTCTTCGGATTAGAAAACTAATTAACCTTTAATAATATAAATATATTCCATGTGAGCGGAAGTAAATAATCGGGCCACAAGCCCAATTGCTAACATCTTCCACTAGCACACCTGGACTCACCTCTCTTACCACATCGTATCATCAAAACCCGTTAAACACTGCTTCTTCATACTGGAAGTGAAGCGTGCGACATGACGAGAAAGATAAAGGGTGGAGCGCTATACCAAATCACCATCTGACCAGCATAGAACGTCCTCATTAGAAAACAAAACTCGTCTATACCTCAGACCGTATATATACATCAATTTAGGCATCCTCAATCCCTCAAGAGCGGTGCTTAAACCTCAACATGTTTGTGTATCAAGATCAATTTCTTGAACCGTATGTTCAATATGATCGTCATGACATTGAAACACAAAAATGGAGATGTATATCATACTATCTTCCTTAGACACCCATATCAATCACTTTTGATTAACTGCTTTCCCAGCAATGCTCCGTAGGGCTGTATGTGCATAGCCCGTTGGTCGGCATGCCAAAGTAGCATCATCAATGTCCAAGTTCATGATATAGTTCTAAGTCACATGGGTATAATCGTGACATGGATTTCATCACTAGAACTCACACAGTGATGAAACAGGGATCATTCAATCACTTTCTTAAGTCGCATTATAGTCACATACAGTATGATGTGTATGCAATGGCGAAACTCCCACACAAAGTAGGCATGTCATGCTCAAACACCATACGAACCTTAGTCTAGCCACCCTTCTGGCGTCTAACCTGAGTACTTAAAAGTTGTCACTCTTCTAGTGTCTCTTTTAAGATCTAACATTCAGACTTTTCCTTGGGATATAAAGTCGACCTTTGTGAAAGGTCTCATCTTGGCCGTATGTCAAGGCGATAAATGTAATGTCATTTGTGTACACCCCCCCCCCTTCGTAGGTGCCAAAGACTTTTATTATCTCAACTTGCTCGCCCACCTAGCGACAAGGTGAATTACCCGTGTGAGAGGGTCAATTCAATATCCACGACATCTTTTTAATCAAAATATATAAGCTACGCAATTTCACATAAAACTATCCAATTAACATATAAAAGGAATTAAATGAAACTGTAATTTATTCAAATGATAATGAAAATAATAATCAAATGCCAACAAAGGTGTTCTCAGAATAAATATCAGATCCTATGAAGCCCTAGACCCAACATATAATCCTGAAAGATCTCTCTAGCTAGAGGTTTAGTCATATGGTCAGCCAACATGCTTCTAGTAGGAATATATTCTAAAACAACTTTCTTTTCTGCAACCATGTCTCTAGTGAAATGATACTTGATATTAATGTGTTTTGTTTTTCCATGATACTTAGGGTATTTAGTGTAACCTAAAGCAGCCATGCTATCACAAGCAATGACTATAAGACGATTCACATGCGTCGTAACATCAAGATGTTGAAGAAAACTCCTCAACCACACAGCTTCTTGAACCGCAGCTGAGCAAGCCATGTACTCTGACTCCATCGTAGATAAGTCGGTGCTAGTCTGTCGCTTGCTACTCCAAGAGATAGCTCCACCACTAAGGATGAAAGCGTAGCCCGAAGTAGATTTATAACCATCTACATCTCCAGCCCAATCTGTGTCAGTGAAACCTTTCAAGCTCAAATCCCCACCTTGGTAACATAGGATTAAATTTGTGGTTCCCACCAAGTAACGCAGGACCCTTTTTTAACTACCATCCAGTGTTGAGGTCCAAGATTACTTTGGAATCGACGCAACATCCCAACTGCAAAGCATAGGTCAGGCCGAGTACATACCATAGCATACATCAGGCTTCCTACCGCATTCGCATATGGAGTCGTAGACATTCTGTTCTTTTCTTCTTTATTCTTAGGACATTGGTTTGTACTAAGGACACATCTTTTTTCCATTGGAGTGACAACGGGTTTTGAGTTAGTCATGCCAAATTGTTCGATGATTTTCTTAATGTAAGTCTCTTGAGACAAACCGAGAAATTTATTCGAACTATCCCTAATGACTTTTACTCCAAGCACATAGTTTGCTTCACCCAAGTCTATCATATCGAAAAGCACAAACAGCCACTCTTTAGTGACATTTATCATCTCCATACCATTCCCAGCTAGTAGGATGTCATCAACATATAATAACAGAATCAAGATCTTTTTCTTGGATCGTTTAACATACACAGTGGTCTTCCTCAATCATCACAAAGCCAATTGAGGTTATCACTTGATGAAAGCGAATGTACTACTGTCTAGATGATTGTTTGAGACCATAGATGAAACGTTTGAGTCGGCACACTTTGCGCTCTTGTCCCTTGACTTCAAAACCCTCTGGTTGAGTCATATAGATCTCTTCATCTAGTTTTCCATTGAAAAAAAATAGTTTTAACACCCATCTAATAAAGTTCTAGATCCATGTGCGCTACTGTCGATAAGATTAGGCAAACAAAGGAAAATCTCACCACAAGGGAGAATGTCTCCTCATAGTATAAACCCTCTCTTTGGGTAAAGTCTTTCGCCACAAGACGTGCCTTATATTTGTCGATTGATCCATCTGCCTTTCGCTTGACTTTGAAAACTCATTTGTTTCCAATAGTCTTGTGACCTTGCGGAAGATCAACTAACTTCCAAACCTGATTCTTTTTCATAGAGGAAATTTCATCTTCCATTGCAGTCATCCATTCATTGTTTGTTGGTAAAGAAAGTTTTTTTGAACGATGTAAGCTCACTAGAGTTATAAAAAGTAGTTAGGAAAGATTCTTCTTCGATTGCGAATCGACGACGAGGTATATTTCCACATTTACTTCTTCGCTCTAGTATCAGACTCCCACTAGGATCCGTACTCCCACTCAGATGAAGATCACCTTGACTCTCATTGGCGACTTCCATAGGTTCAACCTCATGTTGTACCGTAGGATTAGGTTGAGGCAATTCCCCACCTTCGCCAAAAGATGTCATATGTTCTTCTTCCATCTCAAAAAGTTCAAAGTCTTTCTAAACTTCACCTATCTGTGGGAAATCATTCTCAATGAAATCAATATTGAGCGACTCCGTTTTAGTCATTCCTACGTCATGTTGTCCACCGTATATAACATAACCCTTTGAGGTATCTGAATACCTTATGAAAACACACTTGTTTCCTCTAGGGTCTAGTTTTCCAAACTTATTGGAGGTACTATGGACATAACCTGCACAACCCCAATGATGAAAATGCCCCAATTTAGGCTTCTCACCTTTCCAAAGTTCATAAAGGGTTGTGGAACTGACTTACAAGGCACTCGGTTAAGTATGTAGGTGGCAGTCATTAGCGCATCCCCCCAAAACGAAATTGGGAGGTTGACCTGTGCCATCATCGACCCAACCATTTCCAACAATGTTCGATTTCTTCGTTCTGCAACATCATTTTGTTCCGAAGTTCTAGGAATTGTCAACTATCGCCGTATTCCCTTTTTCTCACACAATTCTTTAAATTGATCAGATAAATATTCACGACCCCAATCAGTTCTAAAAGTTTTTAAGCTTTTATCCTTTTGATTCTCAACCTTTGCGAGAAAGCGCTCAAAACACTTGAGAGCTTCATTGCGGTGAGAAATAAGGTAAACATAACCATAGCGTGTGTAGTCATCGATAAAAATGAGAAAGTAGGAAGCTATATGACGTGCCTTAACATTCATTGGTCTGCAAATGTCTGAATGGACTAACTTTAATGGATGCGTGTCTCTTTTTGCCTTACCAAAAGGCTTTCGGCAAGCTTTTCCTACTAAACAAGATTCACACAAGGGTAGGTTGACTTTGGTGAGAGACCCCAATAGGTCTTCTCTAACCAATCTAGTCATCCTATCTTTTCCTATATGTCCAAGTCTAGCATGCCACAACTCGGAATTAGAATTAGCATAAACCATACAAGAAGAAGAATTACTAGAAGAATTATGAGAATCCAACAAATCTAATTTAAAGAAATTATCTGACAAAAACCCATGTCCCAAAATCTCATCATCAAAACAAATATCCAAGTGATCATCACTAAAATTAAAAGAATATACATGTCCTAGCAATTGTACTACTGATAATATATTATGTCGAATTCCAGGTGCATAAAGAATTTCATGAAGAGTCAATGTGCGTCCATTCCGCAATTGAAGTTGATATGAGCCAACTCATTTGACTTCAACAGACGAACTATTTCCCGCAGGAACTTTTCGATAATCTACAAATCCTTCTCGATCCCTCGTCACATGTTTGGTTGAGCCTGAGTCTACAATCCACACAGGGAGACAGTCAGCTAATAAAACATGAGAGCAAACATAACTTTGCAAGGAGATAGGATTAAGGGATACCTTCTTAGGCTCAGGAAAAGTCCGAGCAAAATGACCCAAGGTACCACAGTTGTAGCACTTCTACTTAGCGATATTCTTTTTGCCCCTTCGGCGGTTAGTAATCTTGTCACTTTTGGGGCCCAAATTCTAAGTCTTCTTGCCTTTAGCTTGTTTATTGCATTGTCCATGTGGCTTGCATTGACCCTTAAGGGAAACAAGAGCAAGATCACGAGTCACAACACTTATTGCGCGATTCACTTCATGACACTCAGCCTCAAGCTCAACATGGCGAGATACATCTGCAAAAGTCTGAATGGAGTCCGTATGAGTCAGAATACGCCTCAAACTACTCCAAGAGTCAAGCAGTGAAAGAATCACTGCTTGAACTTGTTGTTCATCAGATAAGATAGAACCAGCAGCCTTAAGCTCACGAATCATTCCGGACATCTCGCGTAGTTGTTCAAGAATGTTACGTTTCTGATCAATCTTATATAGGTTTCAAACTTATAAGTCAAAGTCTTCAACTTTGTAGCAGAAGTATTCTCATAAATAAGCTTAATGTCGTTCCACATTTGTTTCGCAGTCAGACAATCCTCAAACTTGCCAATCAGATCATTATGCATGCTACACAACATAGTAAAGCGTACACATCGATCTTTCTTTTTCCACTTAAGGAATTCCTGCATGTTCTATCTATGCTGGGTGATGGTCAAATTACCCATCTCTGGTTCTACTATCACAGTATCTAGGTTGTCAAGAACCTCTTGCTCATTTAGTAAATACGTGATTTTTTCCTTGCCAAACACAATAGTTGGTGCTATACAATTTCTCACCCTTTTTAAGGTCAACGATTACATTCTTAGAAGTCATTTCACTACAATTTATTACAAAAAATAAGACATTATCATGTGTGTGTATATATATATATATATATATATATATATATATATATATATATATATATATATCGATCACTTTTGTTCTAAAAATCAATTACTAAATATAATTGTATCATGCACGTAAGAAGGGAAAATCTGTGAAGCTCGTAATCACAATCAAAGTATGCATAACATAATAATATTCATAAATTGATAATTTAAACAAAATAAATAAGATATAACAAATTCATCAAGCACATATAATGTATATAAATATTTTCACTGTTGAAAATAAAATTATTGGATCTCGTATAGTCCCAATCGCAATTTTAGAGCTCAAAATGACGATTAATTATGCTAAAAATAACTTAAAGATAGTTTAAAATTCACAAAGAATTTTAAAAAATTACCTAACAGTCCCAAAAGGTCAAAGAATGACAAAACAACCCCTGGAAGTTATTTTTGAATTTATAATAAATTAAAAAACACGTTTTTATGCTATGAAAAATAAAAAACACATACTTCCAAGCTAAATTAATCAAAACAGAGGCCATTATTGGACTCAGAAGGCCCAAATTAGTCTAGACTCTCCGGAGGAGATAAAAAATGGCGGCCGTAGCACCCGTCACGCACTCCACGCGCCACTACTGAGAGTAGGCGCCATTTTTGTGACACACAGGCCCTGACTAGATGCTTAGTCAGCATTAGGGCTGACGTGGCAAATGACTGGACTGATGATGTGGCAAATGATGTCATCGTATGGCTCAAGAAAAAAAGTGGGTCGCACAGTGATGACGTGGCAGGAGACATGGCAGCCACGTCAGTGTTGCATGTTGACCAGTCAATAGTTAAATGGTTAACTATTTTCTGTCTCACTCACCCAGCCAAGAAGTGTACTCCACTTGCCGCCTTCCCGAACTCCGATGAGGTCGCAGACGGTGGCGTTGCATTCGTATCGTCAAACACTTTCCAGTCATATACTTTTTACACTAAAAGGAATACCACAAGAGGCACGTACATCGAGACCGAGAGTGGGCAAGTTGGGACACTATTTTTATAACCCGAAAAATCGATTCGCGAACATGATCTGCAAGCCAACTTCTCGAGGCTGTAAAACGTTCATTTTAAGTCTAAATTAAGCATATAATATGTCGTTGGTAAACCCTCGCGAAGTACTACAAGTACAGACATAAAACCGTTGTTTTGCAGAATACAAACAAGTCAAAACAACATTTTACAAGTTATAAAAAAAAGAGTAAACTGATTGAAAATTAGAAAGAAAAAAAAAGGAAGCCTTTTACCAGTTATAAAAAAAAAAAGAGTAAATTGATTGAAAATTTTAGAAAGTGAACTAGCCGACAATTATTCTAATTTTCTTATATCTATTACAGACCCTCAGGTTCGATCAAGCTTAATCTAAGGGAAAAAATCAGCTGACCCACTTTGGAAAGTTTTCAACTAGTTTACATTCAGATATTCTTTTCAAACCGGAACAAAAACACGTCAATTATTCTAATTTTCTTAAATCTATTACAGGCCCTCGATTCAGTCAAGCTATCTAAGGGAAAAATTCAGTCGACCCACTTTGGAAAGTTTTCAACCGTTTTACATTCAGATATTTTTTTTCAAACCGAAAAAGAAAAAAAAACACAACATGCATCACGATACACAAAATAAGTACATTGTCTAATACGTTTGACGCATCGCCTTATAAATGATTCATCGACCTTTTTCCAATTTCAAAAAAATATTAGGGTGTAAAGTGATTGAAAACATTAAAAATAGACTGCCCACAAATTTTCCTAAATCTAATACGGGTAGATAGGTCTGACAATTGAGTGGGTTGGGTTGGATTGTAATGGGTAATGGTGGAGGCACCAATATAGGGATTTGAATGTTCTCTCTACTTGAGTGTTATTTCCGCAATGTTATTTCACCGAGGAGAGGAAGGATAGGGAATGGCTCAGTGAGAACAAGGGCCGGTGTTTCAGGGTTAGAGGGGGAGGAAGGAGCTTCATTGATGGGAAACACCATTAGGATGATATTGAGTGTGTTTAAGGTTGGTTTCTTTGAAAATTTTACATACTTTTTTATACTCTTTTGAGAAGCTCTTCCTTTGTTGGAAAGAATCAAAGGATTTGAAAAGATATTTAGAGAGAGACTTTTTTTTTCGTGTGGCTACAGTCACAAGACGATTTGTCTTTGCACTTGATGTGGAGGTACTTGTCGTCACAAGCAAAACTTAATCTTTTGTCAATCTTTTTGAACTCTGCAACGAACTTTCTTTGGTTGCAAAGCTTTTCTTTCGTTGCAAGGCTTTTCCAAGACATTCAGGTAAAGGCCACCACGAGAGAGATTATTTCAACCCTAGCTATGTTTTCGAGTCTTAAGCGAGTTGACTCGTCGAGCCACATCCATATTAACATCTCTAACTAAAAAACTCAAATTTCTAGAAGTCAACAATTAAATAACTAATGGTCCTCTTCTACTTGCATAATACAGTGACTTGGTTTGTGATATTGAATTTTCTCCCTCTTTGGTTCCACCCGTTTTCTCTATATCTCTCTTTATATTTCTTCAATCATTACAAACCCCAAATCACAAAACCAAGTTAGTAAATAGTGAATGCTAAAAGCACCCTATATAAATTGAAGTTTCCAAAGATATCACAATCAAAAGCTTCACGAAAAAAGGAGATATTGTAACCCAGTTAAAAAGGTTACATCTGAGAATGAAACCAGGTACCCCCTGAAAACTAGCAATACCTATTTGTTTGCACAGCTACACTAATCTCTACCTATATCATCTCCAAACAGGTTTAACTGAAACTCGGCGAGTGTTCCCCATCACTGCATCGATAAGCAACTGTCAATCACATTAAGAAAAATAAAACAGTGTAAGAATCCCAATCACTTTCCCGTGAAAATGAATAGTATATAAACTTCACGTCCAAAAAAGTAAATCAGACATGCTCCTAACGAGGTCAAGGCATAAACTTCACGTCTTAAATTTCACGTTATAACTGATCAGAGGCGTGCCATCAGACCCCCACCCACCCAAGACCATAATAGAAAATTTTAAAAGAAAAAAGCAGGCGGCTACTGCTAGACCTGACTGAATCAGATCTTGAACAAATATGAGGCTCATTCAGTCAAAAGACTCGAAACAAGCAGCCCCTCTATTGGTAAAGGCGGGTATTTTAGGTAACATTGTAATAAAGAATAAAAATCTAAAAGATGACTTTCATTTGAGACAAAAACATAAAAACCAGACTGATATTATTTAGAAAATTGACCTGCACAGTTCCCCCTTGTTGACCAGTGAATTTATAACTCACTGCAGATCATGAAGTGCCCAATATATAGGTAAATAAGAGATATATTCATCTAACCAACCCAGTAACTAACGAGGCTTTATTCAGTTAAGTTCAATTGTAGAAAGATGGTTTATGCAAAACAATTTTCAAGGAAAAATACATTTCGAAGACCCATATTATTTGCATGAGCCCCGTGAAGCGGGGGCGCAACCGTTTCCCATTCAATATAAAAGAAGTTTAACTTAAGTACAAATTTTGAAGCCTAGTTCACATAGTTAGGCAATTGCAGCAGGTTCATCTCAATTCGTGTATCAGTGAATTAAGGTATAAGCATCAGCCACAATTACATGCTGGCTACCGGCTAGATACACTTAAAATGGAACAGATGTCTTCCAACATGTGTACTTACCTTGTTTATGAGATTAAAAGGTCTTGCCTAGGATATCTAGGAATGAACTAAATAATCCACTAACCTCAAAGGAAAATGTTACTACTATAAGAAAAAAATTTAAAATAGACTCGCCAAAATAAATCCTAAAACTCTTTACATTACTTAAAACATTGCATTGATAATCAATTCAAAAGGTTGTATCCTTCAGAATTCATATTTTATCGAAAAGAATATAATGATGCAAGCTGATGCCAACAGCATAAGAGTCTTTTGATCAACGAAATAACAAGGACATATTGCAATAGGCAGTTATCTAGATTTGCTATTAGATTACTACCCTGCAATTACATTTTGTCAACTAAATAAGAATTACATGTTAAACATCTATATGAAATTACATTACATCTAAAAGGATACCCCAACCTCCACCCCTACCCCACCCCACATCACCACAAGGGCTAACATCTTGTGCTCTGTTTATCATGTGACATCACTTTACACCTTCTACGTTTTCAGCTCTGTGAATTCTTATCATATTCCTTAAGAACAATATTAAAAAAAACCACAAGCTCTAAGCTTACTCTGAAGCAAAAAGGGCCTAAAATCCCTATGATTCATAACCTACCAATGGTCAATAGACCCACATTTTGACATTATTCTGTTCACTTTGTGTATGAATACAGACGAGTACAGGGTAGGAATAACACAAGCGTGGGGATGGATATTAAACAGTCACTGGCCCTCCTCAATCTGATGAAAAATCAGGAAATTCTTTATTTTTAAAATGAGTGTTAGTGAGAATACCATTTATAAATGCTACAAGCCTTGCACAACGTTGTCAAATTTCGCCCTACAGCTCCAAGTAAAAATCATATCACTCAAGATAAAGTTCTCACATAGAAGGTCTGACATCAGTCACTGAACAAAATTCTGATGAAAAAGAAGCAAATTTCCTTTGCAACCGTCTAGTTCCTTTAGAAAAATATTGGCTTAATTCTCAATTTGGTCACTCTACTATTGCGAAGAGTCTACTAAGCTCACTATACTACAATTTTTCATAGTTTGGTAACTCTACTTTACAAAAAGTATCACGGTAGTCACTCCGTCTAAATTTTTGGATGAACCGTTTAATTTTTTTTTTTGAAAACCCAAAAATACCCTAAGGATGAAGTGACAGCGGAGATGGCAGTAGGTGAAGAAGAGGGAAGAGGAACGACGGCGGCTAGGGTTTGGCTAAGGATGAAGGTCGCGAACAGGATTGGGAAAGCTATGATGGAGTTCAACGTGCGTGGCTGGAATGGAAAGGATGGTGGATCTCTTTGATTGCAACCGCAATGGTGGGTGGAGAGAAGCGATGCCGGAGTGATTACGAAGAGTAGATGATTGGGCTTGGAGGGGCGAAGGTCAAACTGGTTGGACTAGGGCTAGGGCTGCTTTTGGCGTGGCACTGGAGGAGACAGGAAAGATGGAGATTGGGGTGTGTTGCAGCGCCGGCTTGGGTGAAGGAGATGGCGAACTGGGGTGGGTGGGGGGTGTGGTGATCATAGTGTGTAGTAGGTATCAGTTTGGTGGCTAGGGCTGGAAGGAGGAGGAGACTATGTACCAAGGAGAGAGAGAGAGAGAGAGAGGGGTAAGGGTGATGGAGATGCTCAAAAGTGTATTTTAGTCTTTTTACAAGAGATTGAGCGTAAGCAACATGAGAAGCTGCGAAATTGTACTTAGAATCGATTGCTTTTTTGATGAATCTCTTCTTTTCTTTGCCTAATCGCAATGCTTCACTCTTATCTGCTTTTGAACTCGAAACCCCCACTTTTGGTACTTTGAAATAAAAGAATGAAACTCATTTGCAAAGGTAATCAAAAAAAAAAAAACGGCTTTGGGAGAAAGGACAAAAGAGGAGAAACCTTAAACCTAACCTCAAAATTGAAAACAGAGAGAAATAAGAAAACCCATTTGAAAAAAACCAAGTTCCTAGGTAGAATTTTCTCGAGAAAAAGTTAAAAGAAAAGAGAAACTCAGGAAAATGTGGCTTGGTTAGGAGAAACCAAGAAGGAAAATGTCAAGAAAAAAAGGAGGTAAGGAAAAGGGACGAAGGGAGATGGACTGTGAACGGAAACTTGAATGTAGAATGAGGGGAGAAATCAATGAAATGGATATTATGAATCTCTGCAGAATCAATTGATCTTTTGTTGAGAGTACAGCAGTGACGGTGAGAGGAGATGCTCACAAGTGTATTTTAGTCTTTTTACATCTTTTAGAGAGGGCATTCGGTCTTTTCAATTAGCTATGTTAACTGCATCCACTTAATACATCATATTGACACTTTTTGTAAAGTAGAGTTACCAATCTGTGAAAAATGGTATTAGAGTGATCTTAGCAGACTTTTCACAATAGTAGAGTGACTACATTGAGAATTAAACCAAAAAGATTTGATAGAATTGTGATTAAAGACCAAGTCCATATCATTTGTTGGATGTAATTTTCTTACAGCAGATCAACTTCCTGAAAAATTCTCCCATCGCTCCAATCAAAGAGTCTATGATTGAAAAGTTGTAATAATTGAGGGATATGTGATTATCCTCAGAGTTGACAAAATTACAAATATCATTTCAGTATATCCATGAGAACATGTGGAGTGTAAAGTTGATTGGATAAAAAGATTGCAAGCATTGTTTTCGAAGGCGGATCCTTAACTAAAAATGAACAAAAATACAGCAACACCCTTGATTAGAAATGACCAAAAATAGCCATCAACTCCAACCAACCAAGAAGGCCTTAAGTAATTAATTAACAAATTTGATACTCAAGCAATTGTCATTATGTATTAATTGCATCTAAATTAATACTTTGAGTAATGCTTGAGCAACTCAATGTGTACTCAAATTTGTACACCAAATGATGTGGTTCCCGATGTGTCTATCTTATTTGACATTTTATTGGTTTCACTATAAGTCGAAAGTTATGTTAACAATATGACACACAAGATGTTACATCATTTGGTGCACAAATTTAAGCACTCTGATACTTTTCATCACTAGCAGCTTACCATAAGACACAATCTAGCATATTACTTACATACCAACACAAACAACAATGAAACAAGCAACATAATAAATTCAACTAAGGAAACAAATTTGAATCGAAATCATCATTCTCAATGAAGATATATTGCAATTGAGAAATGTAGCCAAGGAAAACAACTGACCGGATTCGGGATTCCGCTTAGAGCGCTTCAACTTCTGGAAATGAACTTGGGACTCCATGAAAAGCTTGAGCCTCTGAAGCTCCAAATCTTTGGCGAATTGCATCTTCTGCTTCTCCAACTCTACCATCTGCCTCTGTTTCTCTTCCTCCACCCGCTGGTATATCTTCCCGAACCTGGCTATAGCCTCCGCCAATTGACGGTATGCCTCCGCCCCATCCATGTCCATATCCCTTTCCCGCTCCCTCTCCCTCTCCCTCTCCCTCAGACTATGATTCCCGGCAATCCACCCCGAAGTATCCGACTCCTCCGCCTCAACTGCCGCCGCAGCCGCCGCCATCATCGAGAAGTTGCGCCGGAAGTGCGAGTTATCTACCGACATCAGCGCCGGGCGTTTTGACCGTCGACCAACCGGTACCGACGAAGGATGAGGAAGTGCGGGGAGCTGAGGAGCATTCCGACGGAGCGTCGGTGCCGGTGCTTGCGCCGGTGGTTTAAAAGAGTTGCCGATAAGGGAATCGAGGCGAAGGAAAAAAGGCCATGAAGAAGTATAGTCAGATTTGGAGGCTACGAGCTTTGACTTCTCAATCTTGTACTTCTTCTTAAGAGTGTCGATTCGGTTCTTACACTGGATGTCCGTACGTCGGCGGTCCTTTATATGGCCGTGGCGGGCGTTGACGTCGTTGGCAACCTCCTGCCAATGCTTCTGCCGTAGGTTACCGCGATTGAGCTCAATGTAACGGTCTCCCCACGCCTCTACAAGCGTGAAGGTAGCGTCCTCAGTCCAGAGGTCCTCCCGTGCAGGGATCGACGTCGTACGGAACGTCGTTGTCTGAAGAGGCCAATGAGGGGGGCTGAGGGGCTGCCCGTCATCGTCCTCCATGGAACGTACCGGGGAAGTGGTGGCGGACTGGTGACTTGTGGTGGAGTTACCGTTTGAAGTCGGAGAAGCGGGCGGTGAAGGAGAAGGAGAATGTAAAAGGGAATGGCCTCTGTCGATAGGCATGTGAGAGGCACGTGAGTCTGAAGGATGGACAACCGTACGGTCGAGTTGACGGGACATCGTGCGTGTCTTGGTGTCAGTGTGTGTGAGAGAGAGAGTGCGAGCTAAACGTCGACGAAGGTGCAGGGACATATATATCTCCTTCCAAAGTCCAATCCTCTCTAATTCTTTTCGAATTGGCTTTCGAGGCCCAATCTCGTTGTTAAGTCAAGCCCAAAATATTGGGCTAGGACAATCTTTAGCACTACAGGTCAAACTATTAGGTCAAAAATCGCACGGGTTCATTTTATGAAGTTTCTATAAATAATTGTGGGTCGATACCATTTGCTATTAGGGCAAAAATCGGCCGGGTTCATTTTATGAAGTTTCTATAAATAATTGTGGGTCAATATCATTTGATAGAAATTCAACTGCAACAGTCCAACATAATATTATTTAGGGTGATAACTGGACCAATACCATATGGTGAAATTATATCAGTAAAAGTCCATAATTATTTTTTTAAACCGCTACTGTCCCAATTTGTGTGTCGGTAAAAAAATTTGGGCGTCCCTCAAAAAATTTGCGGTGTCTGTAAATTAATGTGGGTGTCGTTCAAAATTTTGGGCATCGTTATCCAAAAGCCACTGCCTAAACTTTGGGCGTCGCGAAGAAAAAAAATTCGGTATCGCTAAAATTTTTGGGCATTGCTCAAAATTTGAGCATCGTTTGTCCTTAATGCCGAGAAATACACATCGTACCTCCTTTTCTTTTATCGCTCAAAGGACATCGCTAAAAACATAATGCATTGCTCAAAATTTTGGGCATCAAACGAACATTGAAAAGGGGGAAAAGACGAGGAACGTACCTGAAATCGTCAATTGTGATTCATTCAGAAAAGAATTGGGTATCATACTGCAACTTTCTTCGTGTGAATTGTGAAGAAAAAAAAACCCAATACAACTATTAAAAAAACACTGACAACTAATGACTAAAGAAGGCAGTAACCAAGTGTCGAAGCAACACCAGGACCAGGGTACCCAACGTCAAATTCTAACTTATTTTAGCAGCACCGAGAAAGCAACTGGAAATTTGAAAAAAGACTGAAACATTTTACAACATTCACAACAGAGTGGTCTCTTTACACCTTTTTAGCTTATACACAATGACTTGACCGAAAACTTAATTATCATGGGAGCCCTGCCGCAGCGGTGCTTCAAGTAAGAGCAAACCCCATCAACAATTTCAAGGTTTTCTTTCCCCAAACAGGCCACTCTTCTTCCAAGAGTAATAGTTCGGTATCCGAAAAGTTGCTTCAGCTTTCAGCTACTTTTTATTGGGGAGTGGGAACGATGGCATTTAAGGAATAAAAAAAAGGAAAATGTACTTTTGCGGTTTAAAAATAATAATAAAGCACGTCAGCCGTTAACATTTTAGAAAATGGTACCGGCCCGCAATTAATCATATTATTTAATCGATAAAGTACATTTTTGGGGATAAAAAGACAAAAATACCATTAATGTCACCGTTTCTCTCCCCTCATTGACGTCTTTCTCTCTCTTTGTACCTTTCTCTCTCCTCAATTTCACCCATTTTCTCTTCCTTCTCTTTCTCTCTCTTCTGTATATTTCCCTCTCTCCCCTCAATTTTCTTCAATTTTGAAAGTTGCGAGCCTCATTGCTTGTGATATTGATGGGGCGAAGGAAAGCAAGAAAAATAGAGGTTGACTCTTCGTGGAGTTGTCTATCCTTTTTTTTTCGATCTAGATCTTTCCACATAGCCTGGGCGCTCTGCCTCAATCCCCTATGTGCAAAAAGGACATATGGCTATGGAAATTGTCGTTGGTCTAATTCCACGTCTTATGTCGAAAGGGCAGTCGGCGTGGCCTAAAGTGAAGATTGGGGGGAGTAGAGCAAAATTCTCTTTAGGGCTATTCCGAATGATTGGAAAAGAAAAAAGGGGACTTCTCCATTTCGATACTCGCAATTTATGCATCATAAGTTCCGATACCCATATTTAGGCGTCATAAGTTCCGACACCCCGCAATTTACACATCGTAAGTTCCGACGCCCCGCAATTTAGGCATCGTAAGTTCCGAAGCCCTGCAATTTTGGGATCATACGTTCCAACATACATACATATATTTCACTTGACGAAGCATACCTTTCACTTGGACGTCATACGGGCAGAGGAGGTTACTCACTTAATTATTTCCTTTCGAAATCCTTCCCTACCGAAAAAAGATGAACGTACTTGGACCATGGTCTCTAAGATTGTAAAGACTAGGGTTGCATCTTCTTCCACCTCCTTTTATTACTGAAAGATTGAGAAGATTGTTGATCAATGACAAATAGTAGCTTCCGGTACATTTAGATTTTTCTAACCGACTGGTGAGAGAAAACATCTAGCTGGCAAAAATGCAATGACTAATGAAATAGTTCTTCTACCTTATTGTTGATTATTGGAATATGCTTCTTGATAATTTAATTATCACCTTACATATTCTATATTTGTTGATTTGCTTGCCCCCATTACAAGTGAATCATCACAAGTGGCTAAAAGGTCTGCATACCGGTTAGTGTGGCAACTTGTATGATTTCACATAGGTCTTAGATTAGGTGTGACCTGATCTAATCCTACCTTCCTATATGATGATCAAAACAGATCAGCACTTCAGAATGCACTCAGCACCGAAAGACCTGCAGCTATGTCAAAAGCCTTCAGTGATAAAAGATCAGAATATCCTTAAGACTCATCACCGGCAGACATGCTACAAGTTATAATGCTCGCACCGGTAGACATCAGTTCTCCTGAATCAGAAGATTTGTTTTCACTAGCTCGAAGCATTCCACCGGCAGACTTTAAAATTTGCACGTGCTATAGAGAAAAGTCAAGAAGCTGCTCAAATTAAGATAAATATGTATGTGCCTCAAAAAACCTGACATACTTAAAGCTACAAGACTTTCTCTCACTCAAGTAGTCTGTTAAAGTCAAAAAGCAATTACTTTATTAAACAGACCACTTGACAGTGCAACAGACATCAGACCTACTTTTCAGAGATTTATCAACATAGTCTGACAGACAACGAGTTCCAAGATCTACAGGACTAAATCTCTGCTCCAAACAGTCAAAGATCTTATGGACAAAAGATCTCTTTCTGATAGTCTTCAACCACTACATCTCCAACGGATAGAAATCTTCGAGTCTTCATCTCTCAACGATCATATTGATTCTCGTCTATATAAACCCTCTCTCTTGCTCAAACACAAAGAGCAACATAGTGACAGTGTAAGCTACATCTAAGATTATCAAACGATACACTATGAGCAACGAGTAACTCAATCTACTCAAGAACTTCATAGAAAAGAAATCTTCAAAGAGATTGTCTTCACCAACGTATCTCTGATTTCTACACAGATTGCAGTGAACTCATCCAGATCTTAGCAAAACACCTTCAGTGGATTGCTAGGAAGAAAATCTTGGAAAAGAGAAGAGGACGATCAAAAACTTCAATAGACAAAGATCAAGATCTGAAGATTGATATTAGACAATGTCTGAAGAAAATGAAGAGCTATATGTATATATTGCATTCATATCTTCAGGTTTGTATCTCTATACAAATATTGTTGATTGTGCAATTATCAATCATCAATGAAGGTCGAGTGTTTTACACTCACTCGTTCAGATATATTTTTATATCTGAACGACCTTAAGAATACCTTCCTTCTCATAACAGTTTCTTGGTTTCGTCTCCTATTGTCCTTTGCAACTTAAAGATCCTTGAATGGATAATTAAGTAAGGATTAAGACTTAGGAAGACAAAGCCAGAAAACTGGACATAGACTATTTCGACTGTTGTAATATGTAATTTATCTTTGAATAAATTCATATATTCTTACTAATACTTTATCTCTCAATCCTTATATATCTATGAGCTTTCTATAAATGATTTATCCTTAGAAAAGCTATTCTCTACTTGATCTCCTAAACCTGCATTTGAAAGAAGAAATAAGTGTGTTGTTATTCTGAACATATATTCGTGTACAGCCACTTCTGACTTCTCCAAATCATAGCCTCTTTACCTTCCGCTATACAAATCTTTTATCAGGCTTTTTGATTTGATTAAACAGTTTATCGGCAGAGTTGTTACTTCTGCTTTGAGTAAGTCTACCGATAGCCTCTACCAGCAGACATACTAAACTTGATAAATTGTATCTGCCAACTAAACTACGCTTTATGTATATCCAAAAGAAAAGTTTTTAAATTGGCATTATAGGCTATTCACCCCCCTCTACCTTATATTACTCTAGCTACTGGTTGATCGGAACTTATATTCAATTAATTATAGACTTATGATAGGATGAAGCTTTCTTTTTTTTCTGAAGCTATTGAATTGAGAGGGTCATTTTTCTTTTTATCTTGGAGGAGATCAAAGCTAAGAATTTACTTAGGCTGGCTTACATGAAATTCTCTTTAGGGCTATTCTGAAGGATTGGAAAAGAAAAAAAAGGGACTTCTCCATTTCAATGCTCGCAATTTAGGCATCATAAGTTCCGACGCCTGCAATTTAGGCATCATAAGTTCCGACACCCCACAATTTAGGCATCGTAAGTTCTGACGCCCCACAATTTAGGCATCGTAAGTTCCGAAGCCCTACAGTTTAGGCATCATACGTTCCAACATACATACATACATACATTTCACTTGACGAAGCATACCTTTCACTTGGACGTCATACGGGCAGAGGATGTTACTCACTTAATTATTTCCTTTCGAAATCCTTCCCTGCCGAAAAAAGATGAACGTACTTGGACCAAGGTCTCTAAGATTGTAAAGACTAGGGTTGCATCTTCTTCCACCTCCTTTTATTACTGAATGATTGAGAAGATTGTCAATCAATGACAAATAGTAGCATCCAGTACATTAAGATTTTTCCAACAGACTGGTGAGAGAAAGCATCTAGCTGGCAAAACTGCAATGACTAATGAAATAGTTCTTCTACATTGTATTACTCTAGCTATTGGTTGATCGGAACTTATATTCAATTAAATATAGACTGATGATAGGATGAAGCTTTCTTTTTTTTGAAGCTATTGAACTGAGACTCATTTTTCTTTTTATCCTGGAGGAGATCAAAGCTAAGAAGTTACTTAGGCTGGCTTATATGAAATCACTTATTAATCCTCTGAAATAATTGGTTAACCACTACATTACGATGCCCAAAATTAATTACCGAAGCCCAAAACTAATTACTGATGTCCAATTTTGTATTGCGATGCCCAAATTTGGGCGATGATTTTTGCATTGCGATGTCTAATTTTTTTTATTGCGATGCTTAATATTTGCATTGCGGTGCCCAAATAAATAAGAAAGGAAGTGAGAGAGAGAGAGAGTTTATTCCCAACGTCAAGAAGAGAAACGAATAATGATAGCGTGTGAGAGAGTGTGTAAAAGAGAAAGATAAAATTAAAAAAAAACATTTTTCATTCCCAACGTCACTTTTTTCATCCCAAAGTATAATATTTACTCTGATGCCAATTTTTTTCATTGTGATGCCTAATTTTTGGCGGGAATTGTACGCATGTCTTTCTTTCATTAAGTGTATTTTCGACATTTTACCCGCAAAAGTGTACTTAACCGGTTGAATAAAAAAAAGTAGATCGGAGATGTTATAATTTTATCCCATGGGACCGACCTGGTTATCACCCAAGTTTCTAATTGCTAAAGTACCCTCTCTTTTTTAACCAGAAAAAGTCACTTTTTGACGCGACAAGACTGCGATACCCTTAATGAGAAAGGGGCGCGCTACGGCAAGTTTATATATCGCGGTGCAAAGTTTATAAATTGCAAGTTTATATATCGCGGTGCAAAGTTTCCTTCATCAATTAATTTTAGATATTTTTGCACTGCGATCCACAAATATATTCACTACGATTCAAATATTCATTTTTAAATATTTTTTTATGGAAAGTTTATATATTGCGATGCCAAGTTTATAAAGTACAAGTTTATATATATATATCGCTGTGCAAAATTTCCTTCATCAATTAATTTTACATATTTTTGCACCGCAGTTCACAGATATATTCATCATGATTTAAAGATTTTGAAAGATATACCGAGGTGCACATACGGTGTTGACCAGTGTTCATATCAATTTACATTCATTAGTTTTTACATTATTTAAGTTTTAATAGAAAAATTGAAGTAAATAGATATTTGTATCGTGGTGCAACTTTTTATATATAGAGGTACAAATTAAATTTGAAATATTGGTTTTTCACCGTGATATATAAAACCAATACACCGCGATACAAAAATAGTAATTCACTCAATATTTGAATAGAGAAATCTAAGTAAACATGTATTTATATATTATTATATATAGCGGTACAAATTAAATTTGAAGTATAGGTTTTACACTGCAGTATATACAACTATGAATCGAGATTCAGAGACTAGTCATCTGTTATATGTGTCCCGTGCTCATTAAGGGTAACGTAGTATTTTTTTCATTCAAAAACGACTTTTTGCGGTTGAAAATAAAAAACGGGTACTTTAGCGAATAAAAACTTGCAAAAGGGAACCGTCACGCAATTATTTCGTGCTATTATGAAGAAAAAAAATGAAAATAATTGGGTGATAATTAGACCGATCCCTTTTGGTGAAATTATAACTGCTTAGGTCCCCTCCATTTATTTGAAACCGCTAAAGTACACTTTTTGGGGGAAAATGACAAAGATACCCTTAATGCAATGGAAAGGCATATGGACAAAGCCACTATACAAATTTGGGCATCACAATAAAAACATTGGGCATCGCTATGCATAATGAAATCTGTCAAAATTTGGGTATCGCAATGCAAAAAGTCATTGCCCAAATTTGGGCATCGCAATGAAAACATTTGGCATCACTATGCACAATTTGAAATCTGTCAAAATTTGTGCATTAGATTGCAAAAAGCCACTGCTCAAATTTGAGCATCGCAATGAAAATATTGGGCATCACGCAATTGAAATCTGTAAAATTTGGGCATCACAATGCAAAAAGTCACTGCCCAAATTAGGGGATCGTAATGAAAACATTGGGCATCACTATGCACAATTGAAATTTGTCAAAAATTTGGGCATCAATACAAAAATCCCACCTCAAATCTGGGCCTCGCAAAGCAAAAATTAGGCATCACAAAACTTCCGAAGCCCAAAACATTGTTTAAACAACAATTTTTTTAACCTTAAAACAAAGACATCACGAGATAGACTAGGTGTATCTTGTATATCTCGTCGAGAGCTTCGATTTGATATATGGTGGGATGCGTGGTTCATCTGGGATTAAAAGTTATGTCAATCCAACGAAAGAATCCTTGTAGACACCCCAATTTCGTACCTCTACGCTACGATGCCATAAAATATATAATTTATAAATTAATTGGACTAACAAAAGGTAATTCCGCTATGTTTCAGGGAAAACATGAGTTAACGGACCTAACGGAGGTTAACAGAGGCAACAAAGGTTGAAAACTTCAAAAGTCAACAAAAAGAGGAATTGACCTTAGGGAGCCACTCCCCTTATAATGGAGTTGCTACCCCTTGGTTGGAGCTGCTCCCTCCCTTTCTTTTTCATCTTCCTAGAAACCTCACGCATAAGTTTGAAATGGCGAAGCTCAAACTGAAGACTCAGGTTGCTCGTCCCTCCGGTAGCCTGTCCACATTTGTGCCTATAAAAGAAGCCTCCGGCCTTCACAAGACACACACCAAGCTCCTCCAAGCTTCTCTTTTCCTCCCTTCTCCTCCCTAGCCCTTTATGCAAGCGAGAGCCAAGGCAACAGTTTGCCTTCTCCTCCTCCCTTTGCCTTGTGCAAGCGAGCCTTCGGCTTCCAGCCTCCGGCCCCCTCGGCAGCATCCTCCCTTGCCCGAACAAGCGAGCCTCTTTTGTCCTCGCCTCAGCGAGCCGATCTAAAAAGCCAAGTATTGCGGTTACGCTGCCCGGATAAAACAAAAATACAACAACAACAAATACTGAGTCATTTCATGAAGCTTGGGATAGATTTAAGAATTTACAAATTACTTGCCCACAACATTATATTTCTCAGCCTGTCCTAATCATGCAATTTTATGACTCGTTCCCTCCACACCTTCAGACTATGGTAGATAGTGCAACTGGTGGTTCAATTAGAGGGAAAACACCAACACAAGTTGAAGAACAATTTGATATGCTAGGATCTAATTCACAACAGAAAAGCGTTAGGGGTAAATCTAAAAATTTGTATGAAGTGCAAAATAATTATAATGAATCTGCTTAATTAGTTGTTGCAAAGACCCAAATAGAATCTTTGCAAGCCCAAATGGAAAATGCAAACATATCATTTACGTATGAATAATGTGCTATTTGTGGATTAAATAATCATGCAACTAATTTCTGCCCTTCTAGTACTCAATTTCTTGAACAGGTAAATGCCATGAATTCATATCCTCCAAGACCAAGAAATGATTCTTATTCCAATACTGATCGATGTATTTTATACGTCGATTTTATATACTTCTGTGACTTAAATTATGCTATTTCACGAGTCTTTTGAGTACTAATATATGTTTTCGGTGAGTTTTGTAAGTTTCAGGATTATTGTGAAAATACGCGAAACTCCAGGGTTTTAAGTGCAAATTACAAGGAAGAGAAAAATTGAAGAAAAACGAAGACTGCACAAACTGGACACCTTGCGGACGCAAGGTGCCTCAGACCTTGCGATCGCAAGGTAGGCAGTATAGGCCCCCGAAGTCAGCTATCAAAGAATCAAAAGCCACCCACACTGGAGACCTTGCGGACGCAAGGTATCCAAAGGCACTGCGACCGCAAGGTAGGCGAGCGGATTTTCACACGGTCATTCGATCCAATCACAACTCCCGAGTATATATAGAAGTCAGGTGCCGAGCCTAAGGATAAGGAGGATAGCTGGAAGCTCTCTTTACATAGATTTTAGGTAGTTTTAGATTGTATAACATAGTTAGGTTTTGTAATTTCAAGTATTGAAGATCAAATCATGCCTTTCATCATCTCCATGTGCTGTTCATCATCTATGATGAACTAAATCATCCCTAATCTAGGAGGTGGGAGGTAACTTGTATCGAATTTATGTTTTGATTCATATATATATGTCTATTCAATGCTTGTTGATTGTGTTGTTTATCAACCCCTATATTATTTTGCTTTGAACAAATGAATGTAATCGCAAATAATAAAGGCTTAGAGGTGCGGATAACTGCATGACCGAGTGCATATGTCGTACACTGGCTCACCAACACAATAAATTGGACCTATCGAAGCACGAGAGTGATAAGTTAGGACCAGGTTCTTACATGATCTAGGTGACAGATAGATCATAAATCTAGGTGACAGCTAGATTGATAGTTCCTGTGCTTAGGATATAGAATGGGTGAATTTTGCGGGGATGGAGGCTGAACCAATTGTTCAACAGACTATATCTATTTTTAGTGAACGAACCCAAGACATTGAATGACATTTTTATGAATTGAACATAAAGGAGATATAAGTGAAACCCAGAATCCTAGATTTCCACTCACCATAAGATCTTCATATCTGTTATTATTGTCTAATTAGTTAAACATCTATAACTAGTAATTTAGAGTAGAATTAAACATAAAAACCCCCTTAGGTTAATAATTTGCTATCTATAATTCGCCTTGTTCGTGATCACTTGTCTCGTGGGTTCGACCCTTGCTTCCGAGTCTATTCTATAATAGTCTTGTACACTTGCAAGGAAATAGATAAAATAAAACATCGATCAAGTTTTTGGCGCCGTTGGGACAAACTAGTTCACGTAGTTAGTTTGTAGGTAGCGTAGTTTTTAATTTAATTTAGTTTTTAGTTTAATTTTCTGTTTTTATAAAAAATAAAAATACAAAAAGATTTTATTTTATTTTATTTTAATAGTTATTTGTTTTTAAATTGCTTTAATTTATTTGCATGCAAGGTCGTAGATCTTTAAATCCTGAATTGGTAGACTTAGATCAAGAGATAAATATTGTTAAAAGATACCAAAGATATTTTGAAAATCTAGCTTTCGAGCACGATAATCAAGACCAATCTGAATCGAGAGGATCCTCGGTTGATCCTACAATGGAAGATAATAACAATATTCGTAATCACGAAAACCTAGTTGACCCAGTCAATAGGAATCAAAGACAAGAAGAGCACGCAAGAAGAAATATGGAAGTAGTAGTAAATCAAAGAACTATTAATGACTTTAGTAGACCTTCATTAAATGTGGTGACATCATGTTTAGTCTTGCCGGATCTTTGTTAGGAATTTTGAGTTAAAAGGACATTATTTTAATGCCATACCATCTTTTCATGGGATGCCCCATGAAGATCTGTCGGTTTCTTAAGAGAATATGAATACATGATGAGTACTTTTCCTTTAGGAGGGTTGGTGAAGATCAAATTAAAATGAAATATTTTCCCGTGCATTAAAAGAATTGGCAAAGAGATGGTTTATGAACCTAACACCAAGCAGTGTTTTTACTTGGGCACAATTATATGATTTGTTTATGAGCAAATTTTACAAACATGCATCTCTTACAGTATAGAAAACAAATCATGTCATTCCAAAATGAACCGGTGAAACATTCCATGAGTCATGGGATAGATTTAAAAATCGCTTATTATGTGTCCTCATCATAATTTGGCTCAACATGTGTTAGTGCTTCAATTTTATCATGGTCTTTCGCCGGGTTTACAAACTATGGTTGATAGTGCGGTGGTGGTTCTATTAATAGAATGACACCGAAGCACTAGAAGAATTATTTGAGATGCTAAGTATTAATTCCCAACAGAAAAGTGCTAGAGGTAAAAATAGGAGCCTATATCAATTGCAAGATAATTCAAATACACAAGCTCAATTTGAAAATTGGCAAATTCAAGAAGCATGTGCTCTATGTGGATTATATTCTCATGCTACTAATTTTTGTCCATCAAGTGCTATGTATTCTGAACAGGCTAATGCTATGAATATGTATCCTCAAAGGCCAAGGAATGATCCCTATTCAAATACATATAATCCTGGTTGGAGGAATCATCCTAACTTTTCTTGGGGAGGAAATAAGCCTTTGCAACCTCAACAATTCCAACCTCAACCACCACAACCTCCACAGTTGCCAAATCAAAATCAGTTGAGAATTGAAGAAGTTCCCAAGCAAGAAGTAGCTAGTAAAGGTCAAGCAGCTTTGATGAAGTACATGCTTGAAGAAATTGAAAATCTGAAGAAACATATTGAAAGTTTTGAAGCAAATAAAAGAGAAGAAGGGAAGTTCCCTAGTCAAACGAGCAAGCTAAGTCAATCACCGTCCTGCGAAGTGGTAAGGTGATAGGTGAAGAGGTAAGTGATCCTGATCCTTCTTCCAATATGCATGCTACAGTAGAAAATTCTGAAAAAGTAATAGAGAAAGAAATCGAAAAAGATAGTGATAGTGATAAAGTGATTGATGATTTAAGTAATCAAGAGGTAGAAAAAGAAAAAGAAGTAGAAGTAGAGTTAGAGGTTCCAAATAAGGAACAAGAAAAAGAAGAAGAAATTCAAAATAAAGATAATACAGTTGAAGAAGATAAAGAGTTAGATCAAGAAGAAGAGGAACCTTATGTGGCTCCACCACCATATGTTCCTCAATTCCGTTCAAGAAGACTTATGAAAAACCGAATGGACAAACAATTCACGGAAATTTATAATATGTTATCCAAAGTAAATGTTAATTTACCTTTGCTTAATGTTATTAAAAATATTCCAGCTTATGCAAAGTTTTTCAAAGATCTTCACTCTAAGAAACACAAGTTTGAAAACAACGAAAAGATTGTTGTTTCTGAAAACGTCAGTTCCGTTTTACAACCCGAATTACCACCTAAGTTGAAAGACCCAGGTAGCTTTAATATCCAAGTCTCCTTGGGAAGCTCTAAAAAGATGAAAGCAATGCTAGATTTAGGAGCAAGTATTAACTTGATGCCTTTCTCGGTCTATAAACAATTAGGTTTAGGAGAACTAAAACCCACTAATATGCAATTACAATTAGCTGATCGCTCAGTTAAATATCCCTTGGGTATAGTGGAAGATATCCTAGTTCAGGTTGATAAATTAATCATACCAGTAGACTTTGTGGTTCTAGAGATGGAAAGGAAGATATGTACCAATAATGAAGTCCCAATATTGTTAAGCGGACCATTTATGGCAAGCTGCTAATACAATGATTAATGTGAAAAATGGTAAACTCACAATGTCGGTCCTAGGTGAAAGCAGTTGAAATTTACGTGTTTGATGCTATGAATAGACCTAGTGACATGAGTGCTGTTTTTCAATAGATGAGATTGAAAATTAACAATCGAAACTTTTGAAGAAGAGGAAGATTATGAGAGAGATAGATTTATTGTCTATGATGATAGCCCTATTCCTCCCATAAAAATTGACATTGAGGAAATTGAAAGAGAAATAGAGGAAGAAGAAAGATTAGAGAAAGAAAAGCTAGAAGCTAGTAAAAAGAAAGATGAAAAAGAAATAAAGGTAGAATCAGAAAATAATTCTGATGAGTCAGAGAAAGTAGTAGAAGAAAGTTATGAAATCAAAGAAGATGAAGTAGAGATTCTAAAATCTCTCTTTGAAGAAATTGAGATAAAAGATATTGAGATAGAAGATATTAAGGAAGAAAAGCAAGAAGAGAATAATGAGGCTAAAATAAAAGAAACTATTAAAGTAGAAAATTCGAATTTATGCCTTCCATTAATTCTCCCAAAGTCGAAGAATTAAAGCCATTACCATCCCACTTAAAATATGCATTTTTAGGGGAAGGTAACACTTTGACTGTTATTATAGCAGCCGACTTAACAAGAAATACAAGAAGCAAGTTTGTCTGAAAGTCTTATGGACACATAGAAGCTTTAGGATGGTCCTTAGCTGACCTAAAAGGAATTAGTCCCTCTATGTGTATGCATAAAATACATTTAGAAGAAGGTAGTAAACCTTCTAGAGAAAGACAAAGAAGACTTAACCCACACATGGAAGAAGCTGTTAGGAAAGAAGTTCTTAAGCTCTTAGATGCGGGTATAATTTACCCTATATCAGATAGTAAATGGGTTAGTCTGTTCAAGTAGTTCCTAAAAATCGGGAATTCTTGTTGTTAAAAATGATAAAGATGAATTAGTTCCTACAAGGACTATAACTGGTTATAGAATGTGTATCGATTTGCGTAAATTAAATGCGGCAACTAGGAAAGACCACTTTCCTTTACCATTTATTGACCAAATTCTTGAAAGATTAGCAGGTCATGAATATTATTGCTTTCTTGATGGTTTTTCTGGATATAATCAGATCCTGTTGCACCTGAAGACCAAGAGAAAACAACCTTTACATGTCCCTTTGGTACTTTTGCTTTTAGGAGAATGCCTTTTGGGTTGTGTAATGCACCAGCTACTTTTCAAAGATGCATGATTTCTATATTTTCAGATTTAGTTGAAAGATGCGTAGAAGTTTTCATGGATGATTTTTCAGTTTTCGGAAATTCTTTTGATCACTGTTTAGAAAACCTTACATCGTCTGACGAAAGATCTTTGCGAAACTAATTTAACTTTAAGTTGGGAGAAAAGTCACTTCATGGTAAAACATGGAATTGTCTTAGGGCATGTTGTTTCAAATAAAGGAATTGAAGTTGACAAAGCTAAAATTGAAGTTATTTCACAACTACCCCTCCCATCAGTTAAAGGAGTTCGAAGTTTTCTTGGCCATGCTGGTTTTTATCGAAGATTTATAAAAGACTTTTCCAAAATCTGTAAACCTCTATGTAATTTACTAGCAAAAGATACAGAGTTTATTTTTGATGAAGAATGTTTAGAAGCTTTTAATTTATTAAAAGAAAAGTTAACTACTGCCCCAATTTTATCAGGCCACGATTGGTCACTCCTTTTGAAATCATGTGTGATGCATCGATTTTGCAATTGGAGCCGTGTTAGGACAAAGGGTAGATAGAAAGCCTCATGTGATCCATTATGCTAGTAGAACTCGAATGATGCTCAATTGAATTATACCACTCTTGAAAAGGAATTTTTAGCGATAGTATATGCTTTAGAAAAATTTAGATCATATTTGCTAGGATCAAAGGTGATAATCTTTTCGATCATTACGCATTGAAATATCTCTTAAGTAAGAAGGATGCTAAACCAAGATTAATTAGATGGATGTTATTGTTACAAGAATTTGACATAACTATCAAGGATAAAAAGGAACCGAGAATGTTGTGGCCGACCACTTGTCTAGGTTAGAATTTTCACCCTTGCTTGAGCGTCAATTTCTTGATGATCCTGTCCCCATTAATGACAATTTTCTGATGAACAACTCCTAGCCATTAAAGATTCGACCCTTGGTATCTTGATTTTGTCAACTATTATGTGTCGATATCATTAATCGGATTTTGATCATTACGAAAGAAGAAATTTTTAGGCGGAAACGAAAAATTATTTTTGGGAAGCTCCTCACTTATATAAGATTTGTTCTGATTCTTTGATAAGAAGATGTATTCCAGAAAAAGACCAACAAGGTATCATGGAATTTTGCCATGGATATTCTTGTGGTGGTCATTTTAGTGGTAATAAAACCGCTCGTAAAATTTTGCAATCAGTGCGTATTGGCCTCTTGTTTTTAGAGATTGTGAAGCTGTTTTCTGAGAACATGCGATAAATGTCAAAGAGCAGGTGGTATAGGAAAAAAGCGAGATGCCCTTACATGTTAATTTAGTAGTTGAAATTTTTGATGTTTGGGGTATTGATTTTATGGGTCCCTTCCACTGTGTCCAATAATTGCGAATATATTTTGGTAGCAGATTGACTTATGTTTCTAAATGGATAGAAGCGGTAGCAACCAAGAATAATGATGGTAAAAGCAGTAGTCAAATTTGTAGAAGATTTATTTGCTAGATATGGAGTCCCTAAGGCCATAATAAGTGACCAGGGAACGCATTTTACCAATAAGTTGTTAAATAGTGTCCTCAGAAAGCATGGTGTAACTCACAAGTTAGCTACACCTTATCATCCACAGACATCTGGACAAGTAGAAGTAAGCAATAGGCAGATAAAAGCAGTGTTAGAAAAGGCATTAGGCCTAATCGTAAAGATTGGGAATCTAAACTCAAGGATGCTTTATGGGCATACCGAACTGCTTTTAAGACACCCATAGGAATGAGTCCATATAGGATGGTATATGGTAAAGCTTGCCATTTACCAGTTGAGATTGAGCATAAAGCCTATTGGGCAATTAAAGAATTGAATTTAGATTTGACATTAGCTGGAGAAGAAAGAGTTTCGATTAAATGAGTTAGAAGAACATAGACTTAATTCGTATGAGAATGCGAAAACTTATAAAGAAAAGACCAAAAGTATCATGACATGGGATTAGCCAACAAAATGCTTCATCCGGTATGAAAGTATTATTGTTTAACTCTAGGTTAAGGTTATTCCGGGAAAGTTAAAATCAAATAGTGCGGTCCTTTTAGAATAATGCAATTTATCCTCGTAGGTGTTGATATACAAAACCCCAAAAATAATGAAGTGTTTAAAGTGAATGGACAGAGCTCAAGCCATATTTTGAGCCAATGTCAGTTGAACGAACAATTGAATTAATCCGTTTGGCTGACAATGAACCACCAAGAGACTAGGCTTGCAGTTTGGTCGAGCCAAAGACGTTAAACAAAGGCGCTAAGTGGGAGGCAACCCACTATTTTGAAAGTTATTTGTTATTTAGTTAGTTTAAATATGTTTTTCTCCGTTAAATTTTATTTTTGGACATTTAATTTTTAAATTAAATATGCCAAAATTCAAGTTTGGGGAGAAAAACATCTTAATGTTAATATTTATATGTTGCTAATAATTTTTAGTTTAGAATTTTGTTTAGATTTTTCATACAGGAAATATCCAAGACATAACGGAAGTTAACGGAAGGTTAAAACTGCAAACTGTTGAAAGTTGAAAAGAAAAACAAGAGTGGAAGTTTACGTCACCTTGCGGACGCAAGGTGTGTAGGACCTTGCGACCCAAGGTCCCCAGTAGATACGAATCTCGTGCAGTGAAGTGTCAGACATGGGGAATGAATGTAGAATCCCAACGACTTTGACTGTCCACCTTGCGGACGCAAGGTGTGGCAGACGATACTGCGATAAGGTCCCCTTATTTAAGGCCGCCGGGTTTTCTTCTTCGAAATCACGAAACTCTCTCTCTCTCCAGCGCTGGCGGCTGACTAAAATCTTCCAAATTCCAGCAGATCTTCCATTAATTCGGCATATACTCTCAAGATCTCTCTCTCTCTCTCAAAACTCTTCATCTCCCTCACCCATCTTCCATTACACTCCATTGCAAGTTGAAGCTTTTGAAGGAGAAAAAGAAGAGAACCACCATTGTTGCCGTTGAAGATCAAGCTCCACTCAGCTCATTCACTCAATTAAGGCTGCAAACAAGTAATCCTAACACCCTCTTTAAATTCATACGTAAATTATTTGCATGCTAGGGTGCTAGATATTTTTTAACGTAGATATATTTTTGCATGCTTTAGAATAAATTTTTATTTTAAAATTTTAAAACACATTTTTAATTGTTAAACTTTTAGTTTTAAAATTTTATTTCAAACAAAATGTTTAGAAAGCGTAGAAATCTGGCTCTTCATCCTCAGGCCCTCGGGAGGAAGAACACAATTTTGACATCACCGCTTAGGTGTCCTCTGAGAGCATCGGAAAGTACACCAACAAACTCTCAAGTCCTTGGTGCCCGAAAGGGGATTTAAAGGTGAAGATTTTGGTATCCGTCTGCTCGATGGCTCGTAGGTGGGGGCGTTTGTTAGATTCTCCCTTGGGACGCCGTAGTCCCCATTGTCAGAATTCTCGCCAATGGCGACATTGGCATGGATGGCGATGTGCTGAACAGTTAATGTTAGAGAACATAGTTGATTTTTACGCCCAAGCATTAACACCCATTTAGGCACCTCAACTTTGCGGTTGGTGCCGAGATAATTTTAACACACCTCCACCCCGGTATCCTGTCGAGGTGGTGAATCTTGTCATTGCTCTCCGGTGTGGAGTGGTCCTATAGCCGTAACCCACCATATGGACCTCGCACCATGAGAGTCCTTCCTCCAAGACACGGCCAAGCAGGTGTATAAATTTGTTTGTGGCCGTCTCATGCCCTCGAGTCACCAAAACACGGTGAATTGGGAGAGGGCTGTCTTGACCTACACCATCATGGCGGGTGGGTCCATTGATGTTGGCCGTTTGATCAACGGCCAAATCAAGACCCTTATTAGAGGTAGGGCGAATGCGGGGTTCGCGTTCCGCATTTGATTCTTGACTTGTGTAGGGGGCAAATGTGAGAATGCCCAAACACGTTGAGAGGCTGAGGAATGGTTTGAGGTCATTACTAGGGCCATTTTGTTTGAACATCACCCGGCAGCCAGAGAGTGAGGGTTCCTCAAGAGGAGGAACCCAGAAGAAGAGAAGAAGGACCAGCTCGTTGGGATCTCAACGAGGTTGGAGGCGGTATCCTCAAGATATATTAAGAATCGGCGGTTAGCACAAATGCGTCTTGGGCAATTTGAAATTTACCACAATTTGGGTTAACAGATGGGACATAATGTCTCAAATCATTATGGCCTGCCTTGAACGAGTTTAGGTCCTCATTAATTTATCTCCCACGAATTCGAGGCCCAGGAATAAGATCTCGTTCGTTAGGTGGATGCACTCGTCCTTTTTATATTTGTCCTACCCCATCAATCCTCTAATATTTCCTCTATTTTGAGGACAAAATAGAACTTAAGTTTGGGGGGGATTTAAAACTTTAGGTCTTAGCGGAGATTGACCTAACGAGGAATGGAGCCAGGCTATGTCGTTAGGGTGAAAGAGAATTTCTTTCTTTGATGACCATTTAACTCTTCACCCTATTTATCTTTTGTTTTTTTTTGATTTTTGGAGGTGTTGCCTTGACGAGAATACACTTACA
>CM028381.1:124952-256565 GCA_013146195.2 Codonopsis lanceolata
AACCATGATTGCAAACCAAGCGATATATTCGACAAACAAGTCACAATCCTCTGATACCGTGTAGCAATGATAAAACCAAGCATGCCCAGATTTAACCAATGCTCAGTTGGAGCTGGAGAGGTATGCCAATTCAGACATACCACTGATCCTTCAAGGTCACCTTCCAAGAAGTTGATGGCTGAGTAGAAGTCCCAATAGTCAGAAAGTTCCTGCATCAAGTCATTACGCACCTGATCCCATTTTTCTTCGTCGTGATAAATAAAGTGGGCAATTACTCGGAAACCACAATTTCCATCCGCTTCGACATCTATAACATTTGATATGAAAGTGATCATCAATGGTGGAAGGTGAGAGGCGTATGGAATTGAATTACCCGTCGATGCTAATGAACTACGTCCTTTTCCTCGACCTCTACCTCTACCTCTACCTCCAGATTGTCTTTCTGGTTGACGGTTAGCATGTTCATAACCTGTTGAGGCGAAAATTATAAAAATTAAGCCATAAATCATATACTATACACAAATGTAAAAAGTAATGTGACATATACATTTAACATTGTAAAACCTGAGAGGTCTCTCTTTGTCGAGTTCTTCTTTGGACGCCCTTTGTGCCGCACTATTTTTGGTTCCTCAATGTTAGTTGGGGGATGTACAACATCGAAAAACTGTTTAGCATAGTGATATTGTTGCGATTCAGAAGTCCCGTCCATATCTGATAATAGGTTTTTGATCAAATCAGAAGCAGATTCCCTTGATGTACTCATATCTTGAACTCCGCCCATAGACAACGTCTTCCAAAACACATGGATTTGATGGGGTTCAATCGGGACATTTTCCTGAGACATGTGCCACATTTCGCAACTACATGGCAAACCGTAACTTGTCCTCAACAAACACCCACACCTTTTAGAATCACCCTCTACTGGCTCCTCTATACATTGTGTCGAATTCCAATCGTATGCTAGCAACTCAAGGGCATGAGAAGATACCTTATATCTTAATCGACGGAGAATAAACATTGAGGATGTCAAAGGATGAGCTACATTCAAATTCCTTTCAAATAGAGCCAAGATCTCATTGAACTGCAGCTCGATAGCATCGTGGATTTGATCGAATATATGATCGAAACCACCAGCTGACGTGCATAACCATCTTTTCAACTGGGAGTGTGCACTCTCAACTCTGTAACATATTGCACAGTTACAATAAATATATTGCATTCATAAACAATAAATATATTGCATTCATAAACAATAAATATATTGCATTCATAAATAATAAATATATTGCATTCATAAACGTATAAGTTGTACCTATTTGTCGTTTGATTACCGAAATGCATGTATTGTTTGGTCCAAGCACAAACAAATCTATCCTTATAGGGCTCCAACCAAGTAGAATTAACATATCGAACAACTGCTTGAGTATTTGCCCACGCTTCTTCCATCTCTCGACAATGTTCTATGTATTCTTCCTCAGTTCTTGACTCAACTATATCCATCCACCTCTTCATAAATATTGCAAGATATTTTCTACTTCTCAACAGGGTCCTTACATACTTCTCGACATCCTTTGCTATGTGTCTCTTACACAACATATGCTGAGACGTTGGAAAGTAGTCCCGTATTGCATTCATGAGAGCCAATTCCCTATCTGTGACAATGACATCCGGTGGGCGAACATGAACTAATAAAGCACGCAACTGATGTAATGCCCAACCAAATGTTTCACTTTTCTCATTCTTCAGGAATGCAAATGCGACATGAAAATTCTTCCCCACTGATGTAACTCCAATGATTTCCAATAACGGCAAATCATATTTATTAGTCTTGTATGTTGAATCCATAAGGAGAACGTACGGAAATAAGGCTAACATCTCTTCAGCCTTCGGATGAGCAAACATAACATCAGTCAATAAAGCTTTGTTTTTTTGGGCAAGTTTCTTTGACCTGAACCAGAAAATATATCCAAGTCGGACGCATCTCATCTAAAAAATACTCCATTTTTGATTTATTTCCCATCTTCTTCTTTCTTATACCTACCAAAGCATTCTCTACATGCTTTCGCGAACTTCTGTTATCAGGATTTTCCTTCTTCAATAGATTCAATATCTGTTTCGGCTTCACATTAGCACTATAAAGTTGATCAACCCTTTCAATCTCAGCCTTTGTCAACTTCGATGCAGAAGTGTGCCATTTTTCTCCCATTGAAAGTGGATGGTTGTGAGCATTGTTAAACTCGCTAACTTTAACTCTCCAACCATCATCTTTTATTTCCTCCAAATACACTTCAAATTTACAAAGAAGCTTCTTCGAACCATTTTTCTTCACATCATTCAAGTCTTTTTTACCATCGTACCGAGGTTTTCCACCATTCTCACAACTCAACCAAATTTTACGAGTCTTATCAAATTTACTTTTACTTCTAGACACATAAAAGTACATATTCTCGGCACGTCCGGTATCTCTAACCCACTTTTCTGCTGCTTCTCGATCAATAAAATTTTCATCCGTCACAAAAAAATGAGATACATCCGGAAATAAATGATTCTCGTTTTCGAACTGGTAATCCTATCAACAAACAACAAAAAAATCATATTAACCGTTTAATAATGAAAAAAAAATTCACAAAAATTCCAGCAAAATTCACTGAAAGAGCCGCTACATAGTAGCGGTTCTTAATGAAAACAGCCGCTAGTCAGAAGCGGTTCTAATACATTACATCCGCTACTAAAAAACGGATCAACCAAAAAACAACCGCTTCAAAAAAACGAACCTACCACAAAACATCCGCTTCTAAATCGCGGTACTTTTGCAAAACATCCGCTGGTCAGTAGCGGTTCTTTGAGTGTACATCCGCTGTGACCTAGCGGATGTTTTGGAAATGTTCGAATTTTTTTACCGAATTACAGTGCAAATACAAAAAAAATTCAATAAGTTTTGCGTTTAGGGTCACTCACCTGAAAATAATCATCATTGTTAGTAGTTGCATCTTCGTTAGGATTATAATCATAACTCATTATGAATTGGGTTGGATGCTTTAGATAGTTTTTGAGAGAGTGTGAGTGAAAGATGAAGGGTGTTAGTTTGAGAGAGAGTGAGAGAAAGAGAGATTTTGAGACAGAGACCAAGTGTGTGGGGGTGGGGGGGGGCGGGTGTGGGGGGTGTGTGGGTGGGTGAATTCTTTTAATGAGGGGTAGTTAGGTAATTTGATTATTAAAATGGTGTTATGTTTAGTATTTTTGGTGTTGTGTTTAGGGTGTCTCTTCCAAAGAAATTTCACCCAATAATTTTCTCGATAAATGGGAGGAGCTATTGGGTAGGAAAGCGAAGTACTGTACATACAAACGGTGCGACCCTTTTTAACTTAACTTTCGACTCATTCCATATTTGAATTTTAATGGATTTTTATTCATTACTTATTTTAATCAAATTCAACTCATTTAATTATTAGCCCTGCTACATGTTAATAAAAAATTATTCATCAATTATATAGAAATAGAAAAATACATGTTTTATTTATATTTTATAAATTTAAGGTATAAAATATTTCAATCAAATTATAGTGGGAAAATAGAAAAAAAATAAGTATATTGGTTGTTATGTTTATTAGTTGATATGTGAGAGATTTTAAATTTTTAAAAGATATATAGAAAGTGCTTATTAAAATGAATTCTTTTTTAAAATATTAAAAAAGTGTAATTAAAACAAAAAATAAGATGACTGAAGAGTTGTTTAAAAATCCACCGCTGTGGATGCTCTCAGAAGGACTGAACTTGGAATCTTCCCCAATGCAAATCTACTACCCATATTGCCCAAAACACGAGACATACCAAATGGACCTCCCTAATTCAAATCTGCCTCTCTCTCTCTCTCTCTCTCTCTCTCTCTCTAAAGATTCTGAAAATCGTGATATTTCATCTATTTTTAAATTATTATTTTATTTTTATTTTTTATCTGTTTTAAAATAACTATTTTAAAAAAAAAATATTTTAAGAAAACATTTTTACCACTTTATCCTAATTTTTTCTACTTACTTTAATTATAGTCACATACTTAATGACATTAAAAGAAATCATATGTTTCACCATTATTTATAATAAAGTCAATTATTTTTTCTTAAACGGTATGTCGAGTCAAAGAGAATAATAATTTGAAAATGAAGGGGGTATAAAACTAGGATACATGACAAGCCGATCCACTTTCCCAAATATCTAACCGATGAAGTACTTTTTTTCAACCGCATAAAGCAACTTTCATAAATTTGTATACCCAATCAATACAAAAATCACTGAATTGATAAAAATTTCTTCTTCTTCTTCTTCTCCCTTTTCTTCCCTTAACAATATCATTTATAGATGAAAACGAAGTTTATTTAAATCTTAGAGTGTCATCGTCGTAAATTACCTACGTCGCAACTTTAGTTCGTCACCATTGCAACACAAGATTTGGACTTTGAAGAAACCCTTGTGTTTAGTCTTATTGCCTGATCTTAAGTTTTCTCCTTTGTCTTTCCTCTTCATCTCATATAATTCATAGATGTGTGTGTTTTATGTTGTTGCTTAGAGGGGGGTGAATAGCCATTTAAAACTTTGAGGGTAATTTTGAAAAACTTCAAAACTTGCAGCAAAAATTGCAATTTTGTCAGTCAGCTGATGTAGTGTTAGCTGACTGATAGTTTTAAAGAAACTGACATTGTTGGCTGAAAAGGATTTAATGTTCAGCTGGTTGACACAATTTTAATGCTTTTGAGAATAGATCACAAGCTATGACGAAAGTACTGAAGTACAATTTATAAAACAAGCAAGTAAACAATTTATGTAAGATATTGGCTGAAACTTTCGTAGATTAAGACTGGTTAAGTGTTAGATTAGTTTGTAAAAGCTGAAGAGTAAAAACAAAGCAGTTGAAGTGGTTCACAGTATAAACTACTACGTTCACTACCAAGTTGGTCAAACTTGGATTTTTGAGGTGCATTAATATTATTAATAATCTAGATGATCACTAATTGATCAGTGTACAATAAAGAGCGGTGCTTATGGAGTGTGATTGAGAAACAATCACAGTCGTTGGACAATCAACTGATTCCTTAAAGAATATGAAAGAAGTAAGGAATAACAAAACAGTGATTGTCTAAAACAATAACTAGAAGAGAATAACAGCAAGGACTATCTAGCTAGAGTTTTAACGCTGAGAAACTTCAAGTGAGTAATCTGGTTTAGAGAATATGAATGCTTCAGTTCGTTTTCTTCAAGAGGTTCATGCGGGTATATATAGATGAACTTGAAGTGCAGTCCGTTAGAAACACATTTGAATTTGAAATGTGCCAATAATTTGAAGGTATCTTCTCAAAAGATCATAGTGATCTTGTATGAAAGATAAACAACAATATGATCTAGCAAAGCACAAAATAGGTAACTGTCAGTACCAAGAAGTGTTTAAACATAAAAGGTAAAGAAGCTGATGTTTGAAAACGTGTGTCGGCAGCTTTTAGGTGGCTGACAATATTATACTGCAAGTTAACCAAATTTTCTTTAATCAAACAGATTATAAGTTCTAACAATCTAAGTAAGAGCATAAAGATTTTAATCAAATTTTAGTTTAAGCGTGATTCAACATTGAACTTAACCCCGGGTCTTGAGAATGGTACAACAATCTCAGTTCAAAATCTCTTGTCACAAATCATTTTAATAAGGGGTATACACTCCAGATCTTGGGAAGGTTATAAAATCATGTTTTGAAAAATTTCGTTTGATAATCTCAGTCCCAAACCATTTCTAGGAGGGTATATACCCCGAGTCCTGGGAATGACATAAAATCTCTTTTTGAAAATCTCTGACCCCAAACCATCTCCAGGAGGGGTATATACCAAGAGTCATGGGAATGACATAAAATCTATGTTTGATAATCTCTGGTCCCAAACCATTTCCAGGAGGGATATATACCCCAATTCCTATGAATCACATAAAATCTTGTTTGATAATCTCTGGTCCTAAACCATTTCCAGGAGGGGCATATTCCCTAAATCCTGAGAATGGCATAAAATCTTTGTTTGATAATCTGTGGTTCCAAACCATTTCCAGGAGGGGTATATACCCTGAGTCCTGGGAATGGCATAAATCTTTGTTTGAAATGGTATCTCTGGATGTTGTAATGAATATAACAATGTGATATTTGAAATGACATTTTTTTGGGGTGTTGCAACGGATATTGCAAAGCAATATGACTTTGAAACTCCGTTTAATGATGTTTTTAAAACAAAAAAAGAAAAAAAAAAGAAGAAGAGAGGAAGGAGAGATTGTGATCACTGCCCGACTTTTATTGCAAAACATTTTCAAATATTCGAAATCTTTCCTAGCGATACAATGTATTTGAAATTGGGAATCTATTTTATCAACGATGTTCGTCTAGTTGTGGACTTTGTGTCCACTTACAAACTTCGTCGTTTAGGGGCTTTGTAGACACCCCAAGCGAGCCCCTTCATTCCTCGCCTCTGGCGAGCTGATCTAAAAGTCAAAAGGCATGGTCACGTTGCTCGTATAACAACAATGATGATGATGGTACAACAATGATAATGATGATACACCAATGATGGTTGATGATGATGATAAGAAAAGATAATAAAGACTTTCTCTTTCGAGAGACGACAGGGAGAGCACACTAGCAACTAGGAGAGCCTAGTGAGCTAAAGCCTATGCATATATACTAGGATCAGAATTTCACGCTACAAGAGGCAGCTATCCCATTTTATTCTGTCCCGTAGATGATAATAATCATAGATAAATTATATCACCCGTAATTTAGCCCCCGGACCTATACACTTTCTGATATTTTCAGGTTTTCTCTGTTTAACCATAAAACAGAGGTGGCGACTCTGTAATTACGATTCTTAGAGTCCACGACAAGGTCCAAGCGTATTATATGCGCTTCAATGTTCTGAAACCACCCGCCTTCCCCGGTGGCGGGCCGTCTCAGAGCGGGCCACTCACACTAATACAGTGTGATTTTTTTCAACATATCTCAACATACTCATCCTGTAGATTACTAATATGAAGTTGGGTATAATTTCACCTTATATTTGCCAAATCCGGGATATTGTTACATTGTACTCTTGTTCTCTCAATTTCTAAGAAATAGTTTATCTTTGATTTTACACTATTTCAAAAGTATTCCCTATTCTCAATTATTTTATGATTAATATATTATTTGGTTCCTGAACTATCCACGGAATATGCATTTGGTCCCACTATTTTTTTTGTATGCATTTGGTCCTTAAACTTAGTTTTTGCTGTGAGATTCCCCCCTCACGGGGTTACCGTGAGTTTGGCCGTCAAAATTTAATTCAAATCCCGAATTTGCCCTTATGTTAACAGACGTCTATTCATACAGTAACCATCAAAACCATGGATCTTTAACCATCAAAACCATGGTATCAGATAGTGTCCACCTAGCCTCTCCATCGCCATTTGGGAATCTTACAGTAAAAACCGAGTTTAAGGACCAAAGGCATACAAGAAAAAATAGTGGGACCAAACACATATTTCATGGATAGTTCATGGACCGAATAATATATTAATCCATTATTTTACCCTCAATTGGATGCATCCATTAATTAATTGATGCATAACAGGTAGCGACACATTCCTGAAAAAGTTGGAGAGTACTAAAACCTTTGGGAAGAAATCGAAGTTTAAGGGTGTTAACTGCTAGTTTTGAAACTAAGGCACTAGTAGAAATAAAAAAGTTGGGTGTTTTTTCGTCGGCAAGGCGTAACTTTTGATTCTAAATGAACCACATGACCTACCGCATATCAAAACAAAGTTCTCGAGGAGATCTACAAGAAACACTAGGTTTACCGCGTGATGTATTCTTTTTAAGCCGAAAATATGCTATTTAGATTTTGTTACGGGCTTCAGAAGATTTTGGATTTTTCATCATTAATTTCTATTTTAGGGTTTGGATTGTTTTAGGACATATAAATACTCGCCTAAACGTTTTGTTAGATAGTTTTGATTATTTTAAAATAGTTTATCCCTTCATACGTTTGTTTGAAACTCAATCCGTTCAGGCTTGTTCCCAGAATTTATTGTGGGAATAATTGATGTTGTTATTTCCACTATGTCGTTAATACTCCATCTGTTTAAGGTAAATAGTCTCCGTTTGAAAGTTTAACGTTTTAAGATAAAGATATTTTTAGTAATTCATTAGTAATGAAATACTACTTTTTTAAATAGTGAATTATTTGCACGAAACGGAAGGAGTAGATGGAAGTCCTAAGTAGGTATTACTCCCCCCGTTTACAAATTATCGTCCACCTTTCTTTTTTCGTACGTTCTTAAATAATTGTCCTCTTTCAAAACTTTCCATTTTAATGAAATATTTTTACCACTTTATCCATACTTTTTCTACATACTTTAATTATGACCACATACTCAAAAACATTAAAGAAAACTACACATTGCACCAATATTTATAATACAGCTAGTCAATTACTTTTTTTCTTAAACAATATACTAGGTCAAAGCAGACAATTTTTTGAAAACGGATGAAGTAATAGATATCAAACATTCATATATTTATAATAAAATCAATTAGTTTTTTCTTAATTGGTTTTCAAGTAAAATAAGTCTTCTCATTTGATGGGAGGAGAATCATTTTCCTAGCATATATACTTCAAATAAGGGAAACTTAATTAAACATATAGTCACGATTTATGTTGAATGGTAAACCTATTGTTTTCAAAAGACTTTGAAAAGTCAAAGGTCAAGGTCATGGCTTTAGTAGACCTCCATTATGAGTGGTGAACTTATATCTAGTCCCCATTGACTAGGAAAGGGAAAGACCACAGGCTAAACGTGAATGTAGGGTGGAGTGTATTTATGGACTCACTAACTTCTTTCAGTGACTTACTTGATAATTATGTCGAAGAAAATAAATAGATAGTATATTAAAGTCAGGAATGACAACTGTTGCTTTCTACAATATCCTCATATAGGTTAGAGGGCGGGTATGTAAGTCTAGTTGTCAACGAAATAAGATTAGAGTGGAGTAGGCTTGTCAATGGATCAGATTCGGATCGGATCAGTCGTATCCATTATCCGATTTGTTAAGAAATTATCGGACTTGGATCGGATCGGATTATCTTTCGGATATTTCGATCCATATCCTAAATCGGATTCGGATTTTATTCGGATTTTATTCACTCTAATTAGGAATAAAATTAATATTGATGTATTTTTTCTTAATCAAATGTTGAATAAAATTAAAAATTCATATTTTTAGCTTACACAAACATGAATAATAATGTTAGTAAGATCTTAGAAAAATTTATATTTAGTAAAATTAGTAATGATTAATGACTAAAAACACATTATTAGTAACTTTTATATATATAATATTAATATATTTTTTATATCGGATCGGATCGGGTTGTTAACGGATTGAAACACTTTAATCCATATCCGATTTGTTAAGCTTTCGGATTTTCGGATTCGGATCAAAATCGGGTTATCGGATTTAAAAACTAAATCTATATCTTAAAAATAACATCGGATTCGGATCGGATTCGGATCAAAATCCGATCCATTGACAGGCTTAGAGTGGAGGTTAATAGCCTTTTAAAATTTAAGGATTATTTTGAAAACCTTTAATAATTGTAGCAGAAAAGATAAATTTTTCAACAGTTGACGTAAAATCAGCAACTAGCATCTGCTGAACTTAAAACAATTTGGGTGGCAGCTGCAAGATGAAAAACAATTTGGTTTAGTTTATTTTTCGAAAATTAGGAATGACAACTGTTGGTTCCTATATTTTTCGAAATAGTTTATCTTTGATTTCTAAGATATAGTTTATATTTTCAATTTTTTTGGATTTTAAATTACTTAATTATTTTACCCTCAATTGGATGCATCCATTAATTAATACTCCGTCCATTCCAAGCAAAAAGATTCCATTCTAGGTAGTCGTAAAAAGACTTGGTTTGAAAATCAATTTTTTTAAATTTTTTTTTGATATTTTTAGTAGTTCATTAGTATAAAATAATATTTTTTATGTTTTAATTTTTTAAAATAAATTTTTTAAGTAAAACATTATAACATAAAATAATAAACTCTTTACTCGAAACGGATGGAGTAGCTGACGGTCTTAAGTAGGTATTAATATATACTATCACATATGGTTTTCAAAAGACCTTGAAAAGTCAAAGGTCAAGGTCATGGCTTTGGTAGACCTCAAATATGAGTGATGAACTTATACCAAGTCGGCAAGTCCCCATTCAAAACATTGTTCATTATTGCCCTTTTTCGAATGTAAAAGCTTTTGTAGGGTTCATTTCCTTTCGTTCTTTCACTGTATCACTTAATTATGACGAAAATGATGGTTCGAGAAAATACGAAAGGAAAATAAATTTTTATCTCAAATTTATTTATATTGAAGGACTGTCCAGATACAAGGAAGTCTCAAGCACTGATCCAAACACTCAATCAAATTGAGTCAATAGATCTGTATACAACTCTTAAAATGACACATTATCTCGTGTTAATTGAATTTGAAGCTCCAGACTCCAAATCAATGGACTTTTGATTTTTGATGCTTTTTATCTTCGAGCCATTAGCTGATACTACCTTTATAAATGACAAATGCTTTTCATTGCCAATAAAGTATTTCATCAAAGAATAATTAATAAGGGTAAAGTGGTAAAATAAAAATAAAATTTTCTTGAAATTATATAACATCGTTTATTTTGGGACAATTTTTTTATAGATAAAACATTGTTTATTTTGGAACAAATGTAGTAAAAATCATTAACAACACTTCAAATGATATCAGATATTAATACATACCATTAATCTCTTATATTGTTAATAAGAGTGAAAACCTTTTATTTAAAAACTTTTAAAACTAACATCTCGAGTTTACTCGCGGTAGAGTTGTACACAGCGCCTGTCTGTGCTTATGCTCCCCGCTCAAGTTTACTCGCGGCTGAGCTTCATATTGTCTTCCCGCTCGAGTTTACTCGCGGTAGAGTTGTACACAACGCCTGCCTGCGCTTATACTCCCCGCTCGAGTTTACTCACGATTGAGCTTCATATTGCCCTCCCAGCTCGAGTTTACTCGTGGTGTTGTTATATATAGCGTCTGCCTGCGCTTATGCTCCCCGCTCGAGTTTACTCGCGGCTGAGCTTTATGTTATCCTCCCACTAGGTTTTTATGACTTGTGAAATAAATGACCTTGTTCAATCTTCATTGATAGTTCATCTTGTAAAGTCAGCTGTTATCTCGATTATTCATTTTTTCACGAGTAAGATGTATCTCTGCTCGTGAAAAAGGGTTGGTGTTCGTGTATGTTATCTCGATTATTCTCTTTTTCACGAGTAAGACGTATCTCTACTCGTGAAAAAGGGTTGGTGTTCGAGTGTGTTATCTCGATTATTCTTTTTTTCACGAGTAAGATGTATCTCTGCTCGTGAAAAAGGGTTGGTGTTCGAGTATGTTATCTCGATTATTCTCTTTTTCGCGAGTAAGAGGTATCTCTGCTCGTGAAAAAGGGTTGGTGTTCAAGTATGTTATCTCGATTATTCTCTTTTTCACAAGTAAGATGTATCTCTGCTCGTGAAAAAAAGGTTGGTCTAGGAGTATGTTATCTCGAGTATTCTCTTTTTCACGAGTAAGAAGTATCTCTGCTAGTGAAAAAGGGTTGGTGTTCAAGCCTGTTATCTCGATTATTGTATTTTTCACAAGTAAGAGGTATCTCTGCTCGTGAAAAAAAGGTTGGTGTTCGAGCCTGTTATCTCGATTTTTCTCTTTTTCACGAGTAAGAGGTATCTCTACTCGTGAAAAAGGGTTGGTGTTCGAGTGATTCTTAGAATATACCTAAGACCAAGTGTTCACCTTTCTTACGAGCATGATATATCTCTGCTTGCCAAGAGGCTCCCGCTCGATTTTACTCATGGTTGAGTGGCGTTCTACTCGCTAGCTTTTCAAAGGTAGTCCTGCTCGCAAAGTCGAGTACTGGGACTTGACCTTGGCCTAAGTGGCGTTTTGCTCGCTAGCTTATCAAATGTAGTCCTGCTCGCATAGTCGAGTACTAGGACTTGACCTTGGCCCATGTGGCGTTGTGCTCGCTAGCTTATCAAAGGTAGTCTTGCTCGCAAAGTCAAGTACTAGGACTTGACCTTGGCCCAAAAGGCGTTATATTCGCTAGCTTTTAAGAGTAGTCCCGCTCGCGAAGTCAAGTAGTAGGACTTAACCTTGGCCCAAGTAGCGCTCTGCTTGCAATAGAAAGACTTATACAATCAAGTTCTAAGGGTAATGGTTAATTAAAATATACAATGGCGGTCAAAAGCGACTAAATCTGTGACTCATCCCAGCACTTCTGTTATCTTGTCTGCCAAGATGAAAGTGATTAAGCTTTGGCCATCCCGAGAAATTGAAGAAGATTACGAGCGAATAGTACTCCTTATGCTCGAGATGAATTTCGAAGAATAATAAGTAGGGGGCTATTGATGTGCATATTTTGGATCCTTCTTAATAGTGTTTGGGCCTCGCTTAATGGCCCACTGTATTTTTCATGATGTCCAAAGTATTGGGCCGGGCCTATGCGTAATGAGCTAAATCCATTCCCTTAGTTATAAATAACCTCTTCTAATTAATAGAGTGGGGGATCTCTCTCTTTTTCTGATTTAGAATCACACACGCACTTTGGAGCTACGCGCCCTCTCTTTCATACTTAGTATACTGATAAACACGCCGGAGGGTTTTTGGCTGGGGCGCTCCCCGCCTGTAACACCCCGCTCCTTGGTTAGCTTGATTTGCATGCAATACTCGCACTTCTCCCTTTGTTGACTGCATGTTTGGTTTGCGAGAGAGTCTAGATATGTATGAGAGACCACATTAAGACCAAAACACTATTAAGAGATGTCATATAGTTGTTGACTTGGCTAAGTCACAAGTCGTAACTCGACGATAGTTGGAATGCGACGCGATTGAGAGTTTGCTTGCATATCATGTTCGTGACCTCGGTTTGGTCCTAGACCTTTACATGAAGATCGAACAACATGTTTAGATGTATTATACTTCTAGTTGGATGCATTCCTTAAGTCTAGTGATGTTTTGATGCTTCGAGGATAGCAATTGTCCTTATCACATAGTTCGAGATTGAGTCGTATGATCGTCTCATCTTTGGGAACCCTTATTCTCCTTGTTGTTTAACTTCTTATAAGTATTTAAGCCTATTCATTGGCCTCTTGACTTGCTTTAAGTCTCTTGTTATTGCTCGCTCGATTGCTAGTTCATTCGTCGTTTCAGTTGCACCTTGTTGCACCTTATTCTGGTTTCGTACCGAGTTGTTTTGGAGGTTGTTTGTGAGAGTTCTGTGGGAGTTCTAGACCAAATTTGAATGGGGTTCAAACTTTTTTTGGTTTGGTTGAGTGTTTGGGGTCATTTTAGGTTGAATTCTAGACCTTTTGAGCATTGGAGAGCTTGCGATCGCAAGGGGGAAAGACCTTGCCCCCGCAAGGTCAACAGAAGGAATGACCAAATGGGAATTTGGTGGATGCGGATGCATGGGTTGAGGAACATGCGACCGCATGGTCCCTCGATACATTTTTTGCCCTGTTTTGGATTTTGAATGGAATTACCTATCCTACCCTCATTAAACCCCTCTAAACCCTTCCAAACCTCCCATACTTAGTCCTAATCATGTCCTAACATTATTTGGAAGTTGATTGAGGTTGGATTAGTGAGTGATTACTCCTAATCTTTACTAATTGCACTAGGGAAATCCCTATTGTGCCCTCTTTGTTTTTGGGGGTATAAATACCCAAACCCATTTGGGAATTCAGCAAATCCTCCTTAATTTCTTCTTCTTCACAATACGTATGAGAGAGAGAGAGAGAGAGAGAGAGTGTGTGTGTGTTCCTGGGGGCTTTGAGCCCTAGCTTCTTCTTCCTTCGATCCACGAACATCCAACCGTTAGATTGCCTTCAAACTTCGGATTCGTGAAGCCCTCAACGAGTAAAACAACTTCACCGATCAGATTTTCATTCTTTGGAGTTTTCATTCAAGCTAGGTAAGTTACTTTCTTTTGATTTTGTTTCATTGGCCCTAAGGAAAACAATCTATGTGCTATTTGTGGGCAATGAATACTTGGTATGCTATGTATGCCTATTTTGGGGATTTTTGGAAGTATGAACTTGTTAATAACATGAATAAGATGATTTGAATGATATTGTGTATTGTAAGAAATGGGTTATGATTCATGTTGAGTTTTTATGGACTTTAGGGCTTGAGAATCAAGCCCGAATTATTGGGGAAATTGCTATAAATAGAAATGGGTGTTAATGTTGAGATTGATGAAATGGGTAAGCAATGAAACTTAGTATTAAGACTCAACGGAGTCATTATAAGTTCAATAATGTGTTAATGAACTTGGGTTGAAATCCTACGATGTTTGGGTTTCGTTTGATTATGATTGTGAGGACCCGAGTACCTCAATTTGTGTTCAATTATGACATCGATGTGTTAGAGACTTTGATGGTGAACATCAGGTGACACTTTACCTAATTAGCAAGCCGTATTAAAGAGCTACTAGAAGCTCGAGATTTGAATAGTCGGGTGCGACTCTTGGAATTGTATTTAGAGCGTGCTCGTTAGAGCACGAAGCATTAGAGACCAACCTTTGGTCACGAGTACCATTTAGTAATGATTATTGAATGAATACTCTCTAGGGAATTTGGTCGTGTGTACTTGAAAACACTTGCAAGAATTGGACTACGGGGTAGTCTTGTCATTCATGAGAATGGTCTTGAGGATGTCGATTATATACGGCGGTTAGGACAATGTTTGTGTCCGATATGCTTTTATGTATAGAATAAATAATAAGTCTTGATTTATGGTTGTTCTTAGACTAAAATAACAGTCTTTGGTTTAATCTTGAGTAGAGGGCTATAGTAGACCTCACATTGTGATTTATTGAGCTTATATGTTATTCTCGATTGGGTGATGACTTAAGGATTCATGAGTACCTCAATATGTGGTTCTTGGACTAAACTTGTAAGTTAGTTGAACATGTTAAGTGTATGCAAATATGTGCATTGTTTATGGGATGTTGTAGAGCATTATGACCTACTTAATTTGATGAACCCGCTCTTAATGGAACTTGGTCTCATTTTGTTTATGCAAGTAAATATCTACTTGAGAATTTTGGTTTGAGTCTAGCTGGCGTCTTAGTCGTTGTGTTAGCAATGAGACAATTCATAGCCTTGGAAACAATCGCTATGAATTGTCGCATTGGGTCCTTTTCTCCTCACTATTTGGCCAATAGTGGGATGTGGTCTCGTGTTAGCACCATCTAGCCCGATGTCGAGCTCCCATTTCTCATCTTAGGGTTGGATGAATGTAACAAAGTACTCATTAAAGAAAACTGATTAGTTGTGATCATTTGAGGATTGAACCCATAATATGATCAATTAAGGGTTGGCCCCATGGTTTGAATATTGAGGGCTGGGCCCGGATTCTGATTTTACGTGTTTACTTATGAACATTTATGTGAAAGACAATATGCTATGTGGTTTATGTGAGATTATGTGTTTTGATAACTAAGTACATGTTTATTGTTGGTATACTAGTATGATACCATGATTCTTATATATACTTGTGCATTATGCTATGCCATGACATGATATGCCAAACAGTTGCATTTAGTAACTTACTGGGTCATTATGACTCACTCAATGTGTTTGTTTTTCTTAGTGTGTGCGGTGATCCCGTTAGTACGCGTGGCGACTTCAGATAGTGATTTCTAGCTGGTGGTCTTCTGGGCAATAAGCTTAGAGTTATTATTATTATTGTTGTTATTTATTTGTGAGACACGGATGTAAAGTTATGTAGACTTTACTTGGGTAGATTGTATTAGTATTTAATCGTTGTGTTGTTTGGGGGCCGACTAGTATATTCGAGCCGTTGCATCTTTTAGAAGTTATTTCCGTTGTCATTCCGAGCAAGGTTTAGTTCGCTTTCTAGTATTGAGTTATTGTTGTTTCTATCTCCGACAACTTTAGTTGTGAGATCTTGGTTTAGTTGTTTAGCATTTGAAATATTACTTATTATAGTCGAATTGTCCCTCTGGCATGTCATAGCCGTTGAGTGGTTGTTTATTAGGTTGGGATCTTGTTGGTTCACCGGCCTTTGGTTGCCGATGGTTGTTGCCCATGCGCAATGTTGAGTCACGTGCGTTGTAGATTTGTGGAGAGATAGTTATCTCTCAGCCTTGCGTTCCTTGGTTTAGGATTAAAGGCTTGGGTTCCACTTATTATTTGCTTCCACAAATTTTAGTTTTTGTTGTTCCGTTTTACCGTTGTGGCTTTAGATTCTTGTTTCCAGCTCGTTGGCTCAATTTTCGACTCGCACCATTATGCCTAACAGGTGCTTGTCTGTTTCTTATCTTGTCTTGATGGCACGACCTTGGGATTCCGTATTGGAGTCCTAGTTGGGTCGTTACACTTGATATCAGAGCTATATGTTAGCTATTTCGCCAGGATAGGTTCCTTGGCCTAGTTTGGGTTGGGTTTATTGTTGAGATTTTTAACGCTGAGTGTTCCTTGTAGGCGTATAATGTCAGGAACTTGGCGTGGAGCTGGTTCTAGTAGACCTCGTCCGGGTACAGCTCGTGGCAACGAGAGAGGGGAGAACGTTAACGATCTGTGTGTGACTCCTCAACAGATGTTTGGATTGGAAGACGATTCTACTGTTCTTGCGAGGTTCTTGAAGTTGAAACATGAGAGCTTTGATGGAGAGCCCGATGCTTCTAAAGCAGAACTTTGGCTAGAAAGCATGGAGAAGATCTTTGCAGTTTTGGGTTGTACGTCAGAAGAGAGGGTGACCTTAGAAGTGTTTAAGTTGAGTGGTTCGGTTGACCATTGGCGGCATGTGTTATGAGATAGTTGGAGATACCATGGAGTGCCTCAAGTGTGGGAAAACTTCACTATGGAGTTTATGGCACAGTTTATCCCGGCAGTAGTTCAAGAAAGAAGAGAGATATAATTCATGGCCCTAGAACAAGGAGGTATGACGGTGGCTCAGTATTCAGCGAAGTTCACAGAGTTGGCTTGTTATTGTGGTTACTTAGTACCAGATGAGGCTAGGAAGACCCAACGGTTTGTAAAGGGCCTAAGGATGAAATATCGTAGGCAGCTTATCCCATTACAGCTCATGGAGTACCGAGGCGCAATGGATCGTGCTTATGCGATGGAATTGGACATCGAGGAGTATGTTAAAAAGAGAACGTCGAGGACTATGGAGATTAATTATGGTAATAGAGGGCAGTCAGCACCTCAGACAGTTAGTCAAGGAAATGTACGTTCTGGTAGCCGGAGTGATGTTTCTACCTCTAGCCGGAGACGGCGAGGTGATGCGTTAATATGCAATTTTTGTTTGAGGATGGGACATGCCGAGAATAGGTGCTGGGGTAAATCATGAAAATGCTTTGCTTGTGGCGGTGATCGTGTTCGGAAAGATTGCCCAAAGATGAGAGTTAATCGGTCTAGGAATACTAGTCAACAATATAGTGGTTCCAAGAGAGATGGTGATGGTCGACCTAGAGGCTGAGGTCGTGAGCGCGTGACGGTTGGCCATTGCGGAGTTTTGAGACCTATCCAAAATAGGAAGGTATATTCTCGTATATATATATATTATACCGTTGCTACTTTTATTGTTATTATGAGTACGCGTTTAATTGGTAGCTCATGTGTATTCATACATACATTACATGGTGTATTGAGTATTATTGGTTATTTGTTTGATCGGGGATAATACCCCAATGTGAGATCGATATGTGATATTGTTTGTTTTGTGAATTGCCGGTAGGTAATCACACATTGTGTGTGGGTTCTTGCGTAATCTATATATAAAGGACTATACTGTATATAAAGAGTATTGACGATGGATTTATGTTATGACAATAAGTAATGGATGGTGTTATGGAGTTACGGTTTCGTAGGCCTATATTAAGAGCCATGGTGTGAATATATGTATATATATGAAGCATGAATTGTATGATGATACTTATTGATTTGATATGATACTTGTATATTCTATGGAGATATGTTTAAGGTGATGAATAATATAATTCTATAATATTGTTGATGGTTGTTATGCGAGTAGGATACACTCGATTAGTGCAAAGGTTAAGTGCTGCGATTTATCAGTTGATTTTGGTTGCGCGGACAAGTATGACGTTTCACCGCGGTTATTGAAGCGTTAATGTTGTATGGGGACGCTTAGAATATGCATTGGTTGTAGGCGTGGTCTAGAGCTTAAGAAAGGATAGTCTTGCGAATTGTAGACGTTATGAGTATCGGTAGGCGTGTCGGTTCCTTGTGACTTATAGTGAGTTATCTTGGTTGAGCGTACTAGGTACACGAGTTTTGTGGTAGATATGATAGTTGTTTGCCAAGGTAATAGACCTTGTTACTTGGCTTGATTTTATTCAGTTATGTGCATTAGTTGTAGGAAACACCTACTTGATGCATTTACATTGTATAATATTAAATTCTCATTTCATAATTATTATCTCTTGTTCATTCATTTCATTAGCATAGGAGACTGTTTGAAGGATGTTTAAAACTTTTCATTCATGAACCTTCGCATCCTTACGACGGAAACTTTTGAAGCTAATTCAGCAGGTACCCTGAATTAGTGACCAAAAGGTATTCGTCGTTGGACTAGGATTGGTAAGAATTAAGTTAGAAACTGACTATACCCGTTACCAAATGGAATGGACAGAAATGGAATGAATTTTCAAAACATTTCATTATTGTGCTCTTATGTGTTCTTACATGCGATGGGGAAATTGCGAGTGTGATTTACATGGTTTGAAATGCCGACTTGATTATCTCTAAATTGTTTGCGAATTGCTCCATAGGCAATTATTATTTCTTTTAACTTAGAATCCCTTGTGCTTGAATTTCGTGTTGTGCCCCGAGACAAATAGTTTTGGTAGTTGGATGTTGAAGTGTCCTTGAATGTGTTTTGATGTTAAAATTTGGGGTTTTGCTTACATGATTGGCATAGTGTTGTTCGTATGTGTAGTCGCGACTCAAGTATGGGCCATGTTATTTTCAATTTTAAAGTGTTTGATGTCGTTGTGTCTATTGAGAGTTCGTGGACTTTTGAATTTGGATTATTAGAGTTTGAACCTGTGACGACCCGACCCGGATCCCAATACGAGACCCCAAGGTCGTGCCGCCAAAACACACAAAATAACAAACAAAGGGTAAGGCCATAACGGCGATACGCCAACAACTCAACAAATGCGGAAGCGAAATACAATGGAACCCGAGCTAACAAGCTTCGAAACACAAAACAACCAAAGAGATAGTAAATCTCTTGGCCCAAAAATTCGACGCACGTGACGCAACATTGGACACGTACAACAAACCACCTGTTACAATTTTATAATCAATAATAACCAAGTCATCGGCGACGTTACAGCCGGAACCCAACATTAACTAAGTCTAGAACTCTAGTCTACACACTCTACGGCTAAACATGCCGGAGTACAAAAACCAACATTAATATTACTCAAGATGGGTAGAAACAATATAATAACGTAAACTTGGCACGACTAACATTGTCGACTCACAAAACAAGTACTAATAATTTACAAATACAAGAACCAATAAAAACATAAAATTACTACCCATAGTGAAGTCTATATAACTTCACTTCCCAAACGTCCTTTCCAAATAAACCAAGGTTACAAAAATTAATACTAGTAGTAACCTTTTTAACCAAATCTCACTTCTATCGTAGAGTCGGCGGATTCCTTCGAATTACTAGCCCGGCTCGAATCTAAGGAAAACAAAGCAAACGAGTAAGTCATAATGGCTTAGTAAGCTACTAAAGATGCAATGTCATGGAAAGGTATTATGCTCAAAATAAAACATATACATCTCATGTCATACTTATGATATAACATTTCATGATATAATTTACATCATAAACCCAATCTCATCTATAAACACATAGAACATAGTTCTACTTAATTTATCATAAAGTCATCCATATCATATAGATTATACATCTCAACTCCAATAACATGTAGCATGTTATTTCCACATTTTAACTTATCACCAACCCACATAAATCAATTACACCATGAGTTTCATAATTTTTCATTTATCACAACTCATATTATAATTCATGAATGGGAAACTATTGTTTCCATTCTAATCATAAATAGCATGTTATATTTTTAGTATAACATAAATCATAAAAATCATCATTTCATTAGCATGCTATATTTTTATTATAACATTCCATCAAGTAATCATCATCTCATATAAGTCATCTCATTAACCACGTAGCACAACAATTCATATAAGTGCTCGTAAATAAACATGTGTAACAAGAAACGTAAATCGAACTGTTACAACCAAAATCCGGGTCCAATGCCCAACCAAACTTACCATGGGATTCATCCTCAAACCAAAATCCGAGTTCAACACCCAACTGATCATACCTTGGGTTTCATCCTCAAATGATATCAACTTACCAGTTTCCCTTAATGAGTACTCGTTACATTCATCCAATCCCCGGATGAGAAATGGAGAGCTCGAAATTAGGCTAGATGGCTCTATCTCGAGACCACATCCCACTATTGGCCAAATAGTAAGGAGAAAGGGAACCAATGCAACGATTCATAACGAATGTTCCCAAAGGCTATGAATCGTCCCATTGCCGACACTACGACCAAACCGCCAGCTGGACTCAAACTCAAGCACAGGTAATATATACTCACATGCTCAAACAAAGGAAAATTACAACACACCGTACTAATCCAATCAAGTAGATATTTACTTTTTAAATTAATAGGTATGCATTTCTATGCTAACTATCACACAAACACATTAGAGCATTAATATCAAGTCTCTAATACCCAAGTGTTCTTCATACACTTGAAAACGCTCGGAGGCTTAACCTCCATCAAAACTACCCCAAATTCCGTAGGATTTCAATATGTTATTCTCTATGTTCATATAAATCCATAATCGACTCCCTTGAGTCATTTATACTCTTTTCAAATTTGAAGGCATAGAAGCTATTTGCATCATAGCCCTCTTATTATTCATTAGCTATTATTCATGGCTAAGTTCTCAAGGTTAGCAACATTGTGCAACCCAATAATCCATACCTTCCCATCAAAAACCCCAAAACATGGTTCATAGGTCAACACTTAACATTTAAACTCAACTATCACATTTCAAGCATGTATCCTAAGTTAGCATTTAAGCAAGCATGCTTTCATTCAAAATAACCATTTATCCAAGTAAGTTGTAAATTCATCTAGCATGCTTATGGGTCCCAACGGGCACAATAATAAACTAGAAGGGGGGGGGGTTGAATAGCTTATTGTACACTTAAAAACTTTTTAGTAAGTTCTTTGAAGGGTACTTGCAATCTATTGAAAAGATTGAAGTAGCGGAAGACCTTCAAAGTATCTGTTACAGGTCTGCCGATAAGGACTACCGGTAGACCTTTTGCAAGTTACTTAAGTTCTGCTGTAAAACGGATAAAAGTAATCAAAGTACTAAACAGTTCAAATAGCAGACAAACAGTAAGGAAATAACACAAGTATTTTGGGATGGTTCACACTATAAAAAGTGCTACGTCCACCACCAAGGCAGTCAACCTTGGATTTAAATAGTGCACTATGTTTTCCACTAGATCTATTACAAAGAATATTCCTGATGGATCGTGTACAAAATATTGACTTGTGTTTGGGGTCTAGGGAATTAAATATCTGTAAATACATGATATTTAATTAGTGCAGAAGTATAGTTAAGGAAAGAATAACAACAATAAGTAGAGAAATAAATGTTGATGCACGGCTTCTTGTTATTGACGAGGACTTCTAGATCAGTTGAGGATCTCTTGAATGCACTGAGTTGTAAGACTTGGAGTTATGGAGTTTCAGAGCAATCTTTTAAGTGTTCGATGATCTTTTACAGTTGTGTGTGTCCAGTCTTCAATGGCAGCATTTATAGCAGGTGCATTTCGAAAAGATCCGTTGGAGAAGATGAAGACTGTTACAGCTCTGTTAGGTTGAATGCATTAAATGCATGGGGCTGTCAGTCAGGGATTTCGTCTTCACAGATATCTAGAGCAAGGAATGATTTCTGAGATCTTCTAAAAGTTGAACAATCTGGGTGTCAGATCTAAGAGTTGTTACGCATGCAGGAGACAACCGCTTTTTCCTCGCTTTCATCGCTCAGGCGAAAAGTCTTCCCTCGCTGAAAGTCGCCGGCGGGCTTGATGTGTCAGGGAATGTCTCATTTTAAATTCAAACAGAGATGAGATAAATTTAAACTGATCTAATAAATCGTTAAAGGATAGGACACGTCATGATAGACCAGGTGGACACCAGGTCTGCCGTTTGTAAGCTTTGTGCAGATCTTCCGGTGAAGCTGTGAAGAGGTCTTCCGCTGAACCTGTAAAGTCCTAATAAAAACTATACTTGGCAAAGTTCTATACACAGTTGCCACGCTAATCGATACGTAGCACGATTAGCCAGTGAAGTATAAAACTAGGGTAATGAACTGAAGAGATATAAATCTAACATAAGAATCAACAATCTCCTCCTATTTATACATGGTCATCATTACTACAAATGAGAGCTATAACCGACTAAGTGATGGATAATAGCATGTCTAAGAGATTTATATACAGTAGCAGAAGACATGCCTCTATCAAACAGAAGAGCACCTCAAGTGTAAGAACTAATCTAAGTGCATACATGAATAAGGAAATCATAGAGTAGCACACAGATCAGTAGCAAAAACAGTTCAAATATAAATTTAAACCGAGTGTTTAAATTCTGAGCAGATATAGAAAATAGAGTAACAAGAATTTAAACACTACAATTTTGAAAAACAGATAATCTTCTGTATTATAAACAAGATGTTTACATATTACAGAGTTTTCAAAATGTAAGATAAATACAAAGGTAAAGGGAGGAAAAGATACAAATCTACCAAGGTCTTTTCCCTTTGCCTTTGTCTGCAGCTTCTTTTTCCCTTCGTTCTCTCTCTATCTCTTCCATTCTACGTACGTACTCGTCATCGGCATCAGTAGGAGGTTTGGTGGAACGAGAGCGGTAGTCGAGTTCTTCACGAAGACGACTGTTCTCTTCCATCAGCATTCGGTTGATTGATCTCATTTGCTTCTCCTCCATGATGGCCAGATCACGATCACGATGGGCATTCATAATATTGTGAGCAGAGTCTCGAGCTAGGTTGTTGAGCTCTAGAACAGGAGGGCGGCCATTGCCGAGATGGAGAGTGATGGCATGGAAAAGCTCGTAGAAGAGGGAGGAGCAGATACATACACATTCGTCTCTTTGGGCTTCAACATTGATCTTGACGTCTGTGAAATCATGTCGTATCTGTCCAAAGCGAGTCCAGACATCCTCTTGAAATTGTCGTAGAAGAGCTGCAGTTCGATCATTGGCTTTGGAAGCAGCAATGGCTATCTCAGCGGTAGCGGTAGTGATGCTAGTGAGAGCGCCAAGTCGTTCATATATGGCGTCCAGCCTTGACAAAACTTCACCATTGACCGGATGAGAGGAAGAAGTTGCTTGGCCAATGTGAAAGGTAGCGGTACCGGCAGAGGTAGTGGCTTCAGGAGACACTGGACGAAAGGACTGTTGGAGTGATGGAGTCGGAAGATGAAGAGTCCTGGGTTGGTATGGTGTTGGTAGAGGAAGATATGGTTTGAGGTGGAGGGGGAGGAGGGGTTGGTGGGGAATCGATCTCAATGTCAGTGTAAGAATTTTCACTAACAAGGGATGATTCGGGTAAGGGGTCAGTAGAAAACCAATAAGAGGGGGCAGGGTAGAAAAGGGATTTTGGTTTGCGAAGGGTAGGTTGAGGAGGTTGTTGGTCAGGGGTGAATAGCTCTGCTACTGAGGAAAGTTCAAAGAGGAACTTGGCAGCAGCAGAATCTATGGGCTTTGTGGGAGGGTTTTGAGTTTGTTGAGGTGTGGGTGATGAAGTTGGTTGGGATTGGTGAGGTGAGGTGGGTGTAGATGGGTCAGGTGAGTAGTTGAAGGGTGAAGGAGGAGGAGGAGTGGCGGTACGGGTTGGCTCCTCCTGTGTATGAGGCTCCTCCTAGGGGATAGGCTCCTCCGGAGGTGCTGAATTCCTCTGAGTAGATGACTCAGGAGGAATAGGTTGTTGGGTAGGTTGTACAACGGACGAAACTATGCAGGACAACCCACGATCGAAATGACGAACGAACAAGCATACATACTTGTTCTAAAACATGTTAGAAGCCTAATGAAGTTTCACAAACACATACCCAAGGTCAAACCAAAATTAAGTGCGACTAAAGTACCGAAGGCGATACGTTAACGATATGCGAATCGGGAAATCAAACATATGACGACGACTATACTTTGAACGTCGTGACCACATGTAAACTTTATAAACATGATTATAAGGATATAAAATTTATTCAAACAAGTACACGAAGACCTAGGATATCTCAAAGACCGTAAATAATAATTAAGGAAGATAACACTCTACCGAGTCGAGTTCCCAACAATGCTAAATCGCGCAATAGAGGCTCTAACACGCTAACGAGCGTAAATCGAACATCCCAAGGGTATCGACCTTACCTTAGCCTACCCAGGCATAAGAAGTCTTCCACGTTGAGGCTTATCATATTGGCCAGACGATCACATAAAGTTCTGGGGCGTTGCAGACCCACGTGTATATTGTGGTGGTAGACTCGGAGATTCAAGTCTAGGTTGGTGGTTTTGAGATCGAGTGTTCACCCGGGATTAAGAGACACCGTAATTGTTGTCTCGATGTATTGTGGTTGAGTGTGGACCTAACGTTGGTTTGTGTCATGGTTTAGAATTCGGGACGAATTCTTTTTAAGGTGGAGAGAGTGTAACACCCCGCTCCTTGGTTAGGTTGATTTGCATGCAATACTCGCACTTCTCCCTTTGTTGACTGCATGTTTGGTTTGTGAGAGAGTCTAGATGTGTATGAGAGACCACATTAAGACCAAAACACTATTAAGAGATGCCATATAGTTGTTGACTTGCTAAAGTCATAAGTCGTAACTCGGACGATAGTCGGAATGCGACGCGATTTAGAGTTTGCTTACGTATCGTGTTCGTGACCTCGGTTTGGTCCTAGACCTTTACATGAAGATTGAATAACATGTTTAGATGTATTAGACTTCTAGTTGGATGCATTCCTTAAGTCTAGTGATGCTTTGACGCTTCGAGGATAGCAATCGTCCTTATCGCATAGTTCGAGATTGAGTCGTATGATCGTCTCATCTTCGGGAGCCCTAATTCTCCCTGTTCTTGTTTAACTTCTTAGAAGTATTTAAGCCTATTCATTGGCCTCTTGACTTGCTTTAAGTCTCTTGTTATTGCTAGTTCATTCGTCGTTTTGGTTGCATGCTGTTGCACCTTATTCTGGTTTCGCTCCGAGTTGTTTCGAGGGTTGTTTGTGAGTGTTCTGTGGGAGTTCTAGACCTTCTTTGAATGGGGTTTGAACTTTGTTTGGTTTGGTTGAGTGTTTGGGGTCATTTTAGGTTGAATTCTAGACCTTTTGAGCACTGGAGAGCTTGCGGTCGCAAGGGGGAAAGACCTTGCCCTCGTAAGGTCAATAGAAGGAATGGCCAAATGGGCATTTGGTGGATACGGATGCATGGGTTGAGGACCATGCGACCACATGGTCCCTTGATACACTTTTTGCCATGTTTTGGATTTTGAATGTAATTACCTATCCTACCCTCATTAAACCCCCTCTAAACCCTTCCAAACCTCACATACTTAGTCCTAATCGTGTCCTAACATTATTTGGAAGTTGATTGAGGTTGGATTAGTGAGTGATTACTCCTAATCTTTACTAATTGTACTAGGGAAATCCCTATTGTACCCTCTTTGTTTTTAAGGGTATAAATACCCAAACCCATTTGGGAATTCCGCAAATCTCCTTCATTTCTTCTTCATCACAATACGTATTAGAGAGAGAGAGAGAGAGAGAGAGAGTGTGTGTGTTCTTGGGTGCTTTGAGCCCTCGCTTCTTCTTCCTTCAATCCACAAACATACAACCGTCGGATTGCATTCAAACTTCGGATTCGTGAAGCCCTCGACGAGTAGCACAACTTCACTGATCGGATTTTCATTCTTTGGAGTTTTCATTCAAGCTAGGTAAGTTACTTTCTTTTGATTTTGGTTCATTGGCCCTAAGGAAAACAATATATGTGCTATTTGTGGGCAATGAACACTTGGTATGCTATATATGCCTATTTTGGGGATTTTTGGAAGTATGAACTTTGCTAATATCTTGAATAAGATGATTTGAATGATATTGTGTATTGTAAGAAATGAGTTATGATTCATGTTGAGTTTTTATGGATTTTAGGGCTTGAGAATCAAGCCCAAATTATTGTGGAAATTGCTATAAATTGAAATGGGTGTTAATGTTGAGATTGATGAAATGGGTAAGCAATGAAACTTAGTATTCAAACTCAACGGAGTCATTATAAGTTCAATAATGTGTTAATGAACTTGGGTTGAAATCCTACAATGTTTGGGTTTCGTTTGATTATGTTTGTGAGGACCCGAGTACCTCAATTTGTGTTCAATTATGACACCGATGTGTTAGAGACTTTGATGGTGAACATTAGGTGACGCTTTACCTAATTAGCAAGCCGTATTAAAGAGCTACTAGAAGCTCGAGATTTGAATAGTCGGGTGCGACTCTTGGAAATGTATTTAGAGCGTGCTCGTTAGAGCACGGAGCATTAGAGACCAACCTATGGTCTCAACTACCATTTAGTAATGATTATTGAATGAATACTCTCTAGGGAATTTGGTCGTGTGTACTTGAAAACACTTGCGAGAATAGGACTACGTGGTAGTCTTGTCATTCATGAGAATGGTCTTGAGGATGTCGATTATATACGGTGGTTAGGACTATGTTTGTGTCCGGTATGCTTTTGTGTATAGACTAAATACTAAGTCTTGATTTATGGTTGTTCTCAGACTAAAATAGCATTCTTTGGTTTAATCTTGAATAGAGGGCTATAATAGACCTCACATTGTGATTTATTGAGCTTATATGTTATTCTCGATTGGGTGATGACTTGAGGATTCATGAGTACCTCAATATGTGGTTCTTGGACTAAAATTGTAAGTTAGTTGAACATGTTAAGTATATGCAAATATGTGCATTGTTTATGGGATGTTGTAGAGTATTATGACCTACTTGATTTGATGAACTCGCTCTTAACGGACTTGGTCTCATTTGGTTTATGCAAGTAAATATCTACTTGAGCATTTTTGTTTGAGTCCAGCTGGCGTCTTGTTCGTTGTGTTGGCAATGGGACGATTCATAGCCTTGGAAACAATTGCTATGAATCGCCGCATTGGGTCCTTTTCTCCTCACTATTTGGCCAATTGTGGGATGTGGTCTCGTGTTAGCGCCATCTAGCCTGATATCGAGCTCTCATTTTTCATCCTAGTGTTGGATGAATGTAACGAAGTACTCATTAAAGAAAACTGATAAGTTGTGATCATTTGAGGATTGAACCCATAATATGATCAATTGAGGGTTGGGCCCATGGTTTGAATATTGAGGGCTGGGCCCGGATTCTGATTTTACGTGTTTACTTACGAGCATTTATGTGAAAGACAATATGCTATGTGGTTTATGTGAGATTATGTGTTTTGATAACTAAGTACATGTTTATTGTTGGTATACTAGTATGATACCATGATTCTTATATATACTTGTGCATTATGCCATGCCATGACATGATATGCCAATCGGTTGCATTTAGTAACTTACTGGGTCATTATGACTCACTCCGTGTGTTTGTTTTTCTTAGTGTGTGTGGTGATCCCGTTAGTACGCGTGGCGACTTCAGATAGTGATTTCTAGCAGGTGGCCTTCCGGGCAATAAGCTGAGAGTTATTATTATTATTGTTGTTATTTATTTGTGAGACACGGATGTAAAGTTATGTAGACTTTACTTGGGTAGATTGTATTAGTATTTAATCGTTGTGTTGTTTGGGAGCCGACTAGTGTAGTCGATCCGTTGTATCTTTTAGAAGTTATTTCCGTTGTCATTCTGAGCAAGGTTTAGTTCGCTTTCTAGTATTGAGTTATTGTTGTTTCTATCTCCGACAACTTTAGTCGTGAGATCTTGGTTTAGTTGTTTAGCATTTGAAATATTACTTATTATAGTCGAATTGTCCCTCCGGCATGTCATAGCCATTGAGTTGTTTTTTATCAGGTTGGGATCTTGTTGGTTCGTCGGCCTTTGGTTGCCAATGGTTGTTGCCCGTGCACAATGTTGCGTCACGTGCGTCATAGATTTGTCGAGAGATAGTTATCCTCTCAACCTTGCGTTCCTTGGTTTAGGATTAAAGGCTTGAGTTCCACTTATTATTTGCTTCCGTAGATTTTAGTTTTTGCTGTTCCATTTTGCCGTTGTGGCTTTACATTCCTGTTTCCAGCTCGTTGGCTCAACTTTCGACTCGCACCATTATGCCTAGCAGGTGCTTGTCCGTTTCTTATCTTGTCTTGACGGCATGACCTTAGGATTCTGCATTGGAGTCCGGGTCGGGTCGTTACACCGTCGACTCACAGTGTTTATTTTACAAATAATATAGCCAGATATCCACCACCGATAACAACATGGCAGCCGGACGGAAACTTCGACGACCCACGTCCATGGCTACCTTCGGCATCCCCGGTATGATACTTTTTTTGATACATCATTACCAATAGAGAAGATATATAACACTTTGGTTAGAGAGTAATGTTGGGTTTAAAAGTTTTAATATAAAAAGCTTTTATTATTAATCTATTATTACCGAAAAAAGAGATGTAACCCACATTCGTTAGATATTGATCTTTCTTTTAAAAGTAATATTATTACTAATAGAAGAGATGTATCGTAAATTGCTTAAAAGTGATGTTGGTTTAAACCTTTAGATAAAATATTTCTACCTCTATTACCAACAGACGAGATGTATAGCACGTTGTTTAAAAAATGATGTTTATTTTAAAAGTATTTAGATAAAAAAAAACTTTTACTATTATTATCAATAGAGAAATGTATTATGCAATCGTTATATAGTGTACGTTCTACTATTATTACCAGTGAAAGAAATATATCTCACATTAGTTTGAAATTGATGTTGGTTTAAAATATACAATTATTACTAATAGAAAGGATTGTATCTCATTTCGGTTAGCAAGTGATGTTTAAAATATTTAAATAAATAACTGTTACTTTTAATACTAATGGAATATATATATATATATATATATATATATATATATATATATATATATATATATACATTGTTTAGAAATGGATGTTGATTTTAAAGGTCTATAGATAAAAAAATTCTATCATTATTACTAATCAAAGAAATGTATCTCACATTAGTTAAAAAGTGATGTTGATTTTTTTTAAATTACTCTAAAGACTTATACTATTATTACCAAATAGAGATGTATTCCACCCTGATTAGAAAATGATGTTATCATAAACGTTTTGAGGTAAAAAAACATTTTATATTATTATCAATAGAAAAAATGTAAATATTATAATCATTTAAGGGTTTAACATTTCATTTATAATGTCTAAAATGTCAAAAGTTATATTATTATTATAAAAAAAGAAGTGTATTTCACATTATATTTGTGCCGAGTGCAGGCTTTATATAGCGTACTCTACTCTACACTCAAAAATTAAACCTTAATTTCTAAAAACAAATAATGACTCAAATCAAAACTAAAGGTCCTATATGAAACGTTAAAGTATGCTTGTACATTTTTTTGGGTTACTTTATTTCGTAGTTTTTCATAGGATTTCATTTAGTTTGAGAATTATCTTATAAAATATTTATCTGTTGTGTAAAATGTGTTCAGTTTTCCCAGAAATAGGAATGGACAGAAATAAGATAAAACAAAAAAGTCAAAATTTTAAAGTCAGAGTCGAGGCTTGTGTTTAACACAATCTCTGGAAGACGAAATTGCCCCGTATGTGAGAACCCAAACCTTACATTCTTAACGTGTTCGATATTGTTGCTTAACATACTAGATATAAACCTAACATGTTTGTCTTGGTTCTAGTTCTTTTGGTTGAAAATTGGTTCCAATATAAGATTTCTATGCTTTGGATGTGTTGCAGTGGTAGCATTGTGTATCGTCTTAGCTTCCTTAACTCTTAACTAAGTCTTATAGAGTCTTAGTATCTTTCTTGTAGGACCCCGGACCTTCGTGTGTTTGACTTCCTTGTTCTACATGCTGAATGGCCATAGCAATTATTCTTATACTTGTTGTAAGTCCTGGATATGTGTGGTTAGGCTACCTAGAGGCCAATACCTTAGTTCCATATGTTCCATAGACCTTAACTAGTTAATGTTACAAGTCGCATACCGACGCTGTTCGTTACTTGACTCGGTTAAGAGTTTTCTCACGTAGTTCTTTCGTGAGACCTCGATTGTACTCTTAGTCATTCCTCCACTTGTCTTGAGGGTTATCTGAGTCTCATAAGGCCTTGGTACACAAGTTTTATGCTTGTTGGAGTTGCATTCACCCAACCGGTGCATCACTTTCAGTCCTAGACCCATTCGGCTTCGTTTTAGACTTAAACCATCGTTCCAACGCGACAAACGAACATCCTGGGAGATGTTCGGCCAGCCAAACCGAACTCCTTGGGGAGTGTTCGGCCATAGCAACCGAACAAGTGATGAAAAGTTCGGCCCAGACAACCGAGCAAGCCCCGACATCGCCTTGTGTCTTTGGTTTGATTTCTGGCGTGAAACTCCTATTCTACCCTTACTTAAACCTTGCCCTTTCACTTATTTGAGGGTATATTAGTCCTTAATCACCCTTATAACCCCAAACACTCCTCTCCTCTCTTCATTAGTGATCGTCTTCAGCCGCGAACGGGAAGGAGAGAGTGCGGGAGATTGAGCGTGCGACTAGTGCGTGTTCCGGCGATTCCTGGAGTTCCGGTCATCCGTTTGACGAGCCGAGACCACCGTTGCGAAGCCCTTGATGAGTAGATCATTTTCCTTGGGTTTGTTTCCCTCTTCCTAGTCGTTTGTGGCTCGATAAAGGTACGTTACCGAAACCCTAGTTTCTCTCTCTAACTCAATGTTGATGTTAGGTTGCTAGAGACTTGTTCCTTGTGATTTGTCGTGGTAATACATGTCAAAATGAGATGTTATTGATGGATATCAATCTATGGAAGTTAGGGTTTGAACCCAAATGATTATGACTGAGTATATTGGAATAGTTATGGTTTAAGATTGATTGTGGTTGGGTTTAGAAACCCGGATAAATTGGAAATCCTGAAATTATGCCTTGACCTAGAGTTTGAGACTTTGAAATTTGACTCAAATGGAATCATTGAATTATAAAAGTTGCTATTCAAGTCTTAGGGTAAACCCCTATGACTACTTGTAATCGTTGAATCTAAATCATGAAATCTTGAGGTTTGGTCGGGTGAGACCGAATTGGTGTTAAGATCGATTTGTGGCTTAGGACTCTAATAGAGGACCTTTAGTGATTTTAAGTACAAGATTATCGCTAGTCTTTGGATTGGGTTTGTGTGGGTCACAAATGCATGGCTTGAATGAAAGACCTTTGGATTGTTTTGATTATGAATTAGAACCGTTGGTACTTGTTGGACTTCAATGAAGCCCCGAAACTTGTAAGGATGTGATCTATGCTTGTATGAAACCTAAGGAATCATGATGGTTGTTATTGAATGACGACTCTCTAAAGTCGCCTTGTGAATAATTTGGGAAAAATCAAGATAACGAAATTGAGGACCATTCTATGAGATGATTTGAATTGGGACTTTCCTTAGTACACTGCACATGTAGTCTACTTGTATAAGTCGCTAGGATGACTAAGTTGTTATCTAAGGCTCACCAGTACGGTTGACCTTACGAATGATCGTCACTCTAGTGTTTACCTAAGTATTGGACTACTATAGACCTTTGGGTTATAGAATGAAATATTATTCTCGGAAGGTTTTATTATCTACAAGTAAATGGCTTATGATCCTAGAATAACTGTATGATGGATTGAGGGCTGAGTTACAACCTAACTTGGTTTCACATATAAATATGGAATACTAGGTACAATTGATATTATGGCTAAAAGCATGATTTCCTACCTTGTCATGAATTGATTCTTTTACATGTTTCTATAATACGAATTATAAGCGTATTGAATGTACTTGCCCCCATGCTTGATCTGTTCTTCAGTTAATGATTTATACTGAACTTGGATTCTACTATAAAGTGGAATTATGAATTGGAATTGAACTAAGCTTGACTTGATAATGATCAACTTAGGCTCCCCGTATATACTTGACTTAGTGACTTTGCACTAAGGTTCCTAATTGGAACAAGAACCTAGTCATGCTTCAAGCGAGAACATAGAAAAGAGTCTTGGAACACATATAGTGTTCCCACTCTACTTGGTTGCAATTATAGAAATGACTCAACGGAGTCGACATTAGTGAGCTATTGAACAATACCAGCTCAATGATTAATCCCTACGACGTTATTACATGCGTTCAACTAGAAAACTAATTCTAGACTCTTGAAATGGATTGACTGTCATGCTTGTATCTTTATGACATAATAAATGCATACTTGAACTATTAAGTTCACTCTTGAAATGGATTGATTGTCATGCTTGTATCTTTATGACATAATAAATGCATACTTGATATATTGAGTTCGCTCTTGTCGAGCTCAATCTTGATTGTTTATTGATGAGATTATATACTAATCTTGAACGAGGACGCTCTTGTCGGACTCGTTCCATACTGATTGATTGTTGAGTAAATACTACTTGGCATTGCATGAGTCCAGCTGGCGTACTTGATCATGTCACACACCCTCCACTGCTGGCCACAGTGGGGAAGAGCTCTCCTTGGCCAACCAATACGCGACCATTGAGATTGACTTCATGTTTATCCCGAGAATATCCTCGGAAGATCGATGTATTATCACACCCATCGATTCATGCACGTCATGAAGGTGTCTGCATTTGTGTCTACGTAGCGGCCCGGCTCTATATCCTCACATTATGTGAACTATGTGCAATAATGTGCATCTTGAATATATGATCTATATGCTCATATATACTTGTCCTTGATTGCTTGACAATTGTGATGAGTTTATACATCTCCACCTAATGATTCTACAAGAGACTTGATACGTGTATACATGTAAATATGCATACTTTTACTTAATTGTTTTATAAGATACCTGGAATGATTCATGTCAAGACATACGTCCCTAACTATACGATTATTCTTGTCACTTGCCTCCTGACTTACCTGATTGTTTGTGAACAGGGAATTCACCCTAGTTCATCTTGGTAGCCTGGTAAAGGAACGGTTCTGTACAGTACAACCTGACTTATGGTTCTTCGTCGTCGTAACCCGATTTCATTTCTACTTATGAAAATGTTACGATTATGTTATATTGTCTAGTGGTAGCGTACTGGGTCATTATGACTCATCCCGTACTTGTTTTCTAGTTGCGCTTTCAAGAGCGTGTTGAGGCCGAGTAGATCGTGGATGCAATCGCGGTTGATCGATAGATCGAGACTTGATCGTGTAGTTCGTGATTCTAGTAGCCGACTTCCCGAGCAGTAGTTTGTGGAGTTTTACTCCCTTTATCATTGTCTCTTGTTCATGTACCTTGCTATTATTGTGAGACCGATATCTTGTAAAGTTATTTAGACTTTACGGTCGGGTAGATACTTGAGTTTCTATATTAGTTCGTTCTTGGGCCGACGTGTTGTGTCGTGCCTTGTTCATGTTTTTCATATCTATTTCAGTTGTCTCCCGGGCACGCAGTAGCCTTGGGGCTTTTCTCTATTTTAGTCACTATTGTTGTTGGTTAACCCCGGTATGCCTTAGCCGTGGGTAATTGTTATCAGGTTTGTTCTTCGTTGAAACGCCGGCCTGAGTGCCGATGGTTTGTTCAGCGTCTGCAATGTTGCGGCACACGAGTTTTGTTTTCCCCTTAGGGAGAATATTGTCTCTTTTGATTTCTTGACTTTGTTTTCGAGCCTTAAGCTTGGGACTTCTTTCCCCTACCGCTTCCGCAGATTCGTTTCTTCCTGACCCGTATTTTTGTATACGGCTTCTCTACCTTTGTTGAGCTCGTTAGCTCAATTGTCTGACTCGCACTACTGTTTTGCAAGAGCTTGTCCTCTTCTTGCCTTGTCCTTGCGGCACGACTTTGGGATTCCGTTCCGGAATCCGGGTCGGGTCGCCACAAGTCCGCCATTGCGAAGCCCTTGGCGAATAGCACACTTTGCACATATTCAATCTTCAATCCGTGTAGGTTTGTTAACCGAAATAGGTACGTGACTACACCGCCTACTTTCCCTCTCTAGCTTAAAATGATTATAGGTTCTTAAAGGCTTGTCTTTTTTTTATTTCTCGTAGTAGTACATGTCTAAATGATATGTTTAGTTGAGACTTTGATTAGTGAACATGTGGGCTTGAATCTCTATGGGTTTATTGTGTTTATGGGAGAAATTTAATATGTAATCACTTGTTATTTGGGTTTAAAAACCCAAAATTTATTAAATTCCGAATTTAGATTTGACCTAGAATTTGTATAGTTTGTAAATTAACTAAACATAATCTTTTGCGTCTCAAAAATATAATTTTGAGACTAGGGATAAAGCCCACCATACTAATCATTAGAGCTGTCAAAGTGGGTTGGCGGGGCGGGCCAACCCACAACCCGCTATAACCCATCATTTGACGGGGCGGGGCGGGCCAACCCATGAAATGTGGTGGGTCGGGAAATTGCCAACCCAACCCAACCCATCTTGGGTTGTGGGTTAGGCGGGCCAACCCACCAACTTTTTTCCCAATTAATCTAAATAATAAAAATAATCATAAATAACACAAAAAAATGTCACAATTCATTAAAAAATTTATATTTCTACTATTATATTTTTAATAGTGTTTTCTAACAACTTTCTCTAATATTTATATTTATAGAATAAAATGAGAAAAAAATAGAAGTAAGAAACTATTTTATCATTATTCTTTTTGTATGTTCTTATAATCATTTTTCTATAAATATTGCGGTTAATATACCTTATTCTAACATCTTTAGTTGTTATAAGTGTCATTTTTTGAACGAATTCAAAATCATTTACTAATATTTCAGATACAAAAAATAATCTTACATTTTGAGTGAAAAATGATTTAAACTATTTATCTCAAACTTATGACTTGGTTATTTGAAACTAGTATATGGCGGGCCAACCCGCCCCGACCCGCCCCAACTCACCTCAACCCGCAACCCACCGCGGGCTCAACCCATTTGACCCACCTCCTAATGGGTTCATAATTTCCCAACCCAACCCACCTTTTTTAAGTGGCGGGGCGGGCCAACCCAACGGGCCCAACCCATTTTGACAGCTCTACTAATCATGTCATTGGATCTCAATGGTGAAATCTCAAGGATTAATTGGATGAAACCGATTTGGTGTTTGGTGTTTATTTATGATTAAGGACTTTAATTGAAGTCCTTGGGTGACCTTAAGCATGAAATTATCGATAGTTGTTGGATTGGGTATGTTTGGGTTACAAATGTATGATTCAAGTTAAAGACGCTTGTAATATTTCATGTATGAACTAGGAATAGTGATGCTATTTAGACTTTAAAGGAAGCCCGAATCTAGTAAGAATGCAGTCTATGCTTGTTTTAAACCCTTAGGGAGTGGGGTTATGGATATTGGGAATCCCGACTCACTAGAGTCGCCTCGAGTACATAAATGCACGTAGACATGTCTAAAACTTATTTGGAAATCTTGGAAACATCTCAAGGAATCCGAAATGGTGAGTTAGGGAATCCTCCTATAGAATGAATTGAAATGTTATAGACCTTAGTACTGTAGATATAAAGTTTACTTGAAATGTCGCGACGAGAACCAAGTTGTTATCTAAGACATGCTTGTTTTACCTTGGTCATGCGAAATAGTATCACCCGGAAGAATCTTGACTATACCCTATGTGTTTATCCTCTGAGTGTATTTCATGGTCCTTATCGTCTAGAGAACTTCAATGAAGTCTCATAGTGTTACAACAGGATTTATCATGAAACTTCAAGGACTTGAATGTGGAAAGAATAGCTTGTAACCTTGTTACTTGGTAAACCTAGATAATATATGTAGCCTTGAAAATTACGTAAATTGTGAGCGTTAAGTTATAAACTTAGCTTGTATTATGCTAGAAATAGTCTTCCATGTCTATTGTAATATTATGACTTATGAAGCGTAATTATACCAAGTTTTGACAATATAAATTCCTATGCCTAATTTACATTGTGATATGAGAAGGCATGATGATAATCCTAGTCAATGATTGAATTCTTCTTACTTGTTTTATGAATATGATTTAATGATCATATTTCATATCTTGGCTCAAAACATGATTTACTCTTGAATGTCTTATTGTCCTATTGAAAGTTGATTCGTGTACATGTATTAAACATGGATTCCATTAATAGGTGGAATGATAAACTTGTTGAACTAAGGTTTTTTAATGAAATAAAGACCTAGATATACGTGAACTGTTAACATAAAGAAGGGATAGAAATGTATATAGCATTTGTATCCTAGTTGGGATGAATTATAGCGAAGACTCAATAGAGTCAAGTTTAAGGAACGATTGGACCTTACTAGGATCATGGTGAGATCCTTTGACACTTAGAAATCCATTTCACTAGGTTACTAGCTTTCGGAACTTGAATAGAATTGAGTGGACAACTTGTGACTTGAACTTTCGAGACTCAATTGAGCTCCTATTGTAATCAATATGATTAATCGTGAACATGTCGTGAATAGCATGCCTACCTATCTTGAACGAGCTCGTTTCCTACTTGATTTAATTTGTGTAAACATCTACGTGACATGGACGAGTTCACCCTTATCGAGCTAATTCCCTACTTGATTTTAATACCAAGTAAACATCTACTTGTCATTCCATTAGTCCAGTTGGTATACTTGTCATGTCTCGATGGTAAACGATGCATCATCATCACTGATTGTGAGATTCATGGTAGTGATGGGTCGCCACACCATAAACATGCTCACACTATTCATTACTGATCACAGTGGAGAGTTCACTGGCATAGTTCTTCCTCATGACCTCGGTTATGCCCTAGGTCTTCGCTTGATTGTTATTCATTTGTCTAGACATGATCTAGTACTTATTAGAAGTGTTCTTAAGATGATGATGTGTTTCAGGCAATTGTTGCATAACTTTCATCTTTGTTTGTTCGTTTGAGTTCAAGATGTGTTAACAACTTGTCTTTTGGAGTTTAGATACTCTTAGCCATTGTTAAACTTCGTGGAAGTGTTCAATTTTATTCTTGAGTCCCTTGACTTGCTTAGAATGTCATATTCTTTCCCATTGCACGATTGTTTCATTCGTTACTTTGATTGTTAGTTATTGAGCTTTTTTCTGGTTTTGTTCTGAGTGTTCTGTGTTATGTCAGGCATCGTTTGTACATGTTTCAGATGTGTTATGAGTAAGGAATCATCCTAGATTGATTGGGGTTGAGTTGGGTATCCTTTGGATTTGATTTCAAGCCATTTTATTTCTTTTAGGCATGGCACTCACCTAGTATTTGGACCAAGTGACCGCCTTTATTGCAGAATGTTGGATTTCTCGAAGAGGAATAGGTGGTAGCCTAGACAAAGGCACTAGGCGACAGCCTTGTCTCGACTTCATCTTCGAGATGTTTTTTCTGATTTTTGGATTTTTGGCCATTCTATCGTCAATGAACCCACTCTAAACCCTCCATAATCCACCCTACTTAGTCCTAATTGAGCCCTACCATATTAGTTTAACCTATTTGATTATCATTAAGCTTAATTATTTTTGATTACTCCTAAACTATCACTAAGTTTGCCATGAAAATACAAATTGTGCCCCTTCTCTTTGAGGAAGCCTTATGTCCCCAAACCCATGTAATGTTTAGCCATTCTCTCTTAATTTTTCTTTGACAACTTACGTCTTCTATAGAGAGAGAGAGAGAGAGGAAATTTGGAGCCCTAGAGCTTGTTCCTCCGATCTTGGAAGATCCAACCATCCGATCTTTGATTCGACTCCGCCATCACGAAGCCCTTGGCGGGTTGAACACTTTCCATCGATTCAATCTTCGATTTGTATACATTTGTTAACCGAAATAGGTACATGACTACACCCCATACTTTCCATCTTTACCTTAAAATTATGCTAGGTTGTTAGAGGCTAGTCTTCCTGTGGGTTCCCGGGAAAGCGTGCTCCCGCGCCCCACGCGCCCTTGGATAGGGGTGCGCGTACGTGTGGATGCGGTGACATCCACTACTTTCGTTCCACCCTCCCTTGTCTAGGGGAGGACGAAATCAAAAGTGTGAGAGAAGTGCAAGGGTTTTGATCCAATATGGGAGCTTTGGGTTTTCTATGTCAAGTTATCCCTTTTTTAGGGGATATCAGGATATAGGAATGCATCACCCTTCTATTCCCATTCTCCCTTTTTTTAGGGGAAAACATAAAAGTGCAAGGAAGGAATGTTGCAGCGCCCCCCCCCCCCACTATGGATTTTATGAAAATAGCCTGATGGCCTATCTCGGATCACTATGGGTGCTTTGGGTTTTCTACATCAAGTTATCCCTTTTTTGGGGATACCAGGACATAGGAATACATCACCTTTCCATTCCCATTCTCCATTTTTTAGGGAAAAACGGAAAAGTGCAAGGAAAGATGTTGCGAGGCCCCACTGGATCCAAAATGTTTTAGAGTCGTCATCTTTATCTTAAGGAATAAATAAAGCAAAACCAAAAAAGAAAACCATAGATAATGAAAACGGGTTCGGAGGCTAAGTTACGAGTTGGGAAGGTGCTAGGCACCCAACTCGCCCTTTCGGTCTCAAAACAGTTTTTGGCTAAAGTATGCTTGTTGTTATATTAATTTAACAAACATCTGATTTTGCAGGATTTTCGACCAATGTAGCTCCGAATGTAGCTACATCAGAAGCTACATTGGACAGAAGTTGGGAAGATCATTGCTATTTTAACTCCTCTGTCACAAAAGACGGTGGAGAATCAGAATCAGACCTGCTGGAAGGTTAGAAAGAGCTGTACAAGGATTGGGAAAAACGGTCTCATCAAGTTACTTTGCTTGGAAAGGAAAATAAATTGCTAAAGAAGGAAAATGAAGAACAAAAGGAGTGTATTATAAGGCTGGAGAGTCTGTTGAGTAAGAAAGATGTTGAGATCGAAGAACTGAAAAAGGAGCTCATCCAAACCAATGAAACCATGGCTAAATAGAACTCAAGTCAACAAAAAATGGATGAGATGCTGAAATCTGGTAAATCTGGTAAGTCTAGAATTGGTTTTATGCCAAAGATGTTTGTTAGAGAAGGTGAATGTACTTCTGAACCTAAACAGCCCACACAAAATTTTCAAAATACAAATTTCTTTGAAAACCCCAAATCAAGAAAGAAAAATTTTGTGTGCTATTTTTGTCATAAGCCTGGTCATATTCAGCCATTCTGCTTTCTTAAAAAGGTTGTATATGAGGAAGAGGTAAGACAGACCTTCTTGGTTCGAAAACAGATGTAGCATCGAATGCAGCAACCAATGCAGCAACATTGGAAGTCACATTCGAAGATACATCAGAAGGTATATTCACAGAAACAACAATCAAAAAGCTTTAAAAATATGTGGGTTCCCAAAGGCAGTGACAAGAAGGGTAAATCCAAATACTGTGAGCCTTTTGACATATGCCCTGGTGCTAAGTGGTCCTATGATGAATCTCCTGACTTTGGAGATCATGAATCTCCTGCACAATCTTCAGAACATGCATCTAAAACCATTGAACTTGCACCTGATCAGAAGAACCTGCATATTCTGGAAGTTCAGTGGATGTGATTCAGAATGTGACTCCGAATGTAGTTGATAAGTTACATAAAAAACATATTTATTGTAATTATTTCCCCATGTTTATGACATTTATTGTTGCCAATTATTTGAATTTTAATGGAATTATTGCTCTTGTAGGAGTTTTGTGACAAATGGCTTAAATGGACTTAAATGCAAGACTTTATGTGTGATCAATTGAAGCTAAGGAAATCTGGAGTCAAGCGTGAGCACAACTTATCAAATTGCGGATCCAGAATTGCAATCTCAAGCTAAGACGTGGGCACGCTACGAACCGTTGCGGGAATCTCAACCAAGTGACGCCCCATTTAATTCAAAAAATAGTTTTTCTTAATGTTTTAATATAAATTTAAGTAGAGAGGATGAACCTAGACTATTTGAGGGATAAGGTGGAGTATTTACTCAAAATTAGTGGGGTATTTACTCAAAGTTAGTGGGTTAGTGGGTTTTTATGAGGAGACCTTGGAGACTCCTATATAATCTTGGTCCCTTCCTTTCTAAAAATAGAGGCGAATCTTCCTAATCTCATACTTTCTTCCCTTATGATATTTCAAGCAACTTTGTTCATGGAGTGCTAAAGGCTTTTTTCCAGCCAAAGGATAATTGAAGTATTGGTTCTTCGTGACTTGTGAGATCTAATTGCTTTTATCTTTTTCTTCTATTTTCTCTACTATTTATATATTTTCTACACTTATTATATATTGTTGTTTTGGCTGGTTGCACAAAAAGGCGCCTTTGTTCAATTGTCAAGATAACATATCACCATTTAGAACGTTAAATCCGTAATTGTTTAATTGTTCTAAAATTTGTGGTAAATAGTATAGCTGATTAGAACCATATTTTCGTTCTATACTATGGAAATATGTAATCTAGCTTAAATGAACCTACATGTGCGTTTGTTGGCTAGAATTGGTAGCTTCTCTAGATTGTAATGCTGTTGATAAATTAAATTCTATGATCATATCTAGAATTGTTTATTGGCTAGAGAAATAATTAGAGAACGTTTCCTGATTATCGAAAAAGTAAGGAGAGGTAGGTTGTTAGGTCGTACCAATAACCATAACTAGTTTAGTAGAGAACGGAGAAATTAATCTTTGCATCTATGATCAAGTCCACGAATCAATACTGAGATTGTTCCTTTGGTTGGATATTTCATCATACTGAATCACTTTCACTTAATTGTTTGCTAGTAATTTTTAGTTTATTTAAATTTTCTCACAAAAAAATCTCAAACCCCCCCTATTTTTATTTTTTATTTTTGGTTACAAAAGTTTATATCAAAATTAAGTCTAACCAATCTCAGTGGATACGACCTTGCTTACCACTACTACAAATCCATAATTTTGAGAAGCAAGAATTATTATTGTTGGTTTCAACAACCACCAATTTTTGGCGCCGTTGTCGGGGATTGGTATTCTATCTGACTTGTTTTGATGCCCCGTTCTTTTCGTACAGGAGAACTACTTTTGTACGATCCCGAGATCGAGAGAACCGCGAGACGACTTAGGAAGGAAGCTAAACATCGAAAGGCACAAGAAGCTTCATCATCATCTCCGGGATTGAACTTAGTACTTGACTTGGCCGATTCCTCTAGCGAATCCGAGGAAGAGCAAGACATGGCAGCAGCCGCCAACCCGGCTAGAACTTTGAGGGAATTAGCCGCTCCAGATATTGATCAACAACCATTGTGTATTCAATATCCGGCGATTGAAGCAAATTTCGAGTTGAAGTCGGGATTAATTCACCTACTTCCTAAATTCCGTGGCCTAGAGAATGAAGACCCCCATAAACACTTGAAGGAATTCCATGTGGTATGTTCAAGTCTAAAGCCCCAAGGAGTCACAGAAGAGCAAATCAAATTACGTGATTTTCCATTCTCACTCATGGATGGTGCAAAGGATTGGCTTTTCTACTTACCTCCCGGGTCCATCACTACATGGAATGGTATGTTGAGGTTGTTCCTTGACAAATTTTTCCCCGCTTCAAGAGCTGCAAGTATTAGAAGGGAGATTTGTGGAATTAAGCAACGAGATACCGAAACTCTTCATGAATATTGGGAGAGATTCAAGCAACTTTGTGCAAGTTGCCCACAACATGGAGTTTCCGACCAACTTCTCATCCAATATTTTTATGAGGGTTTGCTCCCTATGGAAAGATGGATGATGGATGCGGCAAGTGGAGGTGCTATAGTGAACAAAACTCCGACCGAGGCTAGAAATTTAATAATAACCATAACCAGTTTAGTAGAGAACGGAGAAATTAATCTTTGCATCTATGATCAAGTCCACGAATCAATACTGAGATTGTTCCTTTGGTTGGATATTTCATCATACTGAATCACTTTCACTTAATTGTTTGCTAGTAATTTTTAGTTTATTGAAATTTTCTCACAAAAAAAATCTCAAACCCCCCCTATTTTTATTTTTTATTTTTGGTTACAAAAGTTTATATCAAAATTAAGTCTAACCAATCTCAGTGGATACGACCTTGCTTACCACTACTACAAATCCATAATTTTGAGAAGCAAGAATTATTAATAATGACCATGGCAGCCAATTCACAACAATTTGGTTCTAGACAAGATACACCCCAAAGAAAAGTGAATGAGGTAAATATATCTTCTCTTGAAAATCAAATTGCTACCTTGACTTCTCTTGTTCAAAAAATGGCTGCAGGAAATTCTCAACAGGTTAAGGCTTACGGGATTTGTGCGGATCTTGGGCATTTAACAGATATGTGCCCCACACTACAAGATGAGTCGCAAGAACAAGTTAGTGCACTTGGAGGTTTTCCGGGCCCACCCCAAAGAAAGTATGATCCCTTCTCAAACACTTACAACCCGGGGTGGAGGGATCATCCCAACCTTAGCTATGCACCAAGGCCCCAATTTGCAAACTACCAGCCGAGGCAGTTTGCCCCACCACAACAACAACCCTCCTCAAGTACAAATATGTCTCTTGAAGAAATTGTTAAATCACTTGCAGTCAACACACAACAATTTCAACAAGAAACGAGGGCAAGCATCAAGAAGTTGGAAGATCATATGAATCGTCTTGAATCTCAAGGTAAATTACCATCACAAACAGTGGTCAATCCGAAACAAAATGCCAATGCAATTACCTTGAGAAGTGGAACTGAGTTGAAAGACCCCCCAAAGTCAACTCAGAAACGGAGCCCCGAAGAAGAAGTAGAGAAAGAAGTCATGGCTCCACAATCACATCCCAATCAAGCAATTGAATTTCAAGAAGAGCAACCAAAAAATTTTACACCGGTTCCTCCTTTTCCTTCTAGATTGTCCAAATCAAAGAAGGACAGGGAAGAAAAAGAGATTTTTGACACCTTCCGCAAGGTTGAGGTAAACATCCCTTTACTTGATGCAATCAAACAGGTACCTCGTTATGCCAAATTTCTCAAGGAGTTGTGCACCAACAAAAGGAAATTGAAAGGTAATGAGTTTGTAAGTATGGGTGAAAATGTTTCAGCTGTCCTCCAAAAAAATTACCCCCTAAATGCAAGGACCCCGGTGTGTTTACTATCCCTTGCAAGGTTGGTAATGTTGGAATTGAAAGGGCAATGTTAGATCTAGGTGCTTCGATAAATGTCATGCCTTTGTCTATTTACAAATCTTTGAATGTTGGACCTTTAAAAGACACTGGCGTGATAATTCAACTTGCCGATAGATCTAGTGTTTATCCTCAAGGAGTATTGGAGGATGTGTTGGTCCAGGTAAATGAATTGGTTTTTCCTGCTGATTTTTATGTGCTTGATATGGAGGAAGATAATTCATCCCACCCAATGATTTTGCTAGGTAGACCTTTCTTGAAAACATCTATGACAAAAATCAATGTGCATGATGGTACACTCACAATGGAATTTGATGGTGAAATAATTAAGTTTAATATTTATGATGCCATGAGATATCCAAGCGATGTGTCTCCCGTTTTTGCTATAGATGTTGTTGAATCCTTGGCTCAAAATATGTTTGAATTGAGTGATGATGATAAAGTGAAAGTTGCACTTAGCAAGAGCCTCTCTTGCGAAAAATTACAAGAAAGCATGAGTAAATTTGAGTTTGATTCTGATTTGAAAGAAAAAATTCATGCTTTAGATTCGCTCCCATCTTTGAAGCATAATGTTTCTTATGTTGAGTTACCTATCTCTCACGCTAAGATTCTTCCTTCAATTGTGCAGGCACCCCAATTGGAATTGAAACCCCTTCCGAATCATCTAAAGTATGCCTTCTTGGGGGAAGGAGAGACTCTTCCCGTTATCATCTCCAATAAACTCTCCAATTTAGAAGAAGAAAAGTTGATTCGTGTCCTTAAAGAGTTTAAGGAGGCCATTGGTTGGACCATTGCGGACATTAAGGGGTTAAGTCCCTCCACATGCATGCATAAGATATTGATGGAGGAGGGAGGCAAACCGGTTAGGCAAGCTCAACGTCGATTGAATCCACCTATGATGGAAGTGGTAAAAAAAGAGATCTTGAAACTCCTTGAGGCTGGTATAATCTATCCAATTTCGGATAGTAATTGGGTAAGTCCGATTCAAGTTGTTCCTAAGAAAACAGGTGTGACAGTGGTAGAAAATCTCGATGGTGAGTTGGTAGCCACTCGTGTGCAAAATGGGTGGCGAGTATGCATAGACTATAGAAAGTTGAATGCATCAACTAGGAAAGATCATTTTCCACTTCCATTTATTGATCAAATGATCGAGCGATTAGCGGGTCGTACACATTATTGTTGTCTTGATGGTTACCAAGGTTTTCATCAAATGGTTACCTTGGTTGTTTTCATCGAGGACCAAGAGAAGACGACCTTCACGTGCCCATTCGGCACATTTGCATTCCGACGCATGCCATTTGGACTTTGCAATGCTCCTTCCACATTTCAAAGGTGTATGGTGAGTATATTTTCAGATTTTGTGGAGAATATCATGGAGGTATTTATGGATGATCTCACAGTTTATGGTGATTCTTTTGATGCATGTCTTTCTAATCTCATAAAAGTTCTTCAACGTTGCATAGAAAAGAATCTTGTTTTGAACTTTGAAAAATGTCATTTTATGGTTGATCAAGGTACGATTCTAGGGCATGTTATATCCTTTAAGGGAATTGAAGTTGATAAAGCTAAGATAGATGTTATCAAATCTTTGCCTTACCCCACAACTGTAAGGGAAGTTCGTTCTTTTCTTGGTCATGCAGGATTTTATCGACGCTTTATCAAGGATTTTTCCAAAATTACACAGCCCTTGTGTAGGTTGTTGCAAAAGGATGTTGGGTTCGCATTTGATGGGGCATGCAAAGAAGCATTTGATAAGTTGAAGGATAAGTTGACATCCACGCCAATCATCCAACCACCGAATTGGAATCTTCCATTTGAAATCATGTGCGATGCAAGCAACTTTGCAGTCGGTGCTGTTCTTGGACAAAGGGTTGGAAAAGCTCCTCATGTTATTTATTATGCTTCGAGAACACTTGATAGTGCACAATGCAATTACTCAACAACGGAAAAAGAACTTTTAGCTATAGTTTTTGCTATAGAAAAATTTCGTTCTTATTTACTTGGTGCAAAAGTGATTGTTTATTCTGACCATGCAGCTATCAAGTATTTGCTCTCGAAGAAAGAGGCAAAACCGAGACTCATCCGGTGGATACTTTTGTTGCAGGAATTTAATTTGGAGATCCGAGATAAGAAAGGTTCGGAAAATTTGGTTGCCGATCATCTTAGTAGGTTGCTTACAAGTGAAAAAGTGTCACCCTTGAAAGATGAATTTCCAGATGAGCACCTCTTTTTTGTTCATAAGACAAAGCCTTGGTACGCTGATATAGCTAATTATTTAGTTACTAGGGCGTTACCAAGTGACTTGTCTAGAGCTCAAAAGGATAAAATAAAGAGGGATGCCAGATATTATTTTTGGGATGATCCTTACTTGTGGAAATTTTGCTCGGATCAAGTTATCCGAAGATGTGTGGGTGAGCATGAGGTTGAGTCAATCTTAAAGTTTTGTCATTCATATGCATGTGGAGGACATTTTGGTCCTAGGAGGACATCCCGAAAGGTGTTAGAATGTGGTTTTTTTTGGCCTAGTTTGTTTCATGATTCATACATGTTTTGCAAGACATGTGATCGATGTCAAAGAACAGGGAATTTAGGACATAGAGATCAAATGCCCCTTACCCCTATCCTTGTTTGCGAAATTTTTGATGTATGGGGTATAGATTTTATGGGTCCTTTCCCTTCTTCTAATAGTAATGTTTACATTCTTCTTGCTGTGGATTATGTCTCAAAATGGGTAGAAGCTAAGGCTACCCGGACTAACGATGCTAAAGTTGTTGTAGATTTTCTTAAATCTCATATCTTTGTTAGGTTCGGGGCGCCAAGAGCAATCATAAGCGATCGTGGAACTCATTTTTGCACTAAGGTGGTGGAGGCTTTGATGAAGAAGTATAATGTGACCCACCGAATTTCCACCGCTTATCATCCACAAACGAGCGGGCAAGCCGAGGTCTCTAATCGAGAAATCAAGTCTATACTTGAGAAAACTGTCAACCCGAATAGAAAAGATTGGAGTATGCGACTTGATGATGCACTTTGGGCTTACCGTACGGCTTACAAAACGCCGATAGGTATGTCTCCGTATCGTTTGGTATTTGGTAAGCCTTGTCACCTCCCGGTAGAGTTGGAGCATCGAGCATATTGGGCTATCAAGCAATGCAACATGAAAATGGATGAAGCGGGTGCATTGCGGAAATTGCAAATTCAAGAGTTGGAAGAAATTCACAATGATGCCTATGAGAGCTCGAGGATTTACAAGGAAAAAACAAAAGCCTTTCATGATCGTATGATTTCTAGGAAAGATTTTCATGTTGGTCAAAAAGTTTTACTTTATCATTCAAAGTTGAAATTATTTCCTGGTAAATTACGTTCTAGATGGTTAGGACCTTTTGTTGTTACTAATGTGTTTTCTCATGGTGCAGTTGAGATTCAAAGCCAAGATACAGGTAAGATTTTCAAGGTCAACGGTCATCGGTTGAAGCCTTTTTACGAGGGTTTCCAAGTTCGTCACATTGAGACAGTTGATTTGGTCGATCCAATTTATTCTGATTGAGATGCAGCAACGTCTAGCCAAAGACGTTAAAGAAAAGCGCTCTTGGGAGGCAACCCACGTTTTATTTAGCTTATTTTATTTTATTTTTAAATTTTATTGTTAGTTTTGGTGGCTTCTTGGAGTTTTGAAAAAAAAAATCTGCACGTAATTTCGAATAAGGCGTGGGCACGTGGGGTTGTGTTTTACTTACTACAAATTTGGAAAAAATTCCATGCCCATTTATTATTAAAAAAGTGTCCCAGATTTTTGAGATTCAAAAAGAAGATTGAGCAAAAAAAAAAAAAAGGTCCGACCAAGCTCCGATTGAAAATTGCACGTGCTTATACTAGCTCGATCTCAGATTATTTGGATAGGCAACTCGAAAGGATTATCAGGTTGGAAAATAATATCTTTGCCCTTTTCAAGCACGTGGGATTCCATCCACCCTTCCTTCCACCTCAATAATAAAGGTCAGATATTCTTAGATGCTTAACATTATCAGGGAGTTTCTCACTTCTCTTGTTCTATCACATTTTTGTTTGCGCATCTATTTTTATCATTGAGGACAATGCTTAGTCTAAGTGTGGGGGATTTTGGGTTAGTTTCTTGAGATGGTGGTCTTTTGCTTTTTCCGGTTCACACACGGCGTCTTTCAAAAAAAAATGCATTTATTTCATGTTCATTGTTTCTCCTCTTTGAATCCATTCTCTTCCTGATGCTTATCAATGAAGTTGGTGATTTTGTGTGCGAAAATGATTGTTGCATTCCTAATTCCATACCTTGAGTAGTTATTTGTGATGATTGATTGGTGGAAGATACATAGGATCTACACACATAACCCTCTTTTGGTGAGATTTGAGCCATGAGCATACATTGCAAATTATGCTTCATTTTCTTGATTGTGTGTTGTCTTGCATTGTTGATTTTTCTAGAACTTGCATTGTTATTCATGTCTACGTCAACTCCTTGATGAATTGGATGCATGGAATCAAAATGAGGGTGTTTAGGATAAAAGACTATTTTTCTTGACATTTTGACCTTTCTTTGAAGCCTACCCTACATTTAACCCCTAGTGAGCCACTTTGAGCCTTAAGCCCTTTTGTTTGATTTAGCACCACAATACAAGCCATGATACCCCCCTTTTTTTGTTAATTTCTTCCTTCTCTTTTGAACCTTGAATTGAAGAATTGTATAAGCTCGTTCTTGCTCACTTTTGGTTTTGTTTGAGATAGATTGCAAGTTGTTGAAATGTTTGTGCATCCAAGGTCTCTGCTCCATAGTACTCTTTTCTCTTATCGTGAAAAAATCAAAAAAAAAAAAACAAAGAAAGAGAAAAAAAAAAAAAGAAAGAGAGAGAGAGAAAAAAAGAGGAGAATTCGAAAAAAAATTAAAAAAAAAGAGAAGAAGGAAAAGTAAGAAAAAAAATGATGAGACCAACACAAAAGAGAATCGCAAATTTTTTAGGATGCATATCTTGATATTTGAGCAGTCTTTTTGATATTGATTTATAGAATTGTGATTAGAAGAGTTTGTATAATTTCTTCAATTCCATTAGCCTAAAATTCCTTTTATCATACCTTGCCCTAGCCCCATTTCAACCCGTTTTCACCCTCGATTTTTGTGCATCTTGATTCATCCATTGGTAGTAGGGACGTGATATATTTGCAAGCTTATGGTTAAAAATCTTCTGTGCATTGACTTGAGAGCTCATTCATACATGTACCCTATACACTTTTGGGCGTAATGAGTGAAACTTATGTGAGGTTGTTGGGTCCTATGTGTTTTCCATTCCAATTAATTGTTGTTAATGGTTGCTCATTGGTTTTGGTTTGGGAATTGCAATTAATCTTAAAATCATGTTTTTGTTGTGTGGAAAATATTTTGAATTAGCAAAAGGGGAAGGCAAGGTGAATTTGAGGGTGAAATAATTGCATGAGCTATTGAATGCTTGAGGGCAAGCATTATCTAAGTGTGGGGGATTTGATAAGTTACATAAAAAACATATTTATTGTAATTATTTCCCCATGTTTATGACATTTATTGTTGCCAATTATTTAAATTTTAATGGAATTTTTGCTCTTGTAGGAGTTTTGTGACAAATGGCTTAAATGGACTTAAATGCAAGACTTTATGTGTGATCAATTGAAGCTAAGGAAATCTGGAGTCAAGCGTGAGCACAACTTATCAAATTGCGGATCCAGAATTGCAATCTCAAGCTAAGACGTGGGCACGCTACGAACCGTTGCGGGAATCTCAACCAAGTGACGCCCCATTTAATTCAAAAAATAGTTTTTCTTAATGTTTTAATATAAATTTAAGTAGAGAGGATGAACCTAGACTATTTGAGGGATAAGGTGGAGTATTTACTCAAAATTAGTGGGGTATTTACTCAAAGTTAGTGGGTTAGTGGGTCTTTATGAGGAGACCTTGAAGACTCCTATATAATCTTGGTCCTTTCCTTTCTAAAAATAGAGGCGAATCTTCCTAATCTCATACTTTCTTCCCTTATGATGTTTCAAGCAACTTTGTTCATGGAGTGCTAAAGGCTTTTTTCCGGCCAAAGGATAATTGAAGTATTGGTTCTTCGTGACTTGTGAGATCTAATTGATTTTATCTTTTTCATCTATTTTCTCTACTATTTATATATTTTCTACACTTATTATATATTGTTGTTTTGGTTGGTTGCACAAAAAGGCACCTTTGTTCAATTGTCAAGATAACATATCACCATTTAGAACGTTAAATCCGTAATTGTTTAATTGTTCTAAAATTTGTGGTAAATAGTATAGTTGATTAGAACCATATTTTCGTTCTATACTATGGAAATATGTAATCTAGCTTAAATGAACCTACATGTGCGTTTGTTGGCTAGAATTGGTAGCTGATCGATGTTTTATTTTATCTATTTCCTTGCAAGTGTACAAGACTATTATAGAATAGACTCGGAAGCAAGGGTCGAACCCACAGAGACAAGTGATCACGAACAGTGCGGTTATAGATAGCAAATTATTAACCTAAGGGGGGTTTTTATGTTTAATTCTACTCTAATTTACTAGTTATAGATGTTAACTAATTAGACAGTAATAACAGATATGAAGATTTTATGGTGAGTGGAAATCTAGGATTCTGGGTTTCACTTATATCTCCTTTATGTTCAATTCATAATAATGTCATTCAATGTCTTGGGTTCGTTCACTAAAAATAGATATGTCTGTTGAACAATTGGTTCGCCTCCTCCCCGCAAAAATTCACCCATTCCATATCCTAAGCACAGCACAGAACAAGAATCTAGCTGTCACCTAGATTTATGATCTATCTGTCACCTAGATCATGTAAGAACCCTGGTCCTAACTTATCACTCTCGTGCTTCGATAGGTCCAATTTATTGTGTTGGTGAGCCGTTTACGACATATGCATTTGGTCATGCGGTATCCGCACCTCTAAGCCTATATTATTTGCGATTACATTCATTTGTTCAAAGCGAAATAATAAAGGGATTGATAAACAACACAATCAACAAGCATTGAATAGACATAAATATGAGAATCAAAACATAAATTCGATACAAGTTACCTCCCACCTCCTAGATTAGGGATGATTTAGTTCATCATAGACGATGAACAGCACATGGAGATGATGGAAGACATGATTTGATCTTCAATACTTGAAATTACAAAACCTAATTATGTTATACAATCTAAAACTACCTAAAATCTATGTAAAGAGAGCTTCCAGCCGTCCTCCTTATCTTAGGCTCGGCATCTGACTTCGATATATACTTGGGAGTTGTGATTGAATCGAATGACCGTGTGAAAACCCGACTTTTGCGCATGCGCCTACCTTGCGGTCGCAAGGTCAGGATACATGCGTCCGCAAGGTCTCCAGGTGTGCTTTTGGCTCTTCGATTGCCGCTTGGGACCGATATCGCCTACCTTGCGGTCGCAGTTCGAGGCACTTGCGTCCGCAAGGTGTCCGTATTGAGCAGACTTTATTTTCTTCAATTTTCTTTCTTTGTAATTTGCACTTAAACCCCGAGTTTCGCGTATTTTCACGAACAATCCGAAACTTACAAAACTCACCAAAAACATATATTAGTACTCAAAAGACTCATGAAATAGCCTAATTCAAGTCACGAAGCATATAAAATCGACGTATAAAATACATCGATCAAATACCCCAAACTTGAACTTTGCTCGTCCACGAGTAAACAAATAAACTTATAAATACAAAACATCTAAATAACAAAAATTAAAATCTTTTTGTGAGGGTGACACTATTTACACTCCTCTATAAACCCACAAACTCAAGGAGACTCTTTCGAGTGACTCGACTATGCAGATAAATACAAAAACAGATAAATATAAAACTAAATACAACTACAAACAAACCATAATTAAAACATAAAATCTTTTGGTTTCATCCTCAAGTTATAAGTGTATGGCATGCATGTAATCTCGTTTGGTGCTCACCACATATATGCAGCTTAGTCATATAAAACCAACTAGTCTTTTCTTATCTGCTACTACTTAATTTCTCCGTGTGTGTGTGATCACCGGTCTTAAAGAATATCTTGACTAAAAAGCTTTTATTGAGCTAAACACCACATTCATATGAAAATTACAGTTTAATAGAAAATCATGCATTAAGAAGTATGAGATCTACCATCCAAACCCGGTCAAGTATGTTACAGACAGAAAGGTCCCAAGGATTCAAAAGATTTACACATCCATCCCATGCACTTCTATGTATGTATACAATGCTCTCCTATCCCAATGACTTGTAATAGCTAAGATTATGCTAACACGTGAGCTTTAGGGTGAATAATAATGAATATGAAGTGTGTGATCAATTTCATGTTACTCACTTGACAATAAACAACATAAGCATTGGCAAGAAGATCATTAGGACTTTTTAGCTTGTAATGTAAGGCCAAGGTGTTGGGGATTTGATGGAAAGGTATTGGAATTCAAAGTGAGAGAGTAAGACTACCCTTTATCCCTCATACTTCCAAGCAAAAGGAAGTTTTCCCTATTTAGGCTAGGACCGCAAAGACCACAAGTGGAGGGGTACTTTGTGTTACTTTTCACTTTTTCTTTCCCCCCAAACTTGTTTTGGGCAACTAGATTTTCTAAAATATCACATTTCAATCATTTTTCTAACATATTTTCTCTTGAAAGCTATGCTTCCATTTGAATCTTTGTTAACACTCTTCTTCTTCCGCTTCATTTTTCGTCGACACATGATTTTTTTTTTTTCGATGACGGAAAGAAGAAGTCTTCAAAAAATTAGCCTAACGCGAAAAGAAGTGGTCCTCCTAAGAATCAATTTCCCACCCACATCCTACTCTCTCAAAGGGTAGGCTAAAAGTGTATAGGCTTTTAGGGTTAAGTTAATGTGGGTAATAGAAACGAAATAATGTCGAATGGGGTTTAAATAGTGTGCTTAGCACACTCCATTCTTTTTCATTAGGCTCAAAAGGGGACACTAGGGATATTATTTAGTAATAGGTCGGGGAATATTTAGGCTCTAACGATCCAAAGATGGCCTAAATCATTTCTTAATGCCAAATGCTCATGTAGTTATTTAAAGCAAGTAAGACACATAAAATATTCATATCAACTATGGGAATTGGGGTTGAATGTTTAGCATCACCGGATTTCACATAAGCATTCGCTAAGACATATGGTAGGGACAATTGAGACTAACATGCATAACACGGTTCGAAAGTGTGATTGAGATATATAAATGAGAAAAATCCAAGGGATCTAACTATTATATAATTGACCCTAAGTTACAATTTAATGCAACAATCATATTCGAATGGCTATGCATCATATTCATGTGCATATCTTGTTGAAATGAAGTAGGTGCTATTAACTTTATAAAACTATTCTAATCAATCCATAATTATGACCGGTGTGGGTGCATGAAGAATTTGGAAAAAGTAAAAGTTTCGCAAAATCAAGTAAATTCCAGAGGGATCTACGGACTAGCTATGCAGTTCATTGCATTAACTCCTCATCGACTAGTATTACCACACCAAACCTTAAGGATGAAATTATTATTTTTTAATTTATAAAGAAAATTTGAGATGTGGATGACACAATTGATGATGGGTCCCTATGGAAGGAATCCACGAGCATCCAAAATTATAGTATTCTGGTCAAGGCAACATCTTTGAAAATAAGAAAAATTCAAAAGCAAGAAAGGCGGGTGAGGTGGAGAGATAGACACAAAGGGAAAATAAATTTCCCTCACCCTAAAAACGTAGCTCAACTCCACTACCTTAGGCTAGGACCTCGCTAAGACTGCTAGAACGGCTTAGAATCCCCCCCCCTAAACTTATTTTCTATTTTGTCCTCAAAATGTGGAACATATGAGAGAGGTTTGATGGGGAAGGGCAAATATCAAAAGGACATAGCAGCCGAACACCCAACTTGAAGAGGGTGGAACTTGGGCCTCGACTCATGGTGAGTCGGGAGGATTGCTAATCGAATGAGGACGAAACTGGGGATCGTGCGTGTGGCACCCATAATAGTGGAGACATTTTGTCCCACATTGTTAAACCAACCAAATAAGTCGATCAGTCAACACGCATTTGTGCCAACTGCTGACTCACCATATCAGTTTGGAGGACAGCTTCCTCCAACCTATTGAAGATTTCCTCCAACGGATCCATCTCCTCTTCTTCGGGTTCCTCCACGTGAGGAACCCTCTCTCGCGGCTGTTGTTGGTGTTCAAACAAAATTTCCCTAGTGATGGCGGGCACATCTCTTAACCTCTCAGCATGTCGAGGCCATCTCACTCCTGCATCCTTACACAGTCCAGTAATTAAATGCGGGAACGCGAACCCCACATTTGTAAGGGTCTTAATTTGGCCGTTGATCAGACGGCCGACATCAAAAGACCCACCAGTCATGATGGTGTATATCAGGACAGCCTTAGACCAAGTCACCGTATGTTGGTGACTGGAAGGCATAAGGCGGGAGCAAATGAATTTGAACATGGGCTTGGCCGTGTTCAACAGGAAGGACTCCTCCATGGTGCGTGGACCGAATTGTGGGTTACGGTTTTGGGTCCACACCACACCAAGAAGGGAGATGGTCGCATTGACCACCTCGACAGGGATAGGGGGATGAAGGTGGTGGCTGTAGTCGTCGGCACCCTCCGCAAAGTTGGAGGTGTCGTAGTACATGTAAATGCTTTGGGACGAAAAGTTAACACTAATGCCCCTAACATTAACGGTCTCTAAAACCCCACCATCTATGCCAATGCGGCCAGTTGCATAGAACTCACGGACAATAGGCACGATTGCCTTGTCCAGAGACTCAGTCAACATCCCCCACCTACGTGCTGTGAATTCATGGTGGAGGCCAAATTCGGCAGCCTTGAATCCCCTCTCGGGAATCAAGGACTTGGAGAGCTTTGCATCGTATCTCTCTGAGGCCTCAAAGGATATAAAGCGGCGGTGATCATAATTTTGATCTTCCTCCTCATCAGGGCGAGAAGTAGAGGCGCCAGTATTTCTACGTTTTGGGGCCATTGTTTGAGCACAAATATAAATATTTAACAATTAAAAATATTATTTTATTTTTAAATTTTAAAGATTAAAAATTAAGAATTTAACTATTTCCTAAAGCATGCAAAAATATATCTCTACGTAAATTTTCTAACACCCTAGCATGCAAGTATTATTGTACGTAAAAATGAAAGAGGGGTTAGAGTTACTTGAAGTTTTGCAGCTTTAAGGTGAAGAGTCGCTGGAGTTTGAGCCTCCTTACCGGCAAAAATGGTGTCCTTTCACCTTGCTTCTAACTTCAATGGGGTGTAAATGGAGGATGAGTGGAGGTAGAGGGGAAGTTGAAGAGGTGGGTTCCTTGAAGATCGGGCCGGAATTTGGAAGGAGCTCTTGAAGATCTCGCCGGATTTGGAGAGGAAGAAGGGTAGCTGCTATTGCTTGCTTGAAATGGAGGGTGAAATTTCTGGTGATCTGCTATTTCATTCTTTTGAAAAAGGTTAAGAGTCAAAAACTCTATATCATGAAACATTGATTGATCCCTCTGTTATATGGTATTTAGTTTCTGGGAACTTGGCCTATATTTCAAAAGAATTATTAGAACTTAAAATCTAAGAAATATGAATCAAAGATCTCATAAGTTGTTGCAAAGAAAATCTACTCTTTAGGCAACGTCTACTACAGACTTACTAGCTCAGATTCCAAAAGGCATCTTCTGAAGAACATCTACACCGATCCAAACATGACTGTCATCAAAGGTACATCCCTTGTCTAAGTGCTCTTTCCTCTAATTTGTTTCATGATCTTTCTCGTTGCACAAAAAGACCAAGGGAGAATAAGAGATTCAAGATCCAGTCCTTCTTCTCATTTTGTCGGAAGCTCTTGAATTACTTGTTCTAGTATCTATACTTTTCTGGAGCTTTCAAAAGCTCAAAAAATGTTGCTAATGATCTTCTTGATTCTCATCCAGGAATACATATTCTCTCAAATAACATCAAAGCAAATTTTATCATCTCTCTAACAGCATAAAAAGATATGCTTGACTGACGTATAAGATTCCATTCACTTGATCCAGTCAAATCTTCTTCTTTCTGGATTATGATATATGTTTGATATCTGCTTATAATTTCCTTCTAATTATGATCATGAATATATCAACACTGCACAACCTTATATTTACATGCTCTGTTCTTCTCTGTTTATTTTCCGCAAATATAAAGCCTGAGTAATTGTTTATCATACTTTGCTCCTTGTTTTTATTCCATTCTTCTAAGTATGATTTACATTACTCATTTGGTTTGATGCGTTTTCATCAAAGTAATATTTTTTTATCTTTGATCTATATTAACCAAGTCATCTTCAAACTGTCTTCTTTGTCAAAACACTCTTGCTGCTCTGTACTTCATAAGCTCAGCTCTTTGTGCTGACTTATAGGAGTTTCCACCTTAGTAGACAATGTGCAAACTACATGGGTATTTTTGCAAATTCTACAAAGGTTGAGGTAAAGCTTTTTGAAATTGACTATTTCTTAAAGCAAACGACAAATTCCATTGAATCTCAGTAAAAACAAAAATGACTTTAAAAAGAGGGAAACGTGTTTTCCAAAACATTTTTCTGAAAAAGGTGTTTTGTCAAATCCCACTGAAAAATTGTTTTATCCTATTGAAAACATTTTTATCTTCTCAAGAAAGTTGTTTTGTCTTTTCAAAATCTTTCAGTTTTCCAAGAGGAACCTTACCGGATATCTAGAAATTAAAATCATCTCTCACACGTCCCCATGTACCTTTAATGAGAGTGGTTGAAAGAACTCTTCATTCTTAATGAAATTTATTAAATTGATCTATTGTCCTGCCTCAACGAGTATTTATAGAGATATCCCTTCTCTCATCTCTATCACTCGGAAACTACCCCCAAACACTATGATAGACGTTAATACAAAATTCCTTCCTTCCAAAATGTTACTTAGGAGAATTCTTAGCAATATATCAAGTTTCTTTCTCAACAACTTGGAATTACCCTTCCTATCTTCCATAAGTTGTTTGGTTAGTTTCGAGGATTCCTCTTGTTTGAAGATTTTCCTCAACAACCATTTAGCATGCCTCTCCCAGACTCCAGTGACCATGCTCATGTCAGCCACTCCTTCTTGGTATTGTAGACCTTCTACATGTTCTTTTGCTGACATGCTTCTCTCTCGAGATCAGCTCATTTCACATCAGTGGACTTTCGAAAAGATGTCGTGCTAGCTTTTGAAGGTCACCTGGGCCTGAGAACTAGCTGAAGGGAGAAGGAAGAACAGGCGACAGGATCACATATATGCACTCCTTATAGTGTAGAGATTCCGTTTGGCTGCCTCGTTCGACTTTAAGTCCCTTGATCTGGACCTATACTATGTTTGCCAATCGGTTAAACGGATCTGGGTCCATGGTCTTCATAGATATCTCCTTGTAACATTCTTATCTTTAGAATTGTATCAGGTGTTTAGATTAGTTGTTTAATAGGAGTAGTTAAGTCACCGGAAGTTGTATTGAATTTTGCAATCTTTAGATCCTCTCTGTACTCAAGTATATTTTGATCTAAATGAGAACTTGTTCGAACCAACTTTACTTCATGTCTATCTGATTTTGTATGCATGCTCCTTGATAGCATGAAATCTTATGTTTACTTATGATTTCGGTACCTGTACTTCACGTTATGAAAATTCTGTTCCGAACTCACAACAGCAAACATAACTCTGCTGTTAACCCAACGGCAAACCAATCTGATAAGTTACATAAAAAAAATATTTATTGTAATTATTTCCCCATGTTTATGACATTTATTATTGCCAATTATTTGAATTTTAATGGAATTATTGCTCTTGTAGGAGTTTTGGGACAAATGGCTTAAATGGACTTAAAGGCAAGACTTTATGTGTGATCAATTGAAGCTAAGGAAATATGGAGTCAAGCGTGAGCACAACTTATCAAATTGCGGATCCATAATTGCAATCTCAAACTAAGGTGTGGGCACGCTACGAACCATTGCGGGAATCTCAACCAAGTGACGCCCCATTTAATTCAAAAAATAGTTTTTCTTAATGTTTTAATGTAGTTTTAAGTAGAGAGGATGAACCTAGACCATTTGAGGGATAAGGGGGAGTATTTACTCAAAATTAGTGGGGTATTACTCAAAGTTAGTGGGTTAGTGGGTTTTTATGAGGAGACCCTGGAGACTCCTATATAATCTTGGTCCCTTCCTTTCTAAAAAGAGAGACGGATCTTCCTAATCTCATACTTTCTTCCCTTCTAAAATTTCAAGCAGCAACTTTGTTCATGGAGTGCTAAAGGCTTTTTCCGGCCAAAGGAAAATTGAAGTATTGTTTCATTATGACTTGTGAGATCTAATTGATTTTATCTTTTTCTTCTATTTTCTCTACTATTTATATATTTCTTGCGCTTACAGCAATTGCTTATTGTTGTTTTGGCTGATTGCGCAAAACGGGCCCTTTGTTCAATTGTCAAGATAACATATTGCCATTTAGAACGTTAAATCCGTAATTGTTTAATTGTTCTAATATTTGTGGTAAATAGTATAGTTGATTAGAACCATATTTTCGTTCTATACTATGGAAATATATAATCTAGCTTAAATGAACCTACATGTGCGTTTGTTGGCTAGAATTGGTAGCTTCTCTAGATTGTAATGTTGTTGATAAATTAAATTCTATGATCGTATCTAGAATTGTTTATTGGCTAGAGAAATAATTAGAGAACGTTTCCTGATTATCGAAAAAGTAAGGAGAGGCAGGTTGTTAGGTCGTACTAATAATCATAACCAGTTTAGTAGAGAACGGAGGAATTAATCTTTGCATCTATGATCAAGTCCACGAACCAATACTGATATTGTTCCATTGGTTGGATATTTCATCATATTGAATCACTTGTACTTAATTGCTTGTTAGTAATTTTTAGTTTTTTAAAAAACTTTTCTCACACAAAAATCTCAAACCCCCCTATTTTTATTTTTTTTTATTTTTGGTTACAAAAGTCTATATCAAAATTAAGTCTAACCAATCGCAGTGGATACGACCTTGCTTACCACTACTACAAATCCATAATTTTGAAAATAAGAATTATTATTGTTGGTTTCGACAACCACCAATTTTTGAATCCCCCACACTTAGATAATGCTTGCCCTCAAGCATTCAGTAGCTCATGCAATTATTTCACCCTCAAATTCACTTTGTCTTCCCCTTTTGCTAATTCAAAATATTTTCCACACAACAAAAACATGATTTTAAGATTAATTGCAATTCCCAAACCAAAACCAAAACCAATGAGCAACCATTAGCAACAATTAATTTGAATGGAAAAGACATAGGACCCAACAGCCTCACATAAGATTCACTCATTACGCTCAAAAGTGTATAGAGTATATGTATGAATGACCTCTCAAGTCAATGCATGGAAGATTTTTAACCATAAGCTTGCAAATATATCATGTCCCAACTACCAATGAATGAATCATGATGCACAAAAATCGAGGGTCAAAACAGGTTGAAATGGGGCTAGGGCAAGGTGTGGTAAAAGGAATTTTAGGCTAATGGAATTGAAGAAATTATACAAACCCTTCTAATCACAATTCTATAAATCAACATCAATAAGACTGCTCAAATATCTGCATCTTCAAAAAATTTCGATTCTCTTTTGTGTTGGTCTCATCATTTTTTTTCTTGATTTTCCTTCTTCTTTTATTTGAATTCTCCTCTTTCTTTTTTTTTTTCTTTCCTTTCTCTATCTCTTTTTTTTTTTGATTTTTTTCACGATGAGACAAAAGAGTAGTATGGAGTAGAGACCTTGGATGCACAAAAATTTCAGCAACTTGTAGTCTATCTCAAACAAAACCATAAGTGAGCAAGAACGAGCTTCTACAATTCTTCAATTCATGGTTCAAAATAGAAGGGAGAAATCAACAAAAATGGGTATCATGGCTTGTATTGTGGTGCAAAATCCAAGAAAAAGGCTTAAGGTTCAAAGTGGCTCACTAGGGGTTAAATGTAGGGCAAGCTTCAAAGACAGGTCAAAATGTCAAGAAAAATAGTCTTTTATCCTAAACACCCCCATTTTGATTCCATGCATCCAATTCATCAAGGAGTTGACATAGACATGAATAACAATGCAAGTTCTAGAAAAATCAACAATGCAAGACAACACACAATCAAGAAAATGAAGCATAGTATGTAATGTATGCTCATGGCTCAAATCTCACCAAAATAAGGTTATGTGTGTAGATCCTATGTATCTTCCACCAATCAATCATCACAAATAACTACTCAAGGTATGGAATTAGGAATGCAAAAAAATAAAAAATAAAAATTTTGCACACAGAAATCGCCAACTTCATTGATAAGCATCGGGAAGAGCATGGATTCAAAGAGGAGAAACAATGAACAAGAACTAAATGAATGGGACATAAATGTCACAAAAATAATGCCAAATAACCCAATCACAATCCCCCCACACTTGAACGAAGTATTGTCCTCAATGCCAAATTAGATGCTCAAATGAAAAGATGATAGAATAACAGAAGTAAGAAACTCCCTCATAATGCCGAGCATCTAAAAATAGTTTGTGAGAGGTGTGGTGGTGTGGAGCATTTTGGATCTAAGAAGATGCAGCAACGACCCACGAAACCTTTTTGTCTCCAAAAATCTGCAACTCTCTTTCAATAAGGCATGGGCACAGCACTTTCCAAGCCTTGTAGCAAATAAAACAAAATCCCGACGCACCCACGCTCCATTTGAAACTTCCTGGAGATTTTTTTTCAAACTCCAAGAAATCACTAAAATAAAAACCAAACATAAACAAAACAAAAAACTAAATTAATCTTGGGTTGCCTCCCAAAAGAGCTTCTCTTTAACGTCTTTGGGTAGACGTTGCTTCACCTCAAACGTACTAAATCAGACAATCCAAACCAATCATTGCAAGGTTTCTTTCTTTACCACCTCCATCATAGGTGGTCACCTTAAGCTCCAACTTGGGTGAGTTTTCTTGTGATTTTCAGAATTAAAGCTCTTGTCAAGCACAAATTTCACTTTATCATCATCACTTAATTCAAACATTTTTTGAGCCAAGGATTCAACAATATCTATAGCAAAAACGGGAGACACATCATTTGGACATCTCATGGAATCATAAATATTAAACTTATTAACTTCACCATCAAATTCCATTGTGAGTGTACCATCATGCACATCAATTTTTGTCATAGATGTTCTTAAAAAAGGTCTACCTAGCAAAATCATTGGTTGAGATGAATTATCTTCCTCCATATCAAGCACATAAAAATCAGCAGGAAAAACCAATTCATTTACATGAACCAACACATCCTCCAAAACTCCTTGAGGGTAAATATTATATCTATCAGCAAGTTGAATTATCACGCCAGTTTCTTTTAAAGGTCCAACATTCAAAGATTTGTAAATAGACAAAGGCATGACATTTATCGAAGCACCTAGATCTAACATTGCCCTTTCAATTCTAACATTACCAATTTTGCAAGGGATAGTAAACATACCAGGGTCCTTGCATTTAGGAGGTAATTTTTTTTGGAGGACAGCTGAAACATTTTCACCCATACTTACAAACTCGTTACCTTTCAATTTCCTTTTGTTGCTGCACAACTCCTTGAGAAATTTGGCATAACGAGGTACCTGTTTGATTGCATCAAGTAAAGGGATGTTTACCTCAACCTTGCCGAAGGTGTCAAAAATCTCTTTTTCTTCCTCGTCCTTCTTTGATTTGGACAATCTAGAAAGAAAAGGAGGAACCGGTGCAAAAAAATTTGATTGCTCTTCTTGGGATTCCATTGCTTGATTGGGATGTGATTGAAGAGCCATGACTTCTTTATCTATTTCTTCTTCGGGGATCCATTTCCGAGTTGATTTTAGGGGGTCATTCAACTCAGTTCCACTTCTCAAGGTAATTGCATTGACATTTTGTTTCGGGTTGACCACTGTTTGTGATGGCAGTTTACCTTGAGATTCAAGACGATTCATATGATCCTCCAACTTCTTGATGCTTGCCCTCGTTTCTTGTTGAAATTGTTGTGTGTTGACTGCAAGTGATTTAACAATTTCTTCAAGAGACATGCTTGAACTTGAGGAGGGTTGTTGTGGTGGGGCAATCTGTCTCGGTTGGTAGTTTGCAAATTGAGGCCTTGGTGCATAGCTAAGGTTGGGATGATCTCTCCACCCCGGGTTGTAGGTGTTTGAGAACGGATCATACTTCCTTTATGGTGGGCCAAGAAAACCTTCAATTGCATTAGTGTGCCCTTGAGTCTCACCTTGAAGTGTAGGGCACATATCAGTTAGATGCCCAAAATTCGCACAAATCCCGCAAGCCTTAACCTGATGAGAATTTCCTGCAGCCATTTTTTGAACAAGAGAAGTCAAGGTAGCAATTTGATTTTCAAGAGAAGATATATTTACCTCATTCACTTTTCTTTGGGGTGTATCTTGTCTAGAACCAAATTGTTGCGAATTGGCTGCCATGGTCGTAATCAAATTTCTAGCTTCGGCCAGAGTTTTGTTCACTATAGCACCTCCACTTGCCACATCCATCATCAGTCTTTCCATAGGGAGCAAACCCTCATAAAAATATTGGATGAGAAGTTAGTCGGAAACTCCATGTTGTGGGCAACTTGCACAAAGTTGCTTGAATCTCTCCCAATATTCATGAAGAGTTTCGGTATCTCGTTGCTTAATTCCACAAATCTCCCTTCTAATACTTGCAGCTCTTGAAGCGGGGAAAATTTTGTCAAGAAACAGCCTCAACATACCATTCCATGTAGTGATGGACCCGGGAGGTAAGTAGAAAAGCCAATCCTTTGCACCATCCATGAGTGAGAATGGAAAAGCACGTAATTTGATTTGCTCTTCTGTGACTCCTTGGGGCTTTAGACTTGAACATACCACATGGAATTCCTTCAAGTGTTTATGGGGGTCTTCATTCTCAAGGCCACGGAATTTAGGAAGTAGGTGAATTAATCCCGACTTCAACTCGAAATTTGCTTCAATCGTCGGATATTGAATGCACAACGGTTGTTGATCTGGAGCGACTAATTCCCTCAAAGTTCTAGCCGGGTTGGCGACTGCTGCCATGTCTTGCTCTTCCTCGGATTCTCTAGAGGAATCGGCCAAGTCAAGTGCTAAGTTCAATCCCGGAGATGACGATGATGCTTCTTGTGCCTTTCGATGTTTAGCTTCCTTCCTAAGTCGTCTCGCGGTTCTCTCGATCTCGGGATCGTACAAAAGTGGTTCTCCTGTACGAAAAGAACAGGGCATCAAAACAAGTCAGATAGAATACCAATCCCCGGCAACGGAGCCAATAATTGGTGGTTGTCGAAACCAACAATAATAATTCTTGCTTCTCAAAATTATGGATTTGTAGTAGTGGTAAGCAAGGAGTATCCACTGAGATTGGTTAGACTTAATTTTGATATAGACTTTTGTAACCAAAAATTAAAAAAATAAAAATAGGGGGATTTGAGATTTTTGTGTGAGAAAAGTTTTTTAAAAAACTAAAAATTACTAACAAGCAATTAAGTACAAGTGATTCAATATGATGAAATATCCAACCAATGGAACAATATCAGTATTGGTTCGTGGACTTGATCATAGATGCAAAGATTAATTCCTCCGTTCTCTACTAAACTGGTTATGGTTATTGGTACGACCTAACAACCTGCCTCTCCTTACTTTTTCGATAATCAGGAAACGTTCTCTAATTATTTCTCTAGCCAATAAACAATTCTAGATACGATCATAGAATTTAATTTATCAAAACATTACAATCTAGAGAAGCTACCAATTCTAGCCAACAAATGCACATGTAGGTTCATTTAAGCTAGATTATATATTTCCATAGTATAGAACGAAAATATAGTTCTAATCAACTATACTATTTATCACAAATATTAGAACAATTAAACAATTACGGATTTAACGTTCTAAATGGCAATATGTTATCTTGACAATTGAACAAAGGGCCCGTTTTGCGCAATCAGCCAAAACAACAATAAGCAATTGCTGTAAGCGCAAGAAATATATAAATAGTAGAGAAAATAGAAGAAAAAGATAAAATCAATTAGATCTCACAAGTCATAATGAACCAATACTTCAATTTTCCTTTGGGCGGAAAAAGCCTTTAGCACTCCATGAACAAAGTTGCTTGAAATTTTAGAAGGGAAGAAAGTATGAGATTAGGAAGATTCGTCTCTCTTTTTAGAAAGGAAGGGACCAAGATTATATAGGAGTCTCCAAGGTCTCCTCATAAAAACCCACTAACCCACTAACTTTGAGTAATACCCCACTAATTTTGAGTAAATACTCCCCCTTATCCCTCAAATGGTCTAGGTTCATTCTCTCTACTTAAAACTACATTAAAACATTAAGAAAAACTATTTTTTGAATTAAATGGGGCGTCACTTGGTTGAGATTCCCGCAACGGTTCGTAGTGTGCCCACGCCTTAGTTTGAGATTGCAATTATGGATCCGCAATTTGATAAGTTGTGCTCACGCTTGACTCCAGATTTCCTTAGCTTCAATTGATCACACATAAAGTCTTGCCTTTAAGTCCATTTAAGCCATTTGTCCCAAAACTCCTACAAGAGCAATAATTCCATTAAAATTCAAATAATTGGCAATAATAAATGTCATAAACATGGGGAAATAATTACAATAAATATGTTTTTATGTAACTTAACACAATCCTTAACCATAAGTATTCCTGTTCAACATAATAATTATGATGAGACAATCACTGGATCTATCTTTTAAATAACAGTGTTATAAATCTAATCTTTTATTTTGATTTGATTCAGAAAGCACAGAAGACTTTAAATTCTTTGTCAAAACTGTTGGTACTCAAAAGACTATGTTGATTCTTGTTTTAATTACTGTCATTATCTATTGAAAACTGATTTTAACTCAACAAATCAACTTTATTTCGTTTAAAAACTTCAATGATTACCGGTAGAAATCTCATCAGAAGAATTAATGTTGGAATATAGATAACTTCAGTTTTGGATTTCTTAGAAAGGACTGCTTACCTTGCAACTTCTTTCTCAAGAATTGAAGATCTCATCTCAACCCATGATGTTCTAGTGAATCTTAATTCCCGACCAAAATTCTGGTTTCATACACTTCTCAACAGCAGACCTCATAACTGCTGTTGGAAGGATGACCTTCTAAGGAACTAGTAGCTTCTTCAAAATCCTTTACCTATCTGTTGTTTCCCTTGTTCAAAACAACTCTACTCGAAATTCTTTCTTCCTTCCTTTGTCTTGAACGGATGAATTCCTTTCCTATGGTCCATCCTTCCAAAAGCCAAAGCACCCCAAATGAAAGGATTACTGAAATGCTCTTCATTCACTTGGTATCAGCAGACCTCAATGTCTGATGTTTCATCCTTTTTCAGCAAACCCCATGTCTCCTAAGCCCATAAGACACATCATGTATCAGCAGACTATATTCTTGTTGATCCACCTTTGTTCTCAGCCACCTCAAGCTACGGAATGAAATGCAAGAATAGAACTAGACAAGAAGCTTCAAAAGGAAGTTACTTCAGAAAGCTGCTCAAGCAAATCTACCGTTAAGACTTCTGCCCCAGACACCTGCAGACCCTGCTCTCTCATTAATTGGTATAATAGCTATCTTATTGCTACCATCGTCTGTGTGTTCAAAAGACTGATAACCACGCATATCCAAGGATTGATACCAGCAGATATGTTTATAATTATTCACCCTGCATTTCTATCCGCCGTTATCAATTAGTATCAGCAGACTTTCATTACTGCTGCATACATCTTTAAGGTTATCAGTTGAAACATCAGACTTCAATCTCTGCTGGTCAAATTTGAACATCAGACTTCCATCTCTGCCGTTCACATTCTCATAACAACAACCTTCAATCTCTGTTGTTCTTTCCCTTGTGAAGATATCTATGACTTAAAACAATCTTTGGAATTACTGATTGATTTTCAAAATGCTTTACAAACAAATAATATTTCAAACATTCGATATCAATTTCAGAAATGTTTTCATACCTGATATCAATTCCAAAAATGTCTTTTAATTGTTCTAAGTTTTTAAAAGAAAATTGGGAGATTGCTAAGGATTGTCTAGATGATTGAGCCCCGGACAATTATCTTCTAAAAACTAAGAACACAAAAATTTCTTACTATTTTGAAAAACATATTCTACTTTTTGAAATACTTCTTCCAAAATTGATTTAAAATTCTAAAATCTTCTAAAGATTTGAGAGATTGCTGAGGATTGTGTAGATGATTCAGAATGTCTCGTAAATCATCTTCTGAAAATTTTAGAATTTCAAAACCATATCACATTTCTTCAAAGGTTCGTATTTTAAACTCGTATTGCTTTTCAAAAAAAAAAGTCATTAATGTCAACACAATTTTTCTTCTCTTCATCCAGTACTCTCTACCATAATTGATATCTAAAAATCTGGATATTGAGATATCTCGATTTAAGTGTCAATCTGTATCGAAAACATTCCCAAGAATGACTTAATATCAAAACCATGAATCGCCGACTTTCCAAGCTAATGTCCATTCAAATTCTAAAAGTTTTGACATAATTACCTCGATGTATTATATTTTTGTCATTACAACTCTTTAATGGATACCCAATCAACGATTCTTGATGAATGTGTTCTTCCATTATAAATCCTCCGAAAATACTAAATCTTAAATTCTTCCCATTAAAGTCTTCCTAAACTGAGAATTCCCAACAATTGTTTGATCTGATATCAACATCCGGTATTATACTCACAACCAGTATATTTCTTCTATAATCAAAAAAGTTCAAATGGCCGCTTCATCTTCTTCAAGTGTTACAAGTCGATTTGTTCCATAAGAATCATCCTTTGTGAGCAGAGTAGGTTCTCACTCATATATTCTTGGTCATACGATTCAAGGAGAACAATTTCTCATCGACAACACTGTTGGTGGAAAGATTATCGATCTTCTCCACAGCTCTGGGCTAGTCTCACTCTTTTCATTTCGTGAAGAATTCTACAGCCTTTCGTTGGTTAATGAATTCTACTCTAGGATGATAATGGCAAGAGATGGTAACCACTTCTTTGGTCGCATTCGAGGTACCGATGTCGTCCTCAATGCTGAGAGCCTGTCTCACGTCTTCCATCTTCCCTCTATTGGACCCAATGCTCTCGATGATTCAATCCTCAATGAATCATGGCTTTTACGAACTAGCTAAACTTCTCGGGATGACTACAGTACATGGGACATTGACAACTATCCCTTAGACATATATTGTGTTGGTGAAATTCTGAGTCGAAGTCTTCTATTTCATGAAGCAGGCTCAGGTAGTGACACCAGAAGATTACGAAACTTCATCATTACTGTTCTAGATTCTCATACCATCAACTGGTCTGAAGTCGTCTTCTCTCTCATACGCCAATCTATTCTGCGAAGACAGACGAATGGATTCTGCATTAGAAAGTATGCTAGAATTATCAGTCATTTTCTTTGCTCTTTTCAAACCATTCTCTCAATAGTTTACGACGATGAACGCTTTCCTATCACTGAAGACCTGCTGATAACTCGCGAGTTATTTGGCAATCGAAGCTTCTCTGATCGAAATAGATAATATACCTTAGATTCTAGTACTGGTAGTTTCGGGGATTCCAACTAGATTGTGCTTTATATGGTTATTAATTTGTACTTTTTCATTTCTCAAAATTTATTGAACATCTTCTTTGTCTACTGATTTTCTCTTCTATTTTTTTCTCTTTCTGTTCTTCCTCGATATCTCCTGTTTATACTTGCAACCATTAAGGAGGAGAAGTGTTATGACATATCTGAAGTCATTATTTAAAGAGGAGGAATTATGAGAGGAGGAGATGTTGATTATTGGAATATGCTTCTTGATAATTTAATTATCACCTTGCATATTCTATATATATTGATTTGCTTGCCCCCATTACAAGTGAATCATCACAAGTGGTTAAAAGGTCTGCGTACCGGTTAGTGTGGCAACTTGTATGATTTCACATAGGTCTTAGATTAGGTGTGACCTGATCTAGTCCTACCTTCTTATATGATGATCAAAAGCAGACCAAAGAATTCACTCGACCAGGAAGACTGCGGCTATGTCAACAGCCCTCAGTAATAACAGATCAGAAGACTCTTAAGAGTCATCACCAGCAGACATGCTACAAGTTATAATGCTCTCACCGGTAGACATCAGTTTTCCTAAATCGGAAGACTTGTTTCCACCGACTTGAAGCATTCCACCGGCAGACTTTAAAATCTGCACGTGCTACAGGGAAAAGTCAGAGAAGTTGCTCAATTCAAGATAAATATGTCCGTGCCTCATAAAGCCTGACATACTCAAAGCTACAAGACTTTCTCTCACTCAAGTAGTCTGTTAAAGTCAAAAAGCAATTACTTTATTGAACAAACCACCTGACAGTGCAACAGACATCAGACCTACTCTTCAGCGATTTTTTCAACCTAGTCTAACAGACAACGAGTTCCAAGATCTACAGGACTAAATCTCCGCCCCAAACAAGTCAAAGATCTTATGGACAAAGATCTATATCCGATAGTCTTCAACCATTACATCTCCAACGGATAGAAATATTCGAGTCCTCATCTCTCAACGATCATATTGATTCTCACCTATATAAACCCTCTCTCGTGCTCAAATAGCAGTGGCAATAGTGGCAACAAAGTAATAGTGTAAGCTACATCTAAGATTATCTAACGATACACTGTGAGCAACGAGTAACTCAATCTACTAAAGAACTTCATAAAAAAGAAATCTTCAAAGAGATCGTCTTCACCAACGTATCTCTGATTTCTACAACAGATTGCAGTGAACTCATCCAGCTCTTGGCAAGACACCTTCAGTAGATTGCTAAGAAGGAAAGCTTGGAAAAGAGATGAGAGTGATCAGAAACTTCAATAGGCAGAGATCAAGATCTGAAGATTGATGTTAGACAATGTCTAAAGAAAATGAAGAGTTGTCTGTAGATTTTGCATTCATGTCTTCATATTTGTATTCCAATACAAATGTTGTTGATTGTGCAATTATCAATCATCATGGGAGGATGAGTGCTTTTGCACTCAATTGTTCAGATATTTTTATATCTGAACGACCTTGAAAATCATCTTCTCATGATAGTTTCTTGGTTTCGTCTCCTATTGTCCTTTGCAAGTTAATGATCCTTGAATGGATAATTAAGTAAGAATTGAGACTTAGGAAGACAAAGCCAGAAAACTGTACATAGATTATTTAGACTGATGTAATATGTAATTTATCTTTGAATAAATTCATATGTTCTTACAAATGCTTTATCTCTCAGTCATTAAATATCTATGAGGTTTTTATAAATGATTTATCTTTAGAAAAATCATTCTCTACTTGATCTCCTAAACATGCATTTGAAAGAAGAAATAAGTGTGATGTTGTTCTGAACATGTATTCGTGTACAACCACTTATGACTTCTCCAAATCATAGCCTCTTTACTTTCCACTATACAAATATTTTACTAGACTTTTGATTTGAATAAACAGTTTATCAGCAGAGTTGTTACTTCTGCTTTGAGTAAGTCTACCGATAGTCTCTACCGACAGACATACTCAACTTGATAAATTATATTTTGCCAACTAAACTACGCTTTATGTATATCCAAAAGAAAAGTTTTTAAATTGGCATTATAGGCTATTCACCCCCCCCCCTCTAGCCTATTTGAGCATTATTGTGAACCAACAGGAGAACCTTTAGTTCAGAAGGAGAACTATAACATATCCATAACTACCTAAAGACATAGGAAAATGCACTTTCTTAGGAGGAGAGTTCATAACTAAACAAGGGTGACCCAAATTTCCCTTGATCATAGGAAGACACACATAATGTGAAAAATTCACCCCTAAGCTGATTCTTTGTGAATTACGCTCAGCTTTTGTGGCACTTCTGTTGAAAAATATGCTCGAAACAAAAAATTCTTTGTTGAGTCTTTCCTTCTAATAGAGATCCTCATTTTCAATTGAATCATAAAATTTTTCAAATGGTATCACGAGCAATCCTTATTGGAAAACTTTCAATAATATATGCTTACTTAAGGATTTGCTACTCTTGCTTGCCAAAACATTCTTTTAACATATAAAAATCTATGTGCAAGTAAGAACCCTAAAACCTTTTAGATCCTGTTCAAACATCTTTCAAATACTCTAAGTGATCTAAATTGTTTTTACTATTGCTTTACATGTTCAGTACTTTGATTTATCGAGTCTGTAATAGCAATAGTAGACTATACAAATGTCATCGCTCCTGTAATTATCAAACATAGGACATGTCTTGAGATAAAATGACTATTCATTATGGGCATGTTATTACTATGTCTTGATAAGATGCTTCAGTGCTTTGTATATGTCATCTTGTAATGGTTCCAAGTAAATAGGAGGAGGTTGTTGGAATATGTTTCTTGATAAATTACTTATCACCTTGCATATTCTATATATGTTGATTTGCTTGTTCCCATTACAGTGAGTCATCACTAGTGGCTAAAAGGTCTGCGTACCGGTTAGCGTGGCAACTCGTGTGACATCACATAGGTCTTAGATTAGGTGCGACCTGATCAAGTCCTACCTTCCTACATGATGATCAAACAGACCAGCACTTCATATGCACTAAGCACTGGCAGACTTACGGTAGAACAAAAGTCTTCAGTAGACTCGTCACCAACAGACTTGTCATAAGAAGATCAGAACTTCTTGAAGACTCACCACCGGCAGACATGCTACAAGTTGATTGTTCGCACCAGCAGACGTCAGTTCTCCTAAAACAGAAGACTTGTTCCTCTGGTCTGAACATCCTACCGGCAGACCTAATTCTACACGTGCTGTAGAGAAAATACTAAAGGTAGTTCAAATCAAGACAAATATGACCAAGCTTCATAAAGCCTGACACAGTTAAAGCTACAAGACTTTCTCTCATTCACGTGGTCTAATAAAGTCAAAAGAATCCACTTTATTGAACAGACCACCTAACAGTGCATCAGACATCAGACCTGCTTTTCAGAGACTTATCAATACAGTCTGACTGACAACAGTTCCAAGATTTACAGGACAAAATCTTTACCCAAACAGTCAAAGATCTTGTAGATAAAAATCTCTATCCAATAGACTTCAACAACTATATCTCCAAACGGATAGAAACATCAATCTTCATCTCTCAACGATCACATTGACTTCAGTATATATATATATAAGAATCCCTTATCTTCCCCAAAACAGAGACAAAGCGAAGTCGAATAAAAAGACTTCTACAAGAGCTTCAAAGAAATAAAAAGATCTACAACGAGATCGTCCTCACCAACGCATCTCAGATCTCGATAGAAGATCGCAGTGAATCTATCCAGACCTTAGCAAAACACTCTCAGTGGATTGCTAGGAAGAAAAGCTTGGAGAAGAAGAGAGAGATAGATCAAAAACTTCAAAAGACAGAGATCAACATCTTGGTCAAGAACCCAGTTCTTGATTTGAGTTCTTCGTCCTTCTTCGAAGAACTCAGCCTTTTAGCTAAGCTTCAGGGCTCCATTCCTAACGCTAAAGGTCAAACTCTTTGATCGATATGAAGATTGATTTTAGATTATGCCCAAAGAAGATGAAGAGCTGTCTGTAGATATTGCACTCATATCTTCATATTTGTATTCATATAAAAATGTTGTCGATTGTGCAATAATCACTCATCATGGAAGGCCGAGTGCTCTACACTCAATCGTTCAAATATTTCCTATCTGAACGACCTTGAAAATTCTCTTCTCATATTAGTTTCTCGTTTTGGTCTCCTATTGCCCTCTTTACTTAAGGATTCATCTATGAATAATTAAGTAAGGATTAAGGCTTGAAAGGACGAGGACAGAAACTTTACATAGAATATTTAGGCTGATGCAATATGTAATTTATCTTTAAATAAATTCATATGTTCTTTCAAAGAATATATATCTCAGTCCTTTCATCCTTATGAGCTTTTATATTTTGATTTATCTTTAGAAAAGTTATTCTTTAAATTGATCTCCTTTAATCTGCATTTGAAAGAAGTATTAGGCATGTGATGTTGTTCTGATCATATATTAGTGTACAGCCACTTAAAACTTCTTTAAATCTAAGTCTCTCTATTTTCGCTGCTTAAACTCTTTCTATCAGACTTTCGATTTAACTGGCAGTTTACCGGCAGAGTTGATACTTCTGCTTAGAGCAAGTCTTCCATTAGCATCTACCGACAGACATGCTCAATACGCTAAACTACAGATGCCATTAAATCTACACTTTAAATGTATTCAAAAGAAAAGTTTTTATTTTTAAAATTGCATCATAAGCTATTCACCCCCCCCCCTCTAGCCTATTTGAGCATAATTGTGGACCAACACTTTGTATCAACTTTTATGTGTTAATATAATTTCATTCTATCAAATTAGTGTTTATGATATTGGATTATAATTGGTTTACATTGAAATTATCGGTATAATGGTTGTGTTAATGAATGTGTAGGCTCTTGGGTATGATAAACTGCACGACCATATGCATAAGTCATACACTGGCCACCCTAATTGGTAAATAGGTCTCTCTGATTCCCGATTGTAGACTACGGAGTAGATCTATGTCCGTGTTGTATGGTGGAATGCAATATTGAGTACAATAGAGTTCGTTCCTCCATACTTAAATTCCTAAGGAACTTAATGGACTCTTAATTACTGTGTGAACGGACCATGAAAGCACAGTCAAAGCGGAGTACTAAGGATTGCAACTCTCGACCAGTAAGTCCCAATCCTTTTTTTTTTTTTTTTTTTAAAGGTTGGAGGGGACATAGACCGTACCCCAACCCTTAAATTTTTTATTATTATTTTTAATGCCTTGAAAGGCTACAATTATATATATATGATGTCTTTGGTATGGCTCGAACAATTGGTGCCTCTGGGGAGGCTTTGAACACCCGACCTCTCGGTTGAGAGTAGTTAAGTCCCAGGGTGCCTCTGGTAGGGCTTGAATACTCAACCTCTCCGTTAAGATAAGTGAGTAGCTAAATGGGGCCTTTGGATAAGGCTTTAACAACAACGATGCCTCTGAAAGCGATAGGACACATAATTGGTAGATATCTTTAGATCAATACACATAAAAGGAGATACACGTGAATTCCAATACCTAGACCATTCTCATCCATAAAACTTTCATTTAATTCAGTTTTCTACAAGTAGTTAATTTAGAGTTATTTTTATTAATTTAGAATTTAAATCAATCTAAAACAAAAACCCCTCTTTTATTTAATTGCAATTGTTTTGATTAGTTTAGATTTAATCCTTTTTAATTCATTCTCCCTGAGGTTCGACCCTTGCTACCATCTTTCTATTCTACAATAGTCTTGTGCACTTGCAAGGTAATTTTTAAACAAATCAATTACAACGTGACATTTGAAGAAAATATTTTTGGGGCGTTGCAATGAATATTGCAACATGGTGTTGAAATGGAATCTCTGTTCGTTGTAATGAATATTACAACGTGACATTTTAGAAAAAAAAATTTGTTTGGATGTTGCAATGAATATTGCAACATGGTGATTGAAATGGTATCTCTGGACGTTGTAATGAATATTACAATGTGACATTTTAGAAAAAAAATCTTTGGGGCGTTGCAACGAATATTGCAACGTAATGTGACTTTCAAACTATGTTTAATGTTGTTTAAAAAAAAGAGAAAAAAAGGAAGAAAAAAAAAAGGAGGGAAGAGATCATGATCATTGCCCAACTTGCATCGCAAAACACTTTCAAATTATGACAATCTTTCCCAACGTTACAATGTCTCAAAATTGGGCATCTATTTTATCTACGACATTCGTTCGTTTGTGGACTTTGCGTTCACTTACAAACTTCGTCGTTGAGGGGATTTGTAGACACCCCAATTTCGTACCCCACATTTTCTAATATGCCAAAAAATATACTTGTTATATGAAAGGACTAGTGGACGTTACTTTCTATTAGCCTTTCAAGGGGGTAGAATGATCAACATGAAAAGATGACTTAACAGGGGAGCAGACTGGAAAAAGGAGAAATTTGTGAAGGAATACAAGTCGGGGCGCGACGCCCAATCTTGCATGTGTCGCGCCCCATTTTGTTTTTGCCTTCTCCAGCTTCTTCCTTCCCCCAGTTGCATGCCTTATCTTTCTTGCACGTCATAGAACCCTTCCAAGCCCGTCTCCACCGGTTACCTGGGCTGTTTTTCTCCTAAATAAGGATGCCTCATCCTTCCTCATTTATGCACCCCAGAGCTCCTTGCTCTTCCTCTTTCTTCCTCTCATCCCTTCCTAGTAAAGTGAGCTTAAGGCAGCAGCCTTTCTCCTCCCTTGCCTTGTGCAAGCGAGCCTCCGGCCTCCTGCCCCCACGGTAGCCTCCTCCCTTGCCCGAGCAAGCGAGCCCCCTCATTCCTCGCCCTCGGCAAGCCGATCTAAGGCGCGGTCATGCTGCCCGGATAACAACAAATGATGATGATGGTGATGATACCACAAATGATGATAGCACAATGATGATAACACAATGATGACAACACAATGATGACAACACAACAACAAATATAAAAAGACTTTCTCTTTCGAGGAGACGACATGGAGAACATACTAGAAACTACGAGCGCCTAGTGGGCTAAAGTCTAGGCGTATATTGCGGTATCAGAATTTCATGCTACAAAAGGTAGGTACCAGTTTATTATTTTGTCCCATAGTTAATTAAAGTGGTTAATAATAAATAGATAAATTATGTTATAATATTAATATAAATAATGCCTTAATTTATAAATTAGTTTATGTAGATAATAATTGTATTATTTATGTTTGTAAATATTATGTGTAAATAATGTAGTACTGTATATAAATATACATAAAATATTAAAATAGTTAATATCATGCTTAGGTAACGGCTAAATATACCTTAAATACTAAAGTGACAAAATAGTTGTTATTATGTCCAAACAATACCCCGCCATTTATATATATATATATATATTCCGAAGGATTGGAAAAGAAAAAAAGGGCCCGAGACTGAAACTAGAGGAGCGACCTCTTGGTTCACCAAAGCCCGACTCAACGTCACACATTTTCCAGGTCCGAAGGGATCCAGTGCCCTACTATTGACTCCTATCGGAATATAGTTATCAGAGCCGATCCAGGAATGGCTGTTAGTGGACACTGACCTTCATTGCTTACAGAAGCCCTATATATATAAACAAAAATCTAAACTAAACACGATAAACTAAGCATGTTATTTAGCAAAACTCAAATGAGACCAATAGGGCGAGTTAGGTGCCTAACCCCTTCCCAACTTGTAACTTAGCCCCTGAACCTACACTTTCTGGTATTTTTCGATTTTTCTCTATTTGTTCTTAAAATAGAGGTGGCTACTCTGTAATTACAGTTGTTAGAATCCACGACGAGGCCCAAGCGTATTCCACGCTCTTCAATGTTCCTAAAACCACTCGCCTTTCCTGGTGGCGGGGCTGTCTTAGAACGGGACACTCACAATTTCAAACACACACTAATACACCTACTGGAGGTAAGATTAGGAGTAATGGTTTTCTTCTTCTTCTAGCTTGGATTTGGAGTTCAATGCCTTATTGTTTGCACTTGGAGTCTTCATTAAAGTTGTTCCCCTTGATTAAAGCTTCATTTTGGTCTAATTATTTGCTACATGCATCATCATTTGGAGATTCACCATTCTTGAGGTAGGGGGATTCTTACTTATAGATGTCCCATTCATTGTTATTATGCCTATGGAATTGCTATTTATGGTTCATTTTACGTTTTATGATGAAAGTTATGTGTATGATATTTTGGTATTTATAAGATGATTTTTGTGTAGAATTATTGTCAACGTTGTGTTCTTAATTGGGTGTTTCTGGCGAATCTATAACTGTTCGGTGCTGGTACCCGAACATTTATATAAAAATTCTGTGCTCGTACCCAAACATCTATATAAACATTCGGTTCTGGGTCCCGAACATTTCTGTTAACGTTCGCTACTGGTGTCCGAACCTTTACGTTCGAATATGGAAATGTGGTATTATTTGTGGGAAGTATGTTTAGAAAAATATTGTGGAACTATTGTGAACTATGTGAATAAATGTGTTAGGTAACAATGACTTTACTTCACAAGTCATTGTATTCTACTTTGAGCATTATGATTTTTAGAGTAATCAATTATGAGAATTGTTGGGCCTTGTGAATAATCAGATTTTGGCATTGTATTTGAGATCAATGATGGGATCTTGTGAGTAATACCTTGTGATTATGTTGAGCACCAAACCACCCTCTAACAGGAGCACGGGGCGGAGTGCAGTGGCGGTTAGCAGTGAAGTTTGATTGGGCTCAAACCCTCAATTACGGCCATGACTGAGGTTTAAGGCTACTTGGTGGTTTTCAGGTAGTAGCTTTGTAGATCACGACTACCGGGGGTGGGGGTGTAGGAACCTGGCCCATGTTTGAATTCTCAAGACATTGTGAGTAACCATCTCTGATTGTGTTCCAGATAACAAGCGGTGTATGGGGTTTGCGGTTGATTGGAGATGTATCTCAATCTGATATACTACTTGTGTGAATACTTATCTTCATGTGACCTATCATGCAATATGTGAATATTCTCTTATAGTTTGTGGAAATTATGATTTTCTTGTGTATACATCGATAAGGTACATGGAACACTTTTATGTTGCATACACGCATGACATATATAAGTACACCTAAACCCTGCTGAGTTTCGACTCACCCCGTCTTATTTTTTTTCCTTAGATCAAAGCCAAATGAAACATTGAGCGTCAGTGACCTACGGAGTGCTAGATTGGGTGAAGTCATTTTGGGGTAGCTTTCGCATTTCAGTAGTTTCTTTTGTTTAATGATAGAAGACATGTAGTCTTCTTAGTGTTGTAAGTAATCCTTTTGAAACTTGTAAATTACAAACTTGGGTTTTATGGTATAAGACAATTTGAGTCTTGTACGACTACAATTTATTTTAAGTGAAGTATTTTCAAAAAAGTTGTTTGATATTAAATCTTTCCTATTGTATTTATGTATTGGTTGGTTGGATTCGCGTACCGAACCAGGGTCCCAATTAGGGCAAGTTTGGGGCGTGACAATATAGACTTACAAAATAAATCATAAATCTTGTAAGAAAAAAATACTATATAAAACGAAACTTTTAAACCTGAACTTATAGGAAAAGAAACCTAATTAAAAAGAAACTAAAACCCTAAAAATACTCAAACAATAAAATAGAAAAAAACGAAATTAAACATGATAAAGCAGGAACACACCAAAGAGATAGACGCGGTCGCCTTAGGAAAGATGACACGAGCGCTTGAGATTTAAGGAATGTCACACATTTTTCTGAATTTTGTTAAAATTTCACTTTGCACCCTCCAATTTTCCATAAAGCTTCCACCTTTTTCAAATAGACCCCTGAACTTATAGAAACATTTTCTAGGGCTGGTCAAGGTCATATCAGGGAACCATTCTCTCTCTCTCTCCCTTTCTCTACCTTCTCTTCCTTATCGTCTATCCCCCTAAGTGCCAGTCCTCCCCCACCAACAAACCCTCCCCAAACTCCCCCTGTCTGGAACAGTCCCCTCATCACCTCAACCCAAATACCTAATTAGTACACCGCCACCACCCAGTCTCTCTTTAACCCAATATTGTATTTATTGAGTTGAAAGAGTCATCGTAATGAAGGTGGCTGACTTACGATCTCCACGAAGGTCTAAGGAGTGATGTGGATTTTAATTTGATGTGTTCATGTATTAAAACAAATTATTGCGTTCACGAGTTGTTTGATTCGATTAAGATTTTAATTCTTCCGAGTTCGTGAATGATTCTTGTTAGGGTTGATTTTGAAGAAGAATGGAAATAATTTTGCTGATTTGTTTAGGGGTGGAAATGTGGGTTTTGCTGGGTAACAATTTACATGGTAAGGTATGTAGCGAGAGAGAGAGAGAGAGAGAGAGACCATGGGGAGGAGGTGACTAGCACTTGATATAAGTAAGGGTATGTTCAAGTTTTTAAAATGGTTTTAAGTATCGGGATTAAAGTGAGAATAAAAAGTAGAGTTAGCTTAATGAAAAAGTCGTCAAAGTAGGGTGACTAAATTGTAATTTAAGCCTAAAGTTTACAATATATTTTATATGCCAACCCACGTGGTTCCAAAATCTTGGATCCTCCCCCGAACGTAGAGAAATCCATACAATAGTGTATTAAAGTTGGTGAGGACAACTCTCATAGTGACACATCACCCAACGTTTGATATTGTTGAATCCTCAAGACTCCACATCACTTGACTTGAAATTTTTCATTTTCTAGTCATTAGCTAAAAATAATAATTAATAATAGTTAATATGATATTGTGATATTAATCATTAACTATTAATCTCTTCTATTGTTAATAATAGTGGAAATCTTATATAGAAAGACTTTTACTACTAATGTTCTAAAAATTGCTAGGCGGCCGCTAGGTGCAAGATCAGGAGCTAGCGCCTAAGGGCCTAGGCGGGGACTAGTCGAGGCCTAGAATTAAAGGATAATTACAATAGTTTTTGATTTTTTTTAATATAGCATAATTAACAAACATTAAAACCTTCACATATACTAATGGTAAATAAACCTAATAATATCAAAATATCAAAATAATAATCATATTATAATTTACAATATTAAAAATTTAAAACAAACAATTTAATTTCAATTTAAAATCTAAATTTCAAAACAAATTACATAAAGTGCAAATCCAAAAGAATATGAGCACCAAAAAGAAATAATGATAATTAAGAACAATGGGAGAAACAAATAAAACAAAAACTTGAGGGATGATTTAGAAATAAGGAAAAGTAAGATTTAAGATGATACATAATATCTCATTTATCTTCCCTATGCCTCTTTTTCTTTAGTCATGGGAGGGGCACATGATGACCAGCCTTATTGGAGTTCGCTTCCAAATGCACCCACAGTTATGGTTTGTTATTTTTTCCCCTGCCATTGGTAACAATCACCATCTCACGCTTTATATCTCACGTCATAGTCGTTGTTGCCTTCTATTGTCAACACCAGTCTTTGACGTTGTCGCCACCGCCACCGTAAGTCCTCCATTGTCTTCTACTCTTTCCTTCCACATCCCTCCATGTCTCTATCCAGTCTCCCCTTCTTTATTTCTTCATTTCCAGAAATTGAAACCATGTGTATAATCTCCCTTCTTTTCTCTCGTCGTCGCCACCGTATTACTCTGAAAATTGTAACCATTTACAACATCGCCTAGGACAATTTGGCAGTGATTTTTCCCTAGGTGATTTTTATGGCCGATTTGAAGAAAGTGCCGGTGGTGGAGAGGCGCCTAGCGCATACTCGGTGTTAGGCGGTGAGTTCTAGAACATTGTTTACTACCAACATCATTTCTTAACCAATGTGGGATAATATTATTATATTGACATTGGATGAGTATTTTACTATGATTACCCACTTCTAACATCATACTTTAAGCTTTGATATCTTATTCATCCAAAACTCGACTTAGACAAAGAAATATATTATTTTGATGCTCTTACTGAATAGAATAAATTTGCATAATTACTTTTGCCAACAAACAAATAACATGTAAAGAAATTTGTGCCTCAAGTTGCACAATTTATTTCACTAAAAACAATAATTTTTCAACAAGTATTATACTTTAAACATTGATATCTTATTCATTCAAAACTCGATTTAGAAAAATAAATATATTATTTCGATACTCTCACCGATTAGAACACATTTGCACAATTACTTTCGCCAACAAACAAATGACACGTAAAGAAATTCGTGCTTCAAGTTTTACAATTTTTTTCAATAAAAAACTAATTTTTCAACAAATATTATCTTATTCATCTAAAACTCAATTTGAACAAATAAATATATCATTTCGATACTCTCACCAATTAGAACACATTTGCATAATTACTTTCGCCAACAAACAAATGACACGTAAAGAAATTAGTGCCTCAAGTTTTACAATTTTTTTCACTAAATAACTAATTTTTCAACAAGTATTATACTTTAAGTATTGAAATCTTATTCATCGAAAACTCGATTTGGACAAATAAATTTATAATTTCGATACTCTGACCGAGTAGAACATATTTACACAATTGCCTTTGTCAACAAACAAATGATACGTAAAGAAATTCGTGCATCAAGTTGTTCAATTTGTTTCACTAATAACACTATTTTTTAACTAAGATGCATCTGTACTTGAAGTGCACCAAAATATCAGGCCCGAACAGGTAACCCAAAAGTGTACTCTGAAATTATACTTAGAAGATTGGACCAAGCCCGTACCCGGAAGGAGGCCCGAACCCATATCCAAAGAAGGGTCCAAGCCCAATCACTACTAAAGCCCAATATGGAAAGACCATTAATATAAATAATAGGAAACTTCCTATCAAAAAGATCAGTGACTATTTCCCTCCAAAAAAAACAGAACAAGAACTCTCTCTTTCATCCCTCCCTACTGCTGGTTTATACACATACATACACACACTCTATTTTATTAATTATCGATGATACCCACAACATATACTAATTATCACATCGGAGGGTTTGTGGGGACACCCCACCCACTCACGGTGCTTTATTTTGCAGACATTACATGCCAGATATCCTACCGCGACGATCACCATCGGACCACGACTCCGGTAACCCCGACATAACGTCACTTTTGGCACCCCAGATACGACACGACAAGGTCACCACATTTTTGGCGTGATCAGTTTGGTTCTGTTGCCGGGAACAACTTCATTTTGTTCCAGTCTGCTCTCTGACTTCGTCATCCACGACAAGAGCTTCGTTTGGGTGCCGGAAACGATGAGCGAACAACGCTACGTAACTTTTGGAGCGAGCTGAGCCAAGAGAACGAACACGGACTAGCAACTAAATGCTACCAGTAGGCGCGTCTTGAAGAGACGAAGCCATCGACACTTACATCGTCTCCATCCGAGTTGTCATGCTCCTCCACACACCGCCAAGAGCGGCTGGACTCTTGGACGCCACCTCCATGCCGGCTGTGAAACAAACAAGATCTGTCCCTTTACCGCGCCAAAGCAGAAAAGTATACCTCTAGAGGGTGCGCTTTGAGGAGACGAAGCCAATGCTGCCAAGAGCACTTCCAAAGGAGATCCCACGCGCGACCACAAGTGGCTGGAACATCATCTTCCACTCATGACAAAATTCCCGTTCATTTTAATTTTGTAAAACAGTGAATAGTAAAAAACTTTCTCCCTTATAGTGTTGTCGTTGGCCTTCATGAGCAGCGGAGCTAGCTTGCCATTGAGGTGGAGGTTCCTGATGAACATAGTTGGTACACTTGGCGCATATGTGTGTGTGTGTGTGTGTGTGAGCTACATCTTACCTTCTGCTGAACCAAAGCAATAAGGCAATGTCACATCATCCCCATTTCTTGTGCTTGATGCTGCTTTATGGTTAGTCAGACAATGGAAATAATGCACCTGCTGTGTCAGCCATCCTATCCCTATTATCAGGTGTGTTCCTTCCAAGATTACCCTCGATTATGCCAATATTACTACTCTCATGCAAACTTGAGACAAAAAGTCATACTATCATAATTTCATCACAGTAGACTTACCTTGCACATATCAATCCTAAATTCATTATGGTCATCTGTTACATTTTTATAGTAAATTGGTTATTATTCACTCAAGGACCGGGTTAGTATTATTATTACATGTCTTAATCTAATGATACATCCAACATGCTTTATAATCGCAATAATACAAACTGTATATGTGTTTATCACCACGCATCTTATAAGAATTGGAATATATTTTAGAATCATTAACAACGATAATGATTACTTGATACAATGTGAAATAACTGTGATTAATTTATGCCCGCGACCATATTATAATTACAACTGCCCATTTTGATGATACATACTACACTGTATCTACGTTGCTTCGTACGTTTAATATGTTTTATACAACGAATAATCTATCGATATTACGCAAAATTGTATAAATATGTTTGGACAACTTATTTCATTAATGCACCTGTCACTGTTATTTTTGATAAGTAGTGCAATTTATATGTCGGTTCAGAAGTGACACATTTTGTTAAAATTATTCTTAAATCATGATAATTGTTTACAAATATATTATTGCTATCAAATAGTACGAAAATTACATAATATCTAGCAAGCGATAAATCGAAACATTAACTATTGATTTAAAATTGCATGACGACCAATAATATGCTTTAATAAATTGGATGTAATATAAATTATCATAACGAGTACGATTTACTGTACATAACTATTCAATGATTTTATACGAGAGCATACATTAGCGTTCCTCGTAACAAGTAAAAATATTTTCTTACAAATTTGACTACATTATTTTGGTGAAATGCACACGAGCTCGTTAGTCTCATCAACTTAAATATTATATTATTTAACTTTTGTCGGCATAACGTGACAATTAAAAATGATTCGAGCTCCCCTACTTATGAGAAACATAACATGTAAATTGAAATTGATATGTGCCGAGCTTACATGATATTAAAATTATGTGCCGAGATAAAATTATAAGCAGAGCTAAAATTATGTACACAACTATTTGATGATATAATATAAAAACATGCTCAATCTACCTATCATATGATAGCACGACACATTTATTCTCTCATGATTCACACTCAAATACTTACATCTTAAAAATTCATCATATCTTTTAATAGTGCGACGTGTCGCCGCAATAATTGTTTCATATTCTCGCATAATAGGCACATATTCAAACAATCTTCTCTTATGTGATCAATATGCTTGGACTATGACAAACATTGTATGACGAAAATAATTGTGACGGAAACGTGATTTTTGCCTATACAAAGATGCTCCTAAAACTTTCAGGTACAAAATACAAACGGGCATAGCCTCGGCAACCACGATCAATAACACAAGTTGTTCCTCTACAAACTATTACACGATTATTTACAAGGTTACGTGCTTATCTCGCCTCGCCGAGGTCACATTTTAGGCCATGCGCCTGCATTTTTACTACTCGCGGTTAATAACAATCATTAACTGGGGGGCTGGTACTAAGGCATAAAGGAAACACAGATCTTTATTACTTCTCGATCTACATATACACTTTTACGCTTAAGAAGTGGAGGGCTATCACTACCACTGATGAGAGATCCTACAACATATTTGTTTATATGGCAGGGACCCACGAGCTCGAGCCTCAGATTATGCTCGCGTTGCCGAGCTTCATATTATTATTATTCACGTGCTCGTGCACGCCACGCGCGTGCAGCTCGATCTCGATTATGCTCGCGCCAATGCCGAAGCTTCATATTATTATTATTCACGTGCTGCGCCACGCGCCGCACCAAAGCTCGAAGCAGATTATGCTCGTGCTAAAGCTCGAGCCTCATACTATTATTCACGTGCCGCACGCCACGCCGCGCTGCAGCTCGAGCCTCGGATTATGCCGCGCCGAAGCTTCATATTATTATTATTCACGTGCGTGCACGCCTGCACGCCACGCCGCAGGCTCGAGCTCAGATTATGCTCGCGCCAATGCCGAAGCTTCATTATTATTATTCACGTGCAGACGCCACGCCGCACTCAAAGCTCGAAGCTCGATTATGCTCGTGCTAAAGCCCGAGCCTCAGACTATTATTCACGTGCCCATGCACGCCATGCTCGTGACAAAGCTCGAGCTTTAGATTATGTTCGTGCTAAAGCCTGAGCCTCAGATTATTATTTCTCGCGTCCGAGCACACTACGCGCGCTATGCTCGAGGTGCGGATTATATTTCATACATGTGCACGCCGAGCTTTACATTATGCTCCCCACTCGAAGTTTACTCGGTGAGCTCGCTTTATCCTCCCGAAGTCTACTCGGCCGAAGTTGTACACCGCGCTTACTGCGCTTATGCTCCCTCGCTCCAGCTTACACTCGACATGATCTTCATATTGTGCTTCAGCTCTAAGATCACGCTACACTCGACACGAGCTTCTACGAGTGTTTAGCATGTTACGCCCACTAACGCCCATCATGCTTTCATCACCATTTGCGCTACGCCGACATGAGCTATATATCTCGCCTCCAGTCGACGCAGACATTTCTCTTGGTACCTATGCGGTTCAAGGTCACTTTATTTGGGGTTTCTAATGCCTCATACCTATTTTCCTCCTTGCTTGCCAAGGTGAGACCTATTGGCCTCCTCGCTTGCCAAGGAGAGACCAGGCTCCTAGCGCCACATACCTATTTTCCTCCTTGCTTGCCGAGGTGAGACCTATTGGCCTCCTCGTTTGCCAAGGAGAGGCTAGGCTCTAATGCCTCATACATATCCTCCTCGCCAAGCCGAGGAGAGGCCAGACTCTAATGCCTCATACCTATTTGCCTCCTCGGGACGCCGAGGAGAGGCCAGGCTCCTAGCGCCTCATACATATCCTCCTCGCCAAACCGAGGAGAGGCCAGGCTCTAATGCCTTTAAATACCTATTGCATCCACATGAGCATTTCATACATATTTACTAGTTACTGAATACATGCATCCTCCATTCATCATTGCATAAACATAAAAACATGCTCCTATTACCTCTCTCAGTACCTTGCGGTTCAAGGTCACTTTCTTACAGTGCCTTGCGGTTTATGGCCTTATGGCTCGCTTTCTTTAAGGTCCTCGTCTCCCTGAGGATAAATCTTATTATGACCTTATGACTCGATTCTCTTGAAGGTCCTCGCCACGCCGAGGATAAATCTTATTATGGTCTTATGGCTCGATTCTCTTGAAGGTCCTCGCCACGCCGAGGATAAATCTTATTATGGCCTTATGGCTCGATTCTCTTGAAGGTCCTCGCCACGCTGATGATAAATTTTATTATGGCCTTATGCCGAAGACTACATATCTTATTTTCATACCTATACTTGCCGGTCGAGGTCTAATTCGCCAATCAAGGACCAATTATACACAAAGTTCACCCGCCAAGGCTCAAAAGTCAACTACATAAACTCTTTTGGAATTCAAAGCAAAATCTCAAAACCCTCAGCATCATAAGAAGCAACTACAAGCAGATTATACTCCTTACCCTCGATGTTAGCCACGACGGATAAGGAGTAGGGGCTACCAAGTGCACCAAAATATCGAGCCCGAAGGTAACCCAAAAGTGTACTCCGAAATTATACTTAGAAGATTGGGCCAAGCCCGTATCCGGAAGGAGGGCCGGACCCATATCCAAAGAAGGGCCTAAGCCCAATCACATACTAAAGCCTAATATGGAAAGACCATTAATATAAATAATAGGAAACTTCCTATCAAAAAGATTAGTGACTATTTCCCTCCAAAAAACAGAACAAGAACTCTCTCTTTCATCCCTCCCTACTGCTGGTTTATACACATACATACACACTCTATTTTATTGATTATCGATGATACATACAACATATACTGATTATCACACCGTAGGGTTTGTGGGGACACTCCACTCACTCACGGTGCTTTATTTTGCAGACATTACATGCCGGATATCCTATCGCGACGATCACCGTCGGACCACGACTCCGACGACCCTGACATAACGTCACTTTCGGCACCCCGGACACGACACGACAAGGTCACCACATTTTTGGCGTGATCACTACTATAATTACCAATAAAAATGATGTAACAAATATTGGTTAAAAATTGATATTTGTTTAAAAAGTAGTTAGATAAATGACTTTTACTAAACTAATAAAAGAAGATATATGCTCACAATTGTTAGAAGTTGATGTTGGCTTTGTCCTTATGCAAAATCTTACCAATAAAAATAATTTATTCTTAATTGGTTACAAAGAATTATAAATTTTAATTTTTTAAGATAAGTGACTTCAACTACTATGACCGATAGAAGATATGCATTTCACATTGGCTTAAAAAGTGACATTTCTTTAAAAAATTTAAAAATAAAAGATTTACATTATTATTACAAATGGAAGAAATGTATCACTTATTGGTTAGAAAGTTATTTTAGTTTAAAAGTTTTTAGATAAAATTATTTTACTAACAATAGAAAAGATGTATCCCACATTAGATAAAAAGTAATGTTGGTTTCAAAAGTTTTATGATAAAATATTTCTACTATTATTATTAATAGAATATATGTATCATACATTCATTCGAAAGTGATGTTGGTTTTAAAATACTTTAAATAAAAGACTTCTACTATTATTACCTATAAAATAGATATATCCCACATTAGTTAGAAATTGATAATTGTTTTAAAAGTTTTTAGATAAAAGACTTCTACAATCGTGCCTCAAGTTGTACAATTTATTTCACTAAAAACACTAATCTTTTAACAAGTATTATATTTTAAGCATTGATATATTATTCATCCAAAAACTCGATTTGAACAAATAAATATATCATTTCGATGCTCTCACCGAGTAGAACACATTTGCACAATTACATTTACCAACAAATAAATTACACGTAAAGAAATCTGTGCATCAAGTTGCACAATTTTTTTCACTAATTTTTTTTTCCACTAACAACACTACTTTTTCACTTGCATCTCTATTATAATTACCAATAAAAGTGATGTAACAAGCATTGATTGAAAATTGATATTTGTTTAAAAAATATTTAGATAAATGACTTTTGGTGATTAATATAAAAATTCTTTTATCTACAAACTTTTATAACAGATATCCATTTATAAATAATGTTAATCGTAATTTCTATGAAATAATATCGTAAATTTATTTCAATATTTTCTCTGTGGACAAAACTCCAATATGATCAAAACCGAGCCATAACCCCAAAGATAGAGTTTCGGTCGCTGCCGCTCACAACAACGAAAGCATGATTTCTACTTTATATGCAATTTTTTTTTACTTTATTTGTTTACATCTATTATTTTTCGAAGCATAATTTATACTTTATATACATATTCATCAATGTATGATGAAGCATTCGAATCACTAAAAGTATGTAAATGTTGATCTTTAATTTATATTGCATCCGTGCGGAGCACGGGCTCAATAACTAGTAATTATGATAGGTGTGAGAATCGTAAATGACGAGAATGAGGATTGCTACTAATATTCTCTCCGTTCTACCCAATAGTTAATGTTTGAAAAATGTAATAATTAATAGATATATGTTATAGTTACAAAAAATGATTAAGCCTAAGTAAAGGTATTTATATTACATATAGAGGGTAAAGTGGAATATTTTTGGAGATGGTATAAGTATTTTTTGAAAGGATTATTTATGCGAAACATTAAAAAAATAGAACGAACATAGTAAAAGGGAGACGTGTTGACAAGAAATACATTAGAGGGGGTTTCTTGAAAAATAGAGAAATACATTGGAGGGGGTTTGTTCCAGAGTCTACCCTCGAACCAATAACGAACCTATGGAGTTGCACTATTCTATATGTTGACCCCCCCCAAAAACCCAAACTTCCTAATTTACCTTTTTTCTCCAACTCACCTCCCCCCTTCACTGCCTCTTCCCTCCCCCCACCTCTGATGCGTCGTCCTCCCTTCCCCCACCCCCACTGCGTCTTCCCTCCCCCACCTCTACTGCGCCCTTCCTGCTCCCCTATACAATGTGTCCTCTCTTCTCCCCCATCACAGTATACCTTTTCTATCACCACCTCCTCCCTCCCTCCCTCTGCATATCCTTTAAATTACCCCTCTCATCCATCCTCGCCTAACCAAAGAGCCTTAATCTCCGGCCACAGTCCCGTCTCCGCCCCCTTCTTCCCTACCTAATCCTTATTTAAAAAAAAATCAATTCAAGGGTTGTTCGTCCACCGAGCAACCTTGTGTTGTTTGTCCATGGTCGACCGAACAACCTTGTGTTGTTCGGCCTTGGATAACCGAACATCCTTGTGCTCGAACAACATAAGGTTGTTCGATTGACCATGACCAAACAACACAAGGTCGTTCCGTCGACTATGGGCGAACAACCTTGAATTGAATTAAAAAAATAGAGAAGGATTAGGCGGGAAGTAAGGAGGGGCTTGGAGATGGGAGCTAGGTACTGGTTGGTGGTGCTCGAAAAGAGGAAAAAAAGGTGGGAGGGAGGGGGAAGAAGGAAAGACGGTGGGAGGGATGCAATGGATGTAACACAGAAGAAGGGAAGAGTGAGAGTGAAGAGAATGCATTGGGAGGGAGAGATGGAGGATTGGGGGGGGGGGGAGGAGGTGGGGGAGGTGGGTTTGGAGAAGAAGGGTAAATTAAGGGGTGGCAATTAGTTCTATTGTGTCGTGTTCATGCCTCACTGTCGTGTTTTCATGTTATCTATCTTATTTGATCATAAATATAACAATAAATATTATTTTGAATATATTAACAATTTTGTGTCGTGTTATATTGTGCTAGTCTTATTGTGTCATTTATCTTTATAATCGTGGTGTTGGTTCGTGCTATCATATCATGCCAGTCATTGCCACCCGTGGTAAATTAGGAAGTTTGGGTTTTGGGGGTTAACATATAGGATAGGGGGTCTGAATAGCGCAATTATAACTAACAGAGTAAAAGGGAGGTGTGTTGTCAATAAATACATTGGAGGGGGTTTCTTGAAAAAATAGAGAAATACGTTGGAGGGGGTTTCTTGAAAAAATAGAGAAATACATTGGAGGGGTTTGTTTCAGAGTCTAAAACCCTCGAACCAACAACGAACCTATATCTCTAAACCCTCTCCGCCAAAATCTGCAGCTCTGTTCAGTTTCTTTTCCAAAAATGGTGTCAGAATTCGCGTTCGAGCCTCCAAGCGACGAAGAATTCAACTTCGACGACGAAGAAGACGAAGCCAGTAGTCAAGAATCAGACGGCGAAGAACAAGAAGAAGAAGCCCCAGTTAATGCCAAAGTCAAAACCAAATCCAAATCCCAATCTCCATGGGACTTCTCTTCATACACCGAATCAGTGTCCGAAGAACACGCCCGTCGCAGCACCACCTCCATTGATTTCAAAATCTCCAAAGCCATCCAACAGGGCGCCCCAATCGTCGCCGCCGTCGAAGACGAAGACGATTCCGCCTCCGATTCTGAACCTCACCAACAAGTAAGAAACTGGCATTTTCGTTGTTATCAGTATAGTCGTTGTTAATTGACCTAATTATGTAGCTGAAATAAAATTTTGTTTTTGAAGGAGGATTTTAGGGCAGAGGATGAGGAAGAAGAGGTTAATGCTGCTAGTACGAGAGGGGGCGGTGGAGAGAGTAGTAAACCGTTCTTTGGACAGGCAGATGGAGTTTCTTTCAAAGCGAATTCGTTCATGGAGTTGCATCTTTCTAGGCCATTGCTTCGGGCTTGTGAAGCCTTGGGCTACACTAAGCCCACCCCAATTCAGGTTTCCAATTTATTCAGCTCCATCCTGAACTCATAAAAGGGGCTAAGCAGCTCTTCAAAGTCAACTTGGCCATTTTCTGAGATTTGATATCAATATATTTATAATTTTCAAAAAAGGGTCAAGTTGAGTTTGAAAATTAGAGTTGGACTCTTTTCATGAGTCGTCCTTTAGTTCCTATGTTATTAATAAATGTATGGATTTTGAATTCTAGGCAGCGTGTATACCGTTAGCGTTGACTGGGCGTGATATATGCGGAAGTGCAATGACTGGCTCAGGGAAGGTGTGTTATTACTGATGTCTACATATAGTCAATCGAGTACTCGTTTGGAACTAAATTAGTGTTGACTTACATTTTTTGTGTGTGGATTTCCAATGATTGAGACTTTTGTGTTTGTATTTATCTTTTTCTATTTTGGGGTCAGGTGGAGGATGGGAGGGAGAGAGTAAATGAGCTAACTCATTCGTTCTTGCTGTTTTTTTTTTTTTAAATTTTCTTATACAGACAGCTGCCTTTGCCTTGCCAACACTTGAGAGATTATTGTTCCGTCCAAAAAATAGACCAGCAATCAGGGTCCTTATTCTTACTCCAACAAGGGAGTTGGCAGTTCAGTACGTGCTCATCTTCTCTAAGTTTAATTTATGCTTCTTCCCAACAACCTCCCCCCTCCCCCACGGTCCTTTCTATGTTTTTGCTCTGATCATATAAATTTAAGTTTACTCGTATGTTTTGTGTCGTATGGATCTGTTGTAACTTTTTTGTTGGTGCTCACCTGTGTTGTGTAAGGTTACTTGTAAACATAAGAGTTTACATTGATGGTAAAGCTACTTGTAAACATAGGATTTTGCCGCAGCATGGATGGATTTTATCCTTTAACAAAACTTGTTGATTCTGAGAAAATCTTAGTTGAACCTAGGAGTAGTTTTGAGATAAGATACGTAAATGAAGTTGTATATGTACCTCACAGTCCTCATTCCTCAGTTGTGACAAGAGATACTAGGAAGGGCCCTCTCCCTCTAGGATGTCTGGTTTTTCTCCTCCAGATAAAACTGTTATTTACCCTAGCTGTGTATGCTAGACTAAAATCTTACTGGTGAGGTAGATGGTTTGTTGGAGGGCCACGTAATAGGTGTACCGGGGAGGAGGGGGGGGAGATTGTCTCATTTGTGGTTTGCAGATGAAACCAGTTTATTCCTGTTGGAGGGTCTCAGGGTCTTTGAAAATTTGCTCACTAACTCTTTGATAAATAATTATGGTCTTAAAAGATTTTTTTCTTACTGTGGGTTACATAGGATTACTGTAGTTGTAAATATTCTCTCTAGCTATGCTTCCTTAGTTGGTGAGGTCGTTTGTCTTGGCTATTCTCACATTTAGAGACAATTCCCTGGGGGAATTCTGTGATAGACAATTTGACGGACCCCATTATTGAGCATGCGATTAAGTGTCTCAATGGTTGGAAGGCAGCCTACTTTCTGTTGGGAGGTAAAATCACTCTTCAGGCTGTCCTGTCCCAGCATGCATTCCCGTGTATTATCCATAGTTGTCAAAGGCGAAAGGGGAAAGGCGAGAGGCGGCCGAGAGGCCCATTTTTGAGGCGAGAGGCTAGGTGATCAAAAGGTGCTCACGGAAACAATATTAAGGAAAAATAAATAAAATATATATAAGCTAACAAATCTCAACAAAACATGTTATAAGTGAGCATAATATAATAAGTTCTAACATAATATCAATAGCACAATTTTCATCATTCATAGTTGAAATTCCAATGTATTAGATGAACTTAACTAAAACTTTAAACAAGAAAATAAATAGGTTTTTTTTGATAAGTAAAATAGTTATTAAAGCAAATGAAAATAGAAACAATTTTCTTTATTAATTTAAAAAATTCAGACTACATTTAAGTAATGAAAGTAAATAGATTATAGAACAGAGTAAATTTATTTCAAAAAAACAGAAACAATTCATTTTTTAAAAATAGAACTGAGTTAAATCATGGAAGTAAAATAGAAGTATAGAACAGAGTCAAAGTAGAGGGAAAGTCGAATACTCGAACAGAGTATTTAATTAAAAAAAACAGTATGGAAGTCGAACTTTTTGAAGTGAGAGAGTGAAAAGATTGAGAGCTTACTTGGAATCGATTGTGCGAAGAAGCCTTGAAGTCGAAATCCTAGCCCTTGAAGTCACAAACCGAAGTCGAAACCTTAGCCTTGAAGTCGCACTAGGGCTCGTTTCTCATTCGAAGGGGTCGTCTCTGTTGCCATTATCTGATTTGGGATTTTACGGCTTTTAAGTTTTATTCTATATTTATACCAAGACTATTCGATGTTGTTTGGTCCTTAAAAAGTAAAATAAAATAAAATAAAAGTGAGCGACTTTATCGACTTCTTACCGCCTCTCGCCTCCCCAAAAGGCGAGAAAGGCGATCGCTTTCATCGCTTCTAGCTCATCGACTCGCCTAGGACAGCTGAGGCGCTAAACCCTCGCCTCTCACCTCAGGCGCCAAAGAGGAGCCCCTTTGACAACTATGGTATTATCTCTTGATTTTTGAAATTCCAGTTGGTATGGTGGATAAGACTAAATTAGGAGGGGTTGGGTGAAGCTGTGAAGTACCATTTGGTAGCGTGGGAGGCCTGTACTCCTGAGGATGATAGATCGAGGGTTGGGTATTACCTGCCACGGGCTCGTCGAGGTCAATTATTGGCATTAAAGTTCATGCTGTATCATCATTAGTCTTACCTTGTTTGATATGTGAATGTGATTGGTTAATGGGTTGTGCTTTAATAATCTTTGCAGGGTTCATAGTATGACAGTAAAACTGGCTCAATTTATGAATGATGTCAGATGCTGTCTCATTCTTGGTGGGCTTCCTTTAAAGGTGTGTTCACCGTTTTAATGTATTAATGTAGACTGCATTTGAATCTCAAGCTAGAGTATGTCCTTCCAGCATTTTTGGAACTGTTTCCTGTTTCCAAATTCTAAATTCAGGATATTAAATCTCACATCTAAAAAGATTACAAAAAAATGACATATGACTGGTTATCACTTTAGGACATCGTATGTTAACTTTATGCAAATCATGATTAAAAGATAATTTTTTAATTTAGATTAGCTCATTCTTTTCATGATTTTTGAAATGCAGCATAAAAAGCCTTGGAAATGCTAAAAAAGATGTATAGGTTGCAAACTTGGTTTTACTTTGAATCACTCGTCTCTTTAAGCCTCACTTCAATTATTTCAGTCTATGTAGAAAAGCGGGTCGTTTTTGCATTGATTGTTAAGAACATATAGCTAACCTAATCCAATGTTTATTTAAGCTTACGTGACTGGACCTAATTTCTATAATTCTCTGAGTAAATAGATATATTTTTAAGTAAAATTTGCTATCATACGTCTATTTGAAGTTTTGAGTGCCTCTGTTACTTTCATAATTACATCTGTTTTGTTAAATACATTCCTATTTCAGATGCAAGAATCAGCCTTAAGATCAATGCCGGATGTTGTTGTGGCCACTCCTGGGCGTATAATAGATCATTTACGTAATACTAAGTCCGTAGATTTGGATGATCTCGCAGTTTTAATCCTCGACGAAGCGGATCGCCTTCTAGAGCTTGGGTTTAGTGCTGATATTCGCGAGCTGGTAACTTTCAACATCCCTTGTGATTTATGAGCATGTTTGAAAATGTATCAAATTGGAAGGATTGCCTAAACGGGTTATTTTGGCATGCAATACTTTTCTGGAATCGAAAGCCTGCTTCCATGTTATTATTGTTATTAGATCTTAGAACACTAATCTTGTAATATTTCTTACGTTCTTAAAGTAGCAGAGTATAATCTGCAGAACTCCTTTGTCTAAGGCTTAGGTTGCCCTTTATTAATCAAATACAAGAGTTTCAAATATGGAACTTGCTAACGCGTTCTTATTTCAATGCCTACTAACATTTGGGACATGACGGTATAAAAATAAAAATAAACATACTACATATGATCCTATATTCTAATTGTGGTAGGCTTTTTGGTCACCTTAAATGGAATCTTATCAGCCACACAGATTGGTATAAGGGCAGTTGCTCTCATATCATCTTATGAGCTGCAGGAAGCTTATAAACATACAACTATTTTCTGTAACAGAGAACAAATCCCAACACCGGTGTGTATAATTCTAGTTGCAATCAGATGAGAAAGACAATCAAAGGCTAGACGCTAGAGATGACTTGATTCTATTAATATTTCACTGGAATTCAACAACAATCCGTCCAAATGATCAACCAAGGAAAATTGTGAAAGTAAAGCTCTACTGCTTAAGGAAATAGCTAAGAACAGCTAATTTAGATTTTTTTTTTTTGCTAAATAAAGGATTATATTATATACAAAAAGCGTTAAACCAGGTGACACGTCCTTTGTACATTAGATGTATACTCATAAAAAACTTCTAATTGATGGAGAAACTATTAACAAATTCTACAAAAGAGTAGCTAGAAGAATTGTTCGTTCCCTCAGTCTTAGGACACCAAAAAAATAGAGTGCGAAGCAGTGTGTCTTTCAACTCAACCAAGGGCCCTTCCTCATTCTCAAAGACCCTTTCTCTCCCCCCAAATGGTCCGGCAAACAGCCAAAGGAATGGCCTCCCAAATGTAGCTGCTTCTCTTTCACTTGTGCAACGACCAACTAAGAAACAGCTCCTTAACTGAATAAGGCATTACCCACGAAGCTTGAACATACCAAAAATCAAATTCCACAATTCCTTAGCTACTGGACAGTGAATAAAAACATGATTGATGTTTTCTTCACTGCCTTTACTTTTCCGCAAGTTTTCACCGGTGAGAACTGCTTCGTTGCAAGCTTCCCAAGCAAAGAAGCTACTCGGCTAGGGGCTCTAGATTTCCAAGGAAATACAAAGCAGTTCTTGTGCGACAGCAAGCAGTAGTATGATTTAGAAGAGAACTGACCACCTTTAGCCCCTTCCCACCTCACCTTGTCTTCCGTATGAGTGTATGACTACCCACCTGCACAGCCTGAATCTTTTCTAATAGCAGCATGTGAGATTCCATTTCCCAGTCTTGGAAATTCCTCCTAAAAGATGGAGTCCAAACAGCTCTACCTTCCTCCAAATGAAGAACCAAACTAACCAAACAATCCTTGTTCCTAGCTAAGTTGTACAGACTAGGAAATAAATCCACTATACTTCTCCACTTAAGCTAACGAAAGAATGCACATAATTCTTCCCACCCCATCAGATACACCTCCTTATCCTCTGATACATGGTAGTTCCAATTATTTCCGCAAATTGTGCGCCTTTAGAAGATCAGTGAGACTGCTATATTCTATGAAACCCAAACGGTCCTTTTTCGGTATCTTCGTTGGAGACACGTGCCTGCCTCATGCATAAATGCAAATTTTCCATAAGTAGCATCTTGACGTTTGGTGGTGGGAAGTTAAGTAGCATCTTCCATGATCTCTCCCCATCCCTCTCTTTTTTCTATTTTAACATATGGCAATCAATGATTGATGACAATCTAGAATGATAGACTTAAACATTAGTACTAATTGTATTGTGTGCACGTGTAGCCAATAAATATATATATATATATATATATACATACATATATTTATGTATATATATACATGTATATATTTATGTATATGTATATACATGTATCATATATAATTGCTAAAGACAAGCTGCTCTCTATTTTTAAGATTGGCCTGTTACTATTTTTCTAATATTTTATACTTAATGACATTAAACTGAGCAAAAGCATGGTTGTAAAAATGAAGATAAAATGAATAATAATATGAAAAACTCGGGGTGTCGTCCATGGATGCTGACTCCGTACTGCGCAGTTGTCATCCACGGATGATGGATCGAAGACACTAGTAGAACTGAAGCACCTTCCTCTGTGATTAAATTTGCAATTTTATCATCTTAAACCCAACCAAGTGAAAACAGAAAGAAAGAAGAAAATGGTTTGGTGCTGTTCTCAGCTATTGATTGGATAAAGATACCAAGCCTTGGCCTAAAGAACAGTGAATCAAAAGAAGTGCTAGAAGAAGACGATACAAAAGAAGATCCTAGGGATGTCAGAAAGCCTTTTGAGCTATGTGTGCCTCACTGCCAAAGGAAGTTTTCTTCTGAGTCGATACTAATTAGTAATTCAACCATCATAGAAAATATCAATTTTTACCAGAGGTTTTATTTGAGGCAGTATTCCACTAGCTGCGATGTTGCCTACACCTTCACTTGTTATTTACAACATTGTATACTTATGATGTTGCATACACTTGATATCTGTGACTTTTTTCCACTGTGGACGTTAATCATATTGTGAATTTGTCTAGTAACTTTAGTTATGAAAGTCAGCTAGAGCTTGGTTACATATCCTTCCTTGTGACCTTTTGAGCTTACCTTTTCGGACCTAGGTTCTTGTTTCTCCAAGTTTGAATATAGTTTTGCTTAGCACATCTATGATTTTCATGATGATATCTGTTCTTGCTGCCGTATGAAATGTTGTTTCATGTTTTCATCCAATGCAAAAAGTTTTATTGATCTTGTTTGAAGCTGTTCTCTCAAGCACCAAACATGTATGGATTTGATGCAAATTTACTCATGGAGTAGTAATAGGGATGCCAACTTTTTTTCCTATTAGCGATCTCAATCTGTGGCAAAGCATGTCATTCGTAAGACATCATATGTCTTTTACGTGTAGGCACAGTTGAACCAAGCACAGGCGTGTCACCTAGATTGAGAAGAAAAATTAGGCTATTTCGATCCTTATCATTTTCCTTACTCAAGTAATCATCACCTGTTACTTATCAAAAAAATAATGTAATCATCACCTTTTAACATGTACCTACCTATCGTTTTGGATGAATTTCCATATTGGGGAACCTTTGAGCCTCTCGCATTATGAGGCAAGTGGAGTCTCCATGTATAAAGTATCAGCTTGTCTAGTTTCTTCAATGGCAACATGTCACTGATCTTTATGATAAAATCAGTTGTAAGATTTCATTTTACTGCTTCTCGTTTCATCTATATCATCCACTCTTTTTTTCCCCTCCCTTTCGTTGGGCTGGTTAATCCTTTCATTGGCCTGGTTAAAGAAAGAAGTTGCTGTTCAATATGTTTTGGGGTATAACGTTCCTTTTTTCATTGATGATATTCCATTTGCAGGTTAGGCTGTGTCCAAAACGTAGACAGACTATGTTATTTTCAGCAACTATGACCGAGGAAGTTGATGAGCTTACTAAACTTTTGTTGAACAAACCCTTGCGCCTTTCGGCTGACCCATCTGCAAAGAGGCCAGCGACATTGACTGAAGAGTATGTCATAGTAACTTACTTCTGGCAACAAAACTCGGTTGTAGCTTTATGTTGATGGTCAACTCTAACCTTCAACTAATGAAAGCCTTTTTTCACCTCAATGAGATGGCTATTTATTATTATTATTTATTTATTTAACTTTTAAATAACGAGGACATTCGAAGTGGTTCTGACATCCAAACTTGTTTTCTATTGACAGAGTGGTTAGGATACGGAGAAAGCTAGAAGGAAATCAAGAGGCCGTTCTTCTTGCATTGTGCTCCAAGACATTCACATCGAAAGTGATTATTTTCAGGTTCTTATAGATGTTAATCCTAATTAAGTGTCTATATTTTGGATTAGCATGAATTGCATATAATGTTTCAATGTATCTAGACTGTACCTTATGGTGGTAGTCATCTAGAACCATGTTTAAAAGTTACATATAATGTTTGTGTTTTTCCAACGTGTTAGTATTATCCATTAAATCATGCTAGGAACATTGTTTTCCACTGATTGATGTTATGCAATTGTATGTTATAAATTTATCTCTGAGGTTTTGGCTTGATGATATCATGGTTTCATCATAGTGGAACAAAACAAGATGCACATAGGCTGAAGATATTATTTGGGTTAGCTGGCTTTAAAGCTGCTGAGCTTCATGGGAATCTCACTCAAGCCCAACGTCTCGATGTGAGTTCCCTAATTCTGAAGGTTTTGTTTTGTTTAGTCAGGTTTATTAATAGTAACGAATGAAGAAATTCTGGCCCGTTGGTTCCCTCCCTACCCACTCTTTTCTTGAGCTTGTAATTGTAATATTGCTTGGTTCGCTTATCTTTGTTTGTGTAGGCATTGGAACTCTTCAGGAAGCAGGAAGTGGATTTCTTGATTGCAACTAATGTGGCTGCTCGTGTATGATGATGCTCTTCTACTATTCCTCTCTCTCTCTCTCTCTCTCTCATATTCATATATGTGTGTATATATAAATACATGTGTGTATATATATATACACACACACATAAATACGCACACACATAGATTTTGTCAACCACACATATTAAGCATACATGCTTGTTTCTTTGGCTTAAGACACCAATGATTTTGAGTATTTACTAGTTTAAGGGCTAATCTGTTAGAATGATATAGTTGTTTCATTGTGGATGTGAGCTAAAGCTCATATTTTAAATTACAGAAACAACATCTGCCTGCATGGATGCAGGACTGTCTATTAACATTGTTACAGAGCCAAGTGTGGGACTTATGTATTGGGCTGCCAGTTTATGAGTTTGTCTTTCTTATATTGCTTTTTTGTTGGCAGGGACTTGATATAATTGGTGTCAAAACAGTTATAAACTTCGAATGTCCTCGTGACCTTACTAGGTATCCCACCCTTCTTTTGTTGCCATATTGTTTCTTCGTTGCATAAATGTCTTCTATACTACTGTGCTACTCCTGTTGATGCGATGAACATAATTGGTTGCATTTTAGTTCAAATCTGATTCTCTCACATTTAACCCTCTGGGGATACTTTTTGGCTACCTTGTAGTGCTTATTTGTTTTTTGTTTCTGAAGCTACGTGCATCGAGTGGGTCGGACAGCTAGAGCTGGGAGAGAGGGGTATGCAGTTACCTTTCTAACTGACAACGATCGATCTCTCCTAAATTCCATTGTGAGTATGGGATTTTTCACCTTCTCTATCCACTTTTTGGGCTATTTTAGATACTTTTTATAAATAAAATCCTTTGGATGTACTCCCTCCACTCCTAAATAATTGTAAGCTTTTCATCTGTTCCAAATGAAGTGTCCTATTTCTAAACTTTCCTTTTAAGGAAAACACTTTAACCATTTCACCGTTACTTTTTCTTTCTACTTTAATGATGATGGTCCCATATGCACATGGACTTTTTTGGTACTACATGTGATACTAATATTTATAATAGATTCAATTAGTTTTTCTCAATCTGTGTGTGCCTAGTCAAAGAAGACAATTATTTAGGAACGGAGGGAGTATATTGCTAGGAAGCAATGCCCTTTTGGAACAGGCCCAGATGCTATACTTTAGAAACTTCATGATAACACATTTTGATATAACATTATTGGTTCTTATTATTGTGGATTATTTTTTATACTATTGACATATGGGTGGTGGATCGGTTGGTAAAGATTTTTTAAGTAGGGAGCTCAATTGTGTTACTTAAAGTGCTAAAACCTAAACCTAACTTACGGGATCCCAAGTTGAATGCATTTTGATAAGATTTAATAAAATGGTACCCTTACTCTACAAAACACTTGATACTACTTTCAGAAACATTTTTCGAGTTTCTCCTTTAGCATCACAAATATTAATTGATTAAATCTAATATAAACTTCACATCTCTGAACATCATATTTCTTTTTTCCAAAATAAAAACTTGTGGAAGTATCTGTACTTTTGTATAGAAGCCTTAACATTTACTTATGTATCCTCAGATTGCATTCTACTAAAACTATTCTGTATAGTAATCCCTGACCTAACTTACGGAGTATACAACACAAATTAAGCTAATTGAACCTATCCACTAAATCCCAAGGGATTGAGAATATTTTCAGCCTCAAACCCCTGATTCCACCACCAGTGTAAAGTATGCAATAACTGATCCTTTAGATGATCCAAAGTCCGCTCCACATTATCGAAAGCTCTACTATTTCTCTCTCCCCATATAATCCACCAGATTGCGAGCGGAATTACTCTCCAAAAGGGGTTCCTCCTCCTGCCATTAGAATCAGGCCAACACAATAGGAATTCTTTTACTGATCTAGGCATTACCCATTGAATTTTGAGCAGCCTTAGGATCATATTCCACAGTTCTGAGACAACTTGGCAATGGAGCAAAAGATGATTCGTGCTTTCGCTGCCCTTCCTGCACATGTAGCACCAATTCACATAGATCTTTCCTCTCCGCCTAAGATTACGGTTAAAATGGCCTTTACAAGCCTCCCATGCAAAGAACATCACTCGAGCAGGAGCACGAATTTCAAAATACACTTCCATGGGAAACGATAACCCTATTTCCTGATAACACATCATCGACTAACAGTAAACTTATTGTTTTCGAGATGCCCACATACCTTGTCCTCCCTGCTAGTTCTATTTTTTCCAAAATTGAACACAAGCATCCATTTCCCAACTTGAAGATTCCTGCGAAATACAGGATTCCAAACCACTGAACCATTTTCAATCTGAAGCACATCACTAACCAGAATGTCTCGATCAGCCACCAAATTGAACAGTATAGAAGCATCTTCCAAAACATTTAGCCATTTCCTAAAGCAAACGAAATATGAGGCTGCCCTTCCTTTGCAAATCCCTTTCCATACTCCAGTACCATAGGGCTGTCTATGGCTTTAGGAAACCACTCGTACTCCCCTTCCCCATACTTACCAACCACCACTCTTCTCCACAAAGCATGTCTCCACATATATGCCACAACCATTTCCCAAAGCGCTGAATTAAACAAACTTAATTTCTTCAGTCCAAGACCGCCATCCTTAATCCTTGAGCACACTGTATTCCACTTCACCAAATGATATTTACGCTCTTCTCCTTGACCTTCCCAAAGGAAGTCTCTTTCAATCCTCTCCATCTTCTGTGATCCCTGACCAATTCTGCAAAGTAAACTAATCTTTACCATTTTAGTAAAGATGAGGCTACTCCTTGTCCCTTTTTCTTTTATTAAATCATTTTACACAGTGCATACATATCATTCATGTGCTAATATTTTACGAAATTTCAACTATCATCTATACCTGGTACCTAGATTACGTATAATATAACTATTACAGGAAGCTTATTACTTGTTCCAGTATGAAGATCTTAATCTTCTCCATTAATACCTCTTAGAGGGGCTTTCTGACGAGGGGTGTTGTATTGGGGGAGTTATTCAATATATAATAATTTGAGGAGTTTGAGAGGTGGTGACACTTGTTCTTTGATTTATTTCCCTATTGGACCGGTCTGCATGAATTAACCAGACATGCAAGGGTATTATGTGATTATTTCCTGCTATTTCAGATCTAACATAATTTCCCAAGTAGTCTTGCTGATGTGCTTTTTGCCATTTGACTATACTTGCAGAGAACTTCCATTGAGAAGATTCAATGCGGAATATGCACAAAAGTTGCTGACAATTGCTTTGATGCTAGTAGATATTAAATTTGAATGTTAACTATATTCTGTAACAGGTTAAAAGAGTGGGTTCAAAACTGAAGGAACGAAAAGTAGCTGAGCAATCAGTTACTAAATGGTGCCAACTAATTGACCAAATGGAGGATCAAGTAGCTTTAATTCTTCAAGAAGAGAGGTTTATTATTACTTCTCATAAGCAATGATCCCTGCGAACGTTTTTACAGTAGCTCATTCATTTGAAATTCTTTGAATGTTCCAGGGAAGAGATGGCGCTCAGAAGAGCCGAAATGGAAGCAACAAAGGTTTTCATATCCATATTACCTTAGTATTTTTATGCAGTAGCACTTTCATGGTTTTCTTATTATATTTGCGTTTCTTCTGGTTCCACCTTGTTGGATTTTTGCTTATTTTTGTGGAAATCACTGGTGCTCCAGTTCTTTCTAAAGCTAATTCCATGGATGCGATACGACCTTAAAATTGCATTTGATGCCTCTTCTTGTGCTGAAAGCTGTCTTAGAATTGACCTTCACTCTTCAATAACTTGCAGGCTGAAAATATGATTGCACATAAGGAAGAAATATTCTCTCGCCCCAAAAGGACTTGGTATGTTACTGAGAAGGAGAGAAAGCTTGTGGCCCAAGCTGCAAAGGTAAGTTTCGTTGCCTAGATGGAGCTTATAATGATGTGGAAGTTTTTAGGAATGCCTTGAACGGTTCTTGATGTGATTTTTTTTTTTTTTTGATAAGTGAGGATATATATTAATAACAACGCCAAAAAGGAGGCGCAACCATGTACACAGGACGTATACAAAACCGCACTACACAAGACTGATACCATTAACAAAGTCCACAAAAGAATGATTTAAGAAATCTGCCTCGCCAGCCTCATGACACCAGTGAAAGAGATAGCGCAACAGTTGATCCTTTAGTTGGTCCATCGTCCTTTCTACACAATCAAAAGCCCTACTATTTCTCTCGCACCAAACAGTCCACCATAAACCAAGAGGGACTGCCTCCCAAACGGAATTTCTCCTCCTGCGATTAGATAAGGGCCAACACAAGAGAAGCTCCTTCATAGATCTAGGCATCACCCACTGAATATTGAACAACGTGAACACCAAGTTCCAGAGATTCGTCGCAACTTTACAGTGAAGAAGAAGATGATTTGTGCTCTCGCTACTGTCTCTACACATATAGCACCAATTGATATAGATCTTGCCCTTCCGCCTAAGATTATCTCCGGTAAGAATGGCCTCAAGACAGGCCTCCCACACAAAAAACTTCACACGGGCAGGGGCAAGAGAATTCCGAATAGCCTTCCAAGGGAAGAGAGGAACCCTATTCCCAGCGATCACCGAATAATAAGACTTGACATAAAAGACTTTATTTTTTGAAGAACCCCACACAGCCCTATCATCTTTGCTGTTATCTACTTGGAGGGAATATAAGCGAGCTAAAAATAATATACTTGATTCCAACTCCCAGTCTTGAAAATTTCTTCGAAACACAGGATACCAAACCACGTTACCATTATTTACATGAAGCACAGAGCTTACCATAATATCTTTATCTACAGCCAAGTTAAATAAATCTGGGAAAAGCCTCCAAAGCTCCACCTCCCCGCACCAACCATCTTTCCAAAATCTAATTTTCGAACCATTGCTTAGATCGAACGAAATATTTCTATCAAACATCCCCCTCCCTTTGCAAATCCCTTTCCAAACTCCGGAACCAAAAGAACTATTTATTCTATTCGGAAACCACGCATGCTCCCCCTCCCCATATTTACCAACCACAACTCTCCTCCACAAAGCATTAGGCTCCACCAAATATCACCACAACCACTTCCCAAGAAGAGCTGCATTAAACAAGCTTAAAATTTTCAATCCTAAGCCTCCTTCCCAAATACTGGTACACACTGACGCCCACTTAACCAGATGATATTTACGCTCTTCCCCTTGCCCTTCCCAAAGGAAATCCCTCTCCAACTTTTCTATCCTCTTACGAACCGAGCCGGGCATCAATGATGAAAAGTAAGTTGGAATACCTGACAGTGAGTTCTTCACCAAGGTTAACCTTCTAGCTTTAGACAACAATTGTTTCTTCCACCCCGCCAACCGCCTATCGACTCTCTCTACCACCGGATTCAACATAGCCTTAATCCTTATAAGGAGCTCCAATCGGCAAACCTAGGTAGGACGAAGGGAGCTTCACGTATGTGCACCCGAAATCCAAAGCCAAAAGTTCAACATTCCCTACCGGGATAATAACGCTCTTTGCAATATTAACTCTTAAACCCGAAAAGAAAGAAAGGATCAAACGAAGATACCCCAATTGTTCAATCTCAGCGTCACAAAAGATAAGCGTATCATCCGCAAAAAGAAGATGAGAAACCAATACTTCCCTGAGTGACCCACACTTAAATCCACTTATGAAGCCCCCCACTAAAAGTCTACTCAACACCTCCATTACCAAAATAAAAAGCAAAGGAGAAAGAGGATCTCCCTGGCGCAGGCCCCTAGAACTCGGAAAAAAACCTGCAGGTTCCCTATTAATTAGAACTGAAAAACGAATTGTAGAAATACAAAACTGAATCCACTCAATCCATTTCTTGCTGAATCCCATCCTTTCTAATAAATACAGGAGAAAATCCCAATTCACATTGTCATACGCTTTCTCTATATCAAGTTTGCACAAAAGGCCCGGAACACCACTCAATCTAGCATCTACGATTTCATTAGCTATAAAGGAAGCATCAGTAATCTGTTTACCCCCAACAAACGCGTGTTGAGAATCTGAAATCAATTTCCCCAAAATCTGCCTTAATCTCAAGGAAAGAACCTTGGCTAACAATTTATAGAAACTGCCAACCAAACTCATCGGTCTGTATTCCCCCATATTAGTCGCTCCCACTTTCTTCGGAATTAAGGTAATGAATGTAGCATTAAAACTTTTATCGAAACATTTATTCTCATGAAAATATTTAAAAACCTCCATAACGTCAACTTTCACCACCTCCCAACACTGTTGAAAGAAAGCCATTGTGAACCCGTCTGGACCCGGAGCTTTATCCCCGCTCATGCTTTGCAACGCAGCCACCACCTCCTCTTCAGAGAAAGGAGCCTCCAACAAACTTCTGTGCATCTCCCCAGAACATTAAATATAAGTCCATCCAATTTCGGCCTCCAAATCCCCTCATCCGCATAAAGACTTGCATAAAAATCTGCTATACCCTCCTTAATGTCCTGCTGATCCTCCAACAGAATACCATCAATCGAAATATCTGATTCACTCTCTTATGCATGCTCGCCATCTTATGAAAAAAATTGGTGTTTCTATCCCGTTCTTTAAGCCATTGCACTCTAGATTTCTGCCTCCAATAAATCTCTTCCTTAATCAGCAAAGACCCTGTCTCACTTCTCAGAACACTACGCCTCGCCTCTTCCAACTCAGTTAAACCACCCCCGAACCTACCTTCTCATCCAAAATTCTCACCTCTTCCATCACTTGCTTAATCTTAATATCTATCCTCCCGAACACCTCTTTATTCCAATTTTTAAGGTCTTCCTTGAGCAATTTTAACTTTTGAGCAAGAATATAGTCAGAATTCCCGTTAATCATATAAGAACACCACTTAGAACGCACCCAATCCAAAAAACCCCGGCTCACGTAGCCACATTTTCTCAAATCTGAACGGAGCTTTACCTTTCTTCAAACCACCACTCTCCAATAGTAGAGGTGAATGATCTGACATGACTCTAGGGAGACAAAACTGGGAAGAACCCCTACAACCATTGTCCCAATCGGTGGAAAGGAGAAACCTATCAATTCTGGAAAATTGCTGCCTATCTCCATGTCTGAACCAGGTGAAATTACCTCCCGATAACTGTAAGTCCACTAAACCCAAATCGTTAATGAACTCATTAAAATCAGTCATTGTTCGCGTGACCCCACTTGAACCTGACCACTCGCGAGGATGCCTAACCACATTAAAATCTCCTCCAATACACCAAGGAGCATCCCATCTGTCTCTAACGAACCTTAATTCATCCCACAACAACTGCCTCAGATTATCAGCACAAGGCCCATAAATCCCCGAAAAAATCCATCTATGATCCATCTCCGGCGATTGCAGTAACACGAAACTGAATATGTACCCTTTACCACATCAAGCTTAGAGACTACCCTCCTATCCCACATAATCAAAATACCACCAGCAGCTCCATTAGCCCCAACAAAAGTCCAATCGAACCATCTTCCACCCCTATGCTATTCACCACTCTTCTATCAATAGAGGCCATTTTCGTTTTCTGACTAAATGAGGCTTCCACCTCCTGAGAACTGCCTTAATACCCTGTCGCTTCCTCATACTATTAATACCCCACACATTCCACGAAATAATTCGAAGATCCATGAGAAACAATTAATTAATAAGGTCGTTTCCTTCTACTGTACCCTTCTTGATGTGATTTAATGGATGAATGCAAAGCAAAGCTATAGTCAATTTAGTAATAATATGATTGCTTGACATGGTTATCAATTCCAATAGTATCTGAAAGGGGTGAAAACTAGTTTGGACAATGTTTGCACGGTGCTGCCATTGTTTGTTTTTATTACTCACCCAGTCCCTTAAAAATTTCTTTGACTTTTCACGCTATTCAATGAAGCATATTAAGTGCATTAGTTGGATTATTTGTTTTGATTTTCTAATTACATAAGTTTCAATCCTCATTTATTAATTTAATTCTTCATAAGGGTAAAAAAGGAATTTACTTAGGAATTCCAGCATTCATTGCGTTTGGATTTGGAAAGAGGATAATGGCGTTGGGACTTTAAAAGGATACGTGGCCAATTCTAATGGGACACAATACTCAAAGAGACCCATTTAAAAAAATTCATATCCGAAAAATCCCAAAATGATTAAAATCACAAAGTCAAACTTTTAATGCTAGAAAGTCCAAAGGGTGTTTGAGAATCTGGAGTCTGATGCTGCTCAAATTAAAAAGGATGTGTCTCAGACTCTTTGATTGTGGTGTTCGGTAGTTGACCCAAATACAAAGAACTCTTATGTAGATATAGTGAACAAGACTCTTGCTTAGTAATTCTTTTGTATTGACGCTGTGATTTATATATACTTTTACTTAACAAAAAATATGCTAGAAAGTCCAAAAAGTAATGTTTCTGCTGACACCATTAGGTAAAAACTTTTATGTGGATGATTTTTGTTTCCTTTTCAATTACGATACCGGTAAAGACTATAAATAAAATAATAATAATAGTAATAAGAATATTATTATTATAGAATAATAGTAAATGCTATAATAATAAATATCAACCATACCATTATAAAAAAACCATACCATTATCATCATCCTCATCAACTATATTATTAATGATTAGGATATAATACCAAATATGTTAAAAAAAATTGATACCCCCAAAACCCCCAAAAGTTCTTCTATTAGAAAGCCTACCTTTAACCTATTAATACAAAAATTGTACCAAACAAACTTCTCTACTAACACCTGGTATAAAATAATTACAACAATACTAATAAGAATAAAAGCAAAAATAACAATAATACCAATACGTTATTATTATTTATTTATTATTATTATTGTGATGAAGATAATAATAATAATAATAATAATAATAATAATAATAATAATATAGTTGATGATGTCGGTATACTGTTATTCTGTTATTATTATTGTAGAAATAAATGTTTATATTATTTCTGTCAAATTGTTATTATTATTATTCTATTGGTTTTTTTTATGCTTATTGTTATTATTAGTATTATTATTATTCTATACAAAATAATTCTTGGCATTTACATCATCATCCTCAAATAAAGAAAATGATAGATAAATAAATAATTAAAGAAATAAAATAAAAGTCTATCCAAATTTGAGCCTTACCTAGTGGTGCAAGTAAAAATGTCAACTTGGTAGTAAAATTATAACCTTGAGACTTTTGGCTAGAATAATTATTTTTGGGACTTTCTGGATCAGATTTTTTTTTTTTGGGGTATTTTCTCCAAAAGTCATCAGTCCCACAGCATCTTTTATTTTTCTTTTGAGAGCATATGTGTTTATTGTTTATTGCCTTCAAACATATAAGCAAAAAAAAAGTATTAAACAAGTTTGGTGAACGGAGAAGCATGCCTGGATTTGATGTTATCGAGGTATATCCATTATGAAGTTGAAAGGAAAACTCTATAGGACAGCTATTGTGGCTGCTTTTACATAATTTTATGGCATGTTAACAATCAAGAAAAAAAATCATAAAAATGAGTGTTACCGAATGAGATTGTGTAGATGGATGTGTGCTAAAGAAACTAGATAAATTCTAAACGACTGTGTGTGTCATGAAGACTATACATACATATACACACATCAAGTATATAACATTTATATATAGATACATATTTCTATAATATAAGTTTTCTCAAGAGAGAAATAATGTAGAGCTAGTCAGCCAAGAAGTCACCAGGTGATGGGTGCCTCTCATATTGCAATCTCGTTGGATTCAAGAGATTGCAGTCCTATGAGAAGCCAATTGGAGACTCCTATAAAGAAACCTGGAAGAAGATTCTAAGTTTCTAACCACAACAGAGGTAAATGTAAAATTTGATTATGGAAGTTCTACCATTCCTTTCTTTCTGAAGGGCATCAAATCCTTGCAATCAAGCACACTGCTAGCAAACTTTGACATCATAAGCACCAGCAAGACCATGAAGCTGAGTAGCTTATTTTATCAAAAATATAGAAACAACAAAAAATAAAGCTGATCAACTTTGTAAGAAAAAGAGCCTCGACTGACTGGTGGAGGCTTCATACAAAATCTTGGATGGAGTAATCTTTTTCAAACACATGCAGTGTTCTGGTTTATAGATAATCTCGAATAGAAAATTCCAAGGAGACCATGCACTTGAGTGCTGTTGGAACAAATGGTTATGAAATTCTTACTGCAGCTTACAAGTTACAATCAATTAGAGAGCAATTTCTTGTAGGATATAGACCGTTCCAATAGTATTGAGCTTATTAAGAACATAGGGCCAAGTAAAGGCCTTTCAAGCAAACTTTGGCGTTCCTACCAAAGAAAGTGGAAAAAGGTTTGTACAATAGTGCAGTGTATGTGTACTATAGGATATTTAGTTTGTTAACCTGCCCAAGCTATGAAGCCTATCACTTTTCAAGAATTTCGCGTTAGTGTCGGGGGTTTGAAAGACGAATTGAGGCAAGAGTGAGCGTAATAGGCGATTAAATTCACTTAAGATGGTTTGGACACATTAATGTGGGCTTTGATTGTTTTCTAGATTGGATGTGTAATCTCCATCTCATCAGAAGATCACATTAATATGGATCCCACAAATGTCATGGGGGCATACGCTATAAACTTTTTGGACTGGTGTTACCAGAATCGGTTAAAATTTTCGATAGATCATGAAATGCACATCTGAGCCAACCCCCCTGCCCTGGGTCTCTTTTTCAAGTGTTCAGCAGGAATATTATATGATTGACTCGATGCTTTTTTCTAATACTTGGACATTATGCTTTTTAGTTCAACTACTCAATAGTACGGAGTAACATTAGAAAACATGGTGTGCTGGGGTAGCTAATTTAGATGCTATGGGTTAGGATGTGGCTTCATATTTAGGTACAAGGAGTGCTCTTAGTAAGATAAGCAGACAATTACTTCTACAAATTGTATTATCTTTAAAGCAATAATGTGGAGACTTGTGAAGTTTAAGCATCATTCATAAATCTTCTTGTCTATTCGAACTTCAAAGGCAATGGAAACTGGAAGCCCTCAGTTGCTAAAGTTGCTAATAGGGCATTCATAGCCGCTACACTCTTTGTTTTCATAATTATTTATTCATGTAGCTAGTTAAGCACAAGACTGGGAAAATGTTTCAGGCTGCTAAATCAGTGCTCTGGAATAGAAGTGTACGATTGTTTGGAATATTCGTACTATGATGCAATTTGCTAGGGAAGTAGCCTTTTTTTGGTAGCTTGCTTACATACCGCTGGGGGTGGCTTATAGTTGTCATTGTTGTTGCTTTTTTGTTTTTTTATAGAAGAAAGTTGTCTCCAAGTTTCTTATTGCATGCCTTCTGCCATCAGAAGTTATTGGCTGTTCCACTCCCGTCCTAGAAACTGTTGGACCTATACTTGGTTATCATTTATATTGGTCCATGATTAGATCATGTGGTGGCAAGAAGCGATTCAAACAGGATCCTTTTGTTTCCAAGATACCGTTTCCCCTGATTCTACTTCCTCTCTTCCTGTTAGTTCACTCACCGCACATATGAGTATCAAACTCGGTGCTAGGAATGTCAAAACGAGGCGATCCACAGTTGTTGAAGTGTTCAATGAGTGGTTAATCATAGTTGGTAAGATATGGCACGGGTACAATACATTGAAATATTTTGTGCAAGTTTAAACGGATTTATTGTCAAAACTACAATGAAAAATTCAGCTTAAAAACTGAACGGTAGAAAGTACTCTTCTTTACACATGTACGGTATAAATTACAATATTATTGAAATATTCGAGATAAAAAATAAGGCTTATTTTTATAGATATCTTCCTATTTTCATAATCTTAAGTTTGATTATCTAAACATATTAAGTTTCCTGGACTCTAGTTATTATTTTTGTGCTTAAACATAATATTATCATGTTTGATCAATTTTCAAAGATTAATAATGTAAATCGACTAATTGAAAATAGGAATCACCTCAAAAAGAAAAAAAATCTGTTAGTTTTATGCGGAGTACAATACGTTAAAAGTTTTTTAAGTGCACTAAATGGGTCTTAGTTCTTTTTACTCCCTCTGTTCCACCCAAAAAGTTATGTTTGAAAAGTCTAATTATTAAGTGATATATAAAGAGCATTACAGTTGGTCATAATTACAATAATGCAAGAGCATAATCAATATGTTATGAAGATGATAAACATATTTTTATTGAAAGTGGACTCAAAGTGAAACATCCCAAAATAGTACGATGGACTCTTTGCCTGGAACGGAAGGAGTAATTAAGTTCGGTTTTAGTACAATTAGTGGGAGTTCTTTTGTCAAATATATCTTCCAGTGTGTATTATATGAGTATTTATTAACTATGTGGTTAACATTTTAACCGAGCTAGAGTTTGAGCTAAGCTTGAGCTTGATATGAGTTGATTATCATGTGTTTGGGTTTGACTCTCTTACTTCATGTTGGGGAATAGACGAGTTAAGTGCACACTAATTTTAATTTACTTTTAACAGTATATGATATGCATTATGTATCTTTTGAATGAGTCGAGGTTGGGTCATTTGTTCATTGAGCAGAACATTATGTTTAATCTCAGCTCAAGCCTAAAACGAGTTGAGTCTAACGAGCTGAACTCAAGTCCAGCTCAAGCTGGCTCTGTTTGTTAAACTGCCCTACTAGGAGCTATTGGACTTTATGTTGCTCAAAGAGATTTAAAATATAGTTACATTTTTATACTGTAGGTTTCTTATAGTGCAGTCATTTGCTCAGTACTGTTTGGCTGAGCTGTACTACCTCTGTCCCAATAATATTCCCTAATTCAGTTTCCATACAAATTAAAGAATGACCTATTTTAATATGTATGTATTTGAAAATGCTTATTATCATTTACCACAATCAGCTGGAGGATGATGCAGTTAAGGGTAAGTTACAATTACTATAAAACTAGTTAGAATGTAACTTATGAATAGGGCACTTGTTTTGGGACATCCTGGGAAGGAAAGGTGGGATTGTGAGGACATCATCATATTAGTCTTGCACTGGCCATCTACCTTGAATCTTGTTTCATTGCCCATATTAAGGAATCATGATAAATTTTTTGAATTGACTGTGACTATATTATCCTTTTGATAGGCGTCCACAGAAAATGGAAAAGCTTCTAAAAATCAGGTAATCAGTGCCCAACAAGCTGAAGACCTCAAGATGAAGGAAAAAAGAAAGCGAGAGCGTGAGGTAGTTATATCCTACATCTGGTTGTACTTTAAAGCTAAATCAATCTAAACTAGCAATGAAAGCTCTACTTATATATTTTCTTGTGGCTGATTTCTGCTGGTAGAAAAATCTGCCTAGGAAGAAAAGGAGGAAGCTGGAAGCAGCTAGAGAGCAACTGGAGGATGAAAATGAAACTGAGGTGCATGGTTTATTTTCCTCTTCCTTCCAATATCATAGTTATTGCAGTACAAGAGGTCTTGTTATATATTTGCTGTACCATCGTAAGTTAATTTTATTTATTATTTCTAAAAGTTATGAAATATAGTTTTTCCAGAATGTGCTATCTGACTAATTGCTTCAGGCAAGACGTGGTATTCAGAGTGTGTGGTGTTTAGATTATGCAGACGATAAGGATATTTGGTTGTTTTGATGTTCATTTCTGTCCCATTCAGTTGTCTTTTTTCTAACTACCAGACTCTCATCCAATTATCAGCTTTGATATCTTGACCATTGGGTAACTTAATATGTTTGCGGTCCTCCCATACTCTGGCAAGTAACATGGGCTTTATCCATAACCACAATCAATGGGAGAAAAAGGGAAAAAAATTGACTGGCACACTTGTAACCTCCCATACTCTGGCAAGTAACATGGGCTTTATCCATAACCACAATCAATGGGAGAAAAAGGGAAAAAAATTGACTGGCACACTTGTAACCTCCAAATTACTAGACATAAAGACATGGCTCTGTTTTCCTTTGTGTATATGTATAAACATATGAAACGTGATAAAAGGTTTTTGGATGTATATTTGGAAAGTACCTTGATTTGGAATACATATTAGCAAACTTGAGGTCAAGATTGGTAAGGGACTAGGAAGGATTTATTCACTATCCTATGGCGAAGGAATTATGGAGTCTGATTTATAGTCTCTTCAATATCGCATGGGTTACTCCTCGATGAGTGAAAGATATTCTCTTGAGTTGGATGCTTTACAAACGTAGGAGGAATAGTAGTTGGCAGGCAGCCAACTAGGTAGTTGCTGAACCATTTGGAGGGAATGAAATAGAAGGGTGTTTGAGAATGAGGAAAGGACGGTGGACAAGTTGAAGGATGAATTGCTGTGCACTTTATACTTTTGGTGTGCTGAGGATGTCAATACTTCCCATAATCATAATTTTTCTTTTGTTGATTTTGTCAATAGTTTTTCTATAGATTGGTCCTTTTGTGTATACTCCTAGTGTACAAGACGCATCACCCGATTTGATGCCTTTTGATATATAATATTTTACTTATAAAAAAAAGGATTAGGAAGGAATTATAATGGTTAATAAGTGCTTGTGGTTAAAAACAACTTACCGTGGCCCTTTCCCCAAGAATTATGTGAGTAAATAAATTACCCTTGCCTTCAACTAATTACATATGAAAAGTGAAGTTCAATCAATAAATACAATAGGGGCTGCCTCTGGTCTCTCCTAATTCTTTTCTTGACTCCTTAGTCTTCTTTGGTCAAAGTGAGTTCTTTTTGGGTTTTTATCATTTAAGGAAGAAGAGTAGGTAAATCGGTTATGCTTGATTGGCCTCCTCCCTCGCTTCCTGTTCCCAGCCTCCTCTCTCCCTCTCTCTAAGCTTGTTTATTTCATTTGATTTCACATGGTGATGCAAGACCCCTTTGATGTCCAAATTGAAGGTAGTTCGGCAATGAATGCAGCATGCAATATGTGGATGTACCATTCTTAACCGAGGAATCCCAACCAAAGGAAAACCATAATTGTATCAATTCAACACCAAATACAATGATGAAGTCATGAAGATCCAAAGTGAAGGCAGTTCGACAGTGACTATTGTGATCCTGACCTTTTTTTTTTTTGATAAATAAAGGTTGTATTAATTACGACGCCAAAAAGGGAGGCGTAACCCTGTACATGGGAAGTATACTCAACAAAATTACAATTGGATTGCACTATCCTCCATATCCACAAAAAGGTTCCATTCATTCAAAGAGGTCTCCGAGCACCAAAAACGGAGGAGCTGAAAGACATTCTTCTTTAGCTTAGCTGACCCAGCTTCCACATCATCGAAAGCTCTTTGATTCCTCTCCTTCCAAATGCTCCACCAAATTGCCAACGGGGCTGTATCCAGACAATATTCCTCTTTCTCCTCTTATACAGCGACTAAGCGACCAACCACGGAGGAGCTCAACTACTGAACTTGGCATAACCCAAGAAATGCCTGCCAAGAGGAAGAAATGACTCCATACCTCTCTTGCTACAAAGCTGTGCAACAAAAGGTGATTAGTCGTCTCCTCATCTTCTTTTCACGTTCTAGCTATTAGATTATCCCCCATAAGGATGGCCTCCTTTGCAGCCTCCCATGTAAAAAAAGCCACTCTGCTGGGAGCTTTCGATTTCCGAATGACTTTCCAAGGGAAGGAAATTATGTCCAGATCACATAAAGCTGAATAAAAGGACTTAACAGTGAACTTTCTGCACTTCGATCTCACCCATACCACCCTATCTTCAGGAGGCCCTTGTCTCTTTATGGCATAGAGCTTCTCAAGAAAACTTGCCACATGACCTACCTCCCAGTCTAGTAAATTTCTTCTAAACGTAGGGACCCATATATCTCTACCATCAAGGTTCTTGAACATCTCGCTCACCATAGCCTCTCGGTTAATCACAAGATTATAAAGCCTAGGAAACTCTTGTTGGAGGGAAGTATTCCCACACCATTTATCCTTCCAGAACCTAACATTATCCCCATTCCCTACTTCGAAAAGAATGCCACAATGGAAGTCCTCCCAACCTTTAGAGATCCCACACACTGGATCCATAAGAGCATCTAATGACCGAAGGGAAACCACAACTGACTTCCTTGCCCAAATTAACCTCCACAAAGCCTCTCTCCGTAATGTATCACCACAACCATTTACCCATCTGGGCACTATTGAACTTCCTTAAAACTTTAATACCTAAACCTCTACTCTGAATACTTGAACAAACTGAGGTCCAGTCCATTTTTCTCTCCTCGTTGCCTCCCTCCCATAAGAAGTCCCTCTCCAATTTTTCAATTCTCTTGGCCACTGAAGCACGAATCACAAAAAGAGATATGAAGTAGGTAGGGAGGTTTGAAAGATTGCTTTTAATTAGAGTCATCCTGCCACCCTTTATAGAGTCTCTTCCACCCTGCTAAACTTTTTTCGAATCGCTCAATGACGGGACTCCGCATGTCAGCATTCTTAAAAGCAGCACCGAGAGGAAGACACATGTATGTGGTTGGAAGGCTTCCTGGTTTGCAACCAAAGAAAGAAGAAAGATCTCCCAAGTTGTCCACCGCACCCACAGGGATAATTTCACACTTCGAAATGTAAATTTTAAGCCCCGACACTGCCTGAAAAAGTAAAAGAACCAACCGCAAGTAGCCTAGTTGAGATCTTTCCGGCTCACAAAACACATACTCTGCAAACAGTAAATGAGTCACCATAGGATTTGGCACACTCTCTCTTCCAGCCTGGAACCCTGAATAAAACCTCCATCCACTGCCTTGTCAAGCAGACGGCTCAGAGCTTCCATCACTACAATGAACAGTAGGGGGAAAGAGGATCCCCTTGACGGAGACCTCTTGACTCTTGAGCTTGGGAAGAAACCTGATGATTCCCCATTAACCACTCACTGTTGAAATGCAAAAATACACCCATCTTACCCATTTATGCCCAAAACCCATCCCAGAAAGGAGATGCAGCAAAATGTCCCAATCTACATGGTCATAGGCCTTCTCAATGTCTAATTTACAGAGCACACCACATCAGGAACCCCACTCCTCCTAGTATCAACAACCTCATTAGCTATCAGGGCAACAACATCTAAGATTTGTCTGTTCCCCACAAATGCATGCTGCCCACAAACGCATGCTGTGAATCTGAAACCACCTCTCCAATAACTCTCCTAAGACGATTCGATAAAACCTTTGCAATCAGCTTGTAAATACCTCCGATAAGACTGATCGGTCTAAAGTCTTTAAGATCTTCCTCTCCTTTCTTCTTCGGGATGAGGGCTATAAAAGAGGCATTAAGGCTTTTCTCAAAGCTATCCTCGATGAAAACGGAATGAAACACCTCCATTATGTCTACCTTAACCACCTCCCAGCAACGCTGGAAGAAGGCTAATGAGAAGCCGTCGGGGCCTGGGGCTTTGTCCCCTTTTAAACCTCTCAAAGCTGATACTACCTCTTCCTCACTGAAATCCTGCTCCAGCTCCTCTTTATCCTCCATCGGAAGAGATTTAAAAGCAACTCCATCCAGCTTTAGCTTCCATCCTTCACTCTTCGAATAAAGCTCCTGATAAAACTCTACAGCCCATCTTTATAAGGTTGTGGTCTTCCGTCACAGTACCATTAACCCTCAATCTCTTTATTTTATTGAAACTGTTGTGAACCTTAGCCATCCGGTGGAAAAATCTGGTATTCTTGTCTCCTTTTCGCAGCCACAGGATTCTCGATTTCTGCCTCCAACTGATTTCTTCGCTTAACAAAAGTCTCGTAATAAATCTACTCTGCTTCTGTCTTCATCAACCCCCAACCCACCCTCACTCTCCAAAATATCTAATCTGATGATTTCATCCATAACCGCTTTTATTCTCGATTCAATCTTCCCAAAAATCTCCCTGTTCCACACTCTGAGATCCACCTTAAGCAACTTTAATTTTCTGGCAATTCTGAAACACGGTTTCCCTTCAACCTCGTACGAGTCCCATTTTAGTTTCACCCACTCCATAAATCCAGGCTCTTCAAGTCACATATTTTCAAATCTAAATGGGGATTTCCTCCTATGGAACCCATCACTTTCCAGCAGAATAGGGACAAGATCAGAGGCTAATTTCGGGAGAGTACGTTGGGAAAAGACACCCATCTGATCTACCCATTCCGGAGATAGAAGTAACCTGTCAATTTTCGAACGTTGCCGACTTTCCCCACCTCTAAATCAATTGAAAGCATTCCCTTCTAAAGGCAAATCCACCAAATTCATCTCATTAATGAAATCATTAAAATTATCCATGGCTTGAGAGAATCCTTGAGTACCGAAGTGTTCATAGGGAAATCGAATCGAGTTAAAGTCCCCCCCACACACCACGGAACAAACCATTTTTGATGGACTAACTTTAACTCATTCCATAAAACTTCACGCTGACCTACAGAAACGGACCATAAACCCCTTAGAAAACCCATCAGTTTCCGTCATCTGCATTTTTAAAAAGAACAGAAATAGAATGAGAGCCTAGAGTCATGTCTACTTTGGAGACCATCCTACTGTCCCACACCAGCAGAATACCTCCCGCCGTCCCGTCTGCTTCGAGATGAGGCCAGTCGAAACAATGATTTCTCCACACACTTTGCACTACGCAGTTATCAATGCTGCCCATTTTTGTTTCCTGTAAACAAGCGATGATAGGTTTCCAACGTCTAAGAACTCCTTTCACTAACTGTCTCTTTCTAAATTCATTTAATCCCCGCACATTCCAGCTGAGAATTTTTATATCCATGAGAAAACTTTCAAAGTCCTTTGAATCCTGGCTCCCTTGCCCTCCTTACCTGCTACCCCATCAAAGTTGATGGTGCATCACAAAATTTTCAGTTCCCTACTGGATCTACTCTTCGATTTGTTCTGGGAATGATCTGCCCTGCCCCTTTCCGATAGATGGCCCTTTTCAATATCCATAATCAGCTCCTCAATCTTTTCTTCATACCCTTTACCCGCAGCTCCCAAGATTCTTCCGAAGATTTTAACCTATTCCTCACTCACACAGAGATGTTTCTGTTATTCTGATCATCCATAGCCCTGTCATCCCCTCCATAATCCTCTGATGGAACCATGCGAAGAGGCGTACAAATCACCACCTCCTCTGGAACTGGACTAGGAACCATACCTGTTTTAGGTATATCTTCAGCTTCACATACGCGCAGGACCTCATCACTGGAGTTTCTTTCATCAACTGTCTTTGCCTCGTTACAAAAACTTCTTTCATCCTGTTCCGACAGGATGAATCTCTTCTGGCCCATATTGCCTACTATCAAGGCTCTCTCATTCAAAACTTCTTTCATCCTGTACCAAGGAATCCCATCCAGAGGAAAATCAATGTTTTATTGATCCAACACCAAATATGATAATGAAGACTACATCAATTTTATAATGACTACTTGAATCACTAATAGTGCAAAAATACTAATTAAAAATTACACTCCATATGTTTTGTTCAAAGAGTTCCATTTTCTATTTTGAGGTGTTCCATATAGTTGTTTCAAAATCTGCTTACAAAATTTTCAAGTTTCTAATATTATATAAATTTATTTTAATATTCTAAATGTTTGGCTTTTAACGTGATTCTTTGAGCGGAACAATCTCAATGTTGCCTCCTGCCTCGTTTGACTCTCAGTTATTCTGGTGCTAAATGATGCTTGAAAACTTACATTTTCCCAATTCTTTGTTTCAAGTTTTCAAGTTTTTTTTTTTTTTTTTTGAATAAGTAAATTATATATACCAAAAGGCGCCAAAACAGGTGACACATCCTTGGTACACTAGGAGTATACTCAAAACGAGCTAATCGAGGTTAAAGCTATTTACAAATTATACAAAAGAATAGCCATGGGAAGTTTTTCCGCCGTCTCTGAGCCGCAAATTATCTTTCAGCTGATCCATTGTCCTTTCCTTTGAAGTTTTGAAGGTTTGAGCATTGTTGAATGTGGGATTGTGAAAGAAAGTCCTCAATTTTTTTTTTGGTTGTGACTACAGGAATTGGAAACTCGAGATCTGATTAAAACTCAGTAATTTCAAGTACGGAGAAATGAATTTCTCATGCCTTTCATATTTTGTCATCATTCTTTTTGAGTCTGCCTCTTCCATATCTCTCCATTGTACTACATTGAACCTCTACCAAGCTCCAATAGTTGCCGAATCGTTAGGAAACTACATGGATCCTGAACGAAGCCAATAGTTGCTAACAATTAGGAAAACTAACTAATACAACTCGGTCCAAAGCAAGGTCATCACAAATGTCCCTCTTACTCATATCATGTCCATATTAGTTTTGGTCAGCCCGGCCTCTAGTGTGGGTGATATTGATACCATTGCACTTCCTAAAGGGTGCACTAAGCATTCAACGTTGTATGTGTCCAAACCATCTAAAGCAATTGAAAAAAACTTGGGTAAGACGGTCTTACAGATATTTTTTGTAAGACGGATCCTTCTTATCCGACTCACCGTGTGTTGATGGGTTGAGCTGTGAGACAGTGGAGCTCCGTCTTACAAATTAAGATCCGTAAGACAGGAGACCTAGCCAAAGCAATTTACTCCCATTTCATCTGCTATTGGGGCGACTTTGACAGTCTCAGGAATTTTCTCATTACGAATCCTATCTATCATTGTTTTACCTCATATCTGTCTTAAGATTTGCATTTTAGCTACCCTCGTCTTGTCAAAAGAGGTCAAACCATCTATTGCATCCTTATAAAGCAATAAGAGAATGGGATTGAAAAAAGAGGTCGAATAAAGCTACTACCATATGTACTAATGGTTTTACACTACCATATGTACTAATGGTTTTATACTACCATATATACTAATGATTTTAGCTCGAATCATCCTGCAGTTTGGAAGAAAATCTGAAATTTATGCAAAGAGCTTTGGATGGTTTAATTTACATTTGCTGTTTGGTTTGGCAACTCTGAAAAGGATTCTAAAGCACATAATTTTCAATTTTCAATTTACATGTGTTCAGTTTTCTGCTGATTTTTGTTTGTTTTCGTTTTTTTTTGCATCATCAATTGACATTTGCTGTTTGGTTTGGCAACTCTGAAAAGGATTCTAAAGCACATAATTTTCAATTTTCAATTTCCAATTTACATGAGTTCAGTTTTCTGCTGATTTTTGTTTGTTTTTGTTTTTTTTGCATCATCAATGCTCGAGTGTTTAAAAAATGATTGGTAATTCTTTGTTCTTGATATTTCACTTACGTTTAAATTGTTAGCTCGCATAAAATGATAAATATAATGATATCTCCAATTTTTTTGGTATGCCTATTAGGAAGATCTCAGCTGTGGAAAAAGAGGGGGTGGGGGTGAAATTGACTAATAACCTGGTTACTTGATGAAATAATAAAAACGGATGTATGGCTTTTATGGGTCGGAGCGAGTTAGAATGTTGTGTTTTTGGACATCACTAATTCTTCTGTTATATTCTGACCACCTGTAAGCATTTATTGATGTCAACACTTTCAGGGAAGTGCAAAGAACAGGAAAGAAAAAACTAGAATTTCTGTTGTTGACCTGGCTTATCGACGTGCAAAAGCGGCGAAAGGTGCTAAGAAGGCAGCCGATTCTGGCAAGACTTTGAGAAAGAAAGATCAGAAACCGAAAAGTTCTTCCCATAAAACTCAATCAAGAACAGTAGAAATGGAGGAACTTTTTCAAAGTGACATGAGTGAGAAAAAGCAGAAAAGAACCCCTGCGGGAGGTGGGAAGAAGAAATCCTCCTTTAAGAGCAAGTCAAGGTACTGAATTCTTTTTACTTTTCTTGGTTTCTTATATTTCCTGGGCATCCTTCAATGTTAGATTTAAGAATTTCTAGTGCTTAGCCAATAATTGAGCTTCTTTCGTAGTTGGCCATCATGGAGTATTTTTCATGATTAAGTTAAATAGGCATGGCTCCCAATGAAATGGTTGTATCTTCCAGTAGCTTTAATGTTACATATCTGTACATATCTCCATCTTTTTTTCTTTTCTCAAAGCATCTAGTCTAATGGTGGCACAAAAACTTCGGCTGCCTCAGATGTCCATAGCAAGTTATGATACAACATTTAGATGTTTTACCCATCAGATCTATTAGTCTGCCACATCCTACTGCATACATTTCAGTATACCAGTGGTTTATCATTTCTAAGAAGTGCACCGCAATTTTTATTCAGTTGTATGATCTGTATGACACTAAAGAAACCTCCTTGATCCCATATGGTGGCATTAAGTTCGTGTTATTGTGAATTTTTGCTAGATTTCGTTCAAAATGTTAGGGTGGTGCTCCCCCATTATTATACATTGTTAGTGTTCTAATTGCATCTCTAAGAGGATTCTCTTCTATCTCAACATCCTGCTCAGGTACAAGCGGAGGTAACATTGTTAAGTTGTCTTTTCAACCGGTCCGCTGCATATTGTTGAATTGCTGCCAAGACCGTAACATCAATCAGGCAATTCGGCCTTGCTGCCAAATTACATTTTGGTCGGACGAGAAAAGTAAGTATTTGGTGGTGGTTCATCTCATGACCATGTACGATGATTCATCCCGGCTGTTGTGCGATTGCTGCAAATGATCTTTTAAGTTGGAACCCGACAAGAACGCGCATCAACCAACAATTTACTTCATGGGATCGGCTATTACTAGCCTTAAAATGTACTTCTCCAATCTCTTCATTAATTTAAAACATAAATTATATGATATTTAGATTAAATTATTGCAATTATCATATTCCTTTTTTTTATATAAAAAAACATATATTTAATTTTCTTGTCATTTACTGTTTTTCATGTGCAATTAACATTTTATTGTTAAATAAAATAGGTTTTTTTTAAAACACATTTCATTTTCTTGTCATTTGCGTTTTGCTCATTTCACAGGCCAAAAAAAACATTTTTTTTTTCAATTACATTCTATTTTAATGCAACGCTTGAATAAGTTGTGTTATTAAAATGAACCCTCTGTTTTTTCAGTTAAAAATTGAATATTTTTTTTAGAAAACTATATTACTGAAACGCTTTACCAATTTCCTCTTAGAGTTGTACAAATAAACTTGTAGTTGATTTTTATAATTACAAAAATACTTGACGTATATAAAATATTTGTAGCATGTGGATTGTAAATTTGATAAATTATAAATATTGTAGTTATAATTATTGAAAATAGACTCTTTAAGAATGAAAATAGTGGATTCCTTGATGGAATAAATGTTCAGAAGGGTTTCCTAATTTTTTTTTCATTGAATTGATTTAAAACATAAATATCAATGATACAAATTATGTTTAAGGTTTGATTACAACTTAATTTCTCTAACACAAGGATTAAATATAGCAACCTACGAAGTAATTATGTGGAAAAAGAAGAAGTCTCAAGTTAGTTGAATGCTATGTAATACATTTTGGGAGAAATTCGGGTTGGTCCTTGTTGAGATATTTTTATTTTTAAGGTGTTACATATTTTTATTTAACCGGAAAAATATATTTTTGAGGGCAAAATGAAAAAGATACTCTTAATAAAGTTGGATTAGGCGCGTTGCATCGGAAATATAAAAAATAATTGTGTATTACAAAATCAAAATTGTGCATGGGAAAAAAGTTTTGTGCATCGAAATTTACTTTTGTATTTTTGTATTTGACTTTCAAGTTGATGCATCACAATTATGCGTTGGGATGCAACAATTATGCATTGAAATAGGGAAATATCTTATGAGGTGATCTCTTGTAAGACGGTCTTACGGATCCTTATCCGTAAGTAAGGCGGATCTATCCGGTTAAATGAGACAAAATTTAGAAATCTCAATGCAAACCCTTAGTTTTTGAAAATTACAGCACCACCCTTCATGTTTATATATGCAGAGTGTCACTTTTTATTATTAACAGTGTCACTTGTAGTATAAAATGTGTCACTTTTGACATTAGAAGTGTCACTTTACATTTTTAATGAAAATTATAATTTTTTAAATTAAAAAGTGTTACTTTTTGGGCTTAAATGTGTTACTTTCATCTTGAAAAGTGTTTCATTTTTTTTAATAAATAAAAACAATTACATTTGGCATTAAAATGTTACTTTATAACATTTAAAGTGTCATTTTTTAGCCTTAAATGTGCTACTTTTGACCCTACAAAGGTCATTTTGTTTTATAAATAAAAATCATCGTTATTGACCTTAAAATAAGTTTAAATATCAATTTGGTCACCTTACATTCGGCCAAAAGTCATTAAGCTCACTCTATTTTTTTTTTCTCAATTTAATTACTCTATTTGGCTTCGACATTCAATTAGGTCACTTGAGTCATTTTTGTTCGTTATGTTGGATGGAAATCATTGAAAAGACCAAAATACCCTTATTAAGTTGAAGGGTTTTACTCTAAATGTTAAAAAGTTGAGGGTTCAAACTAAAAACTAAAAACTAAACCCAAGCGATTAATCGGCCTTAGGTAAAATTGATTCTCTCATCTCTCTCACCTCTCTCTTTGTGACAACAACAAGCCCCAAACGATTACCCGGCCTTATCTCCATTCTCATGCCCAAAAATAAAACCAAGCGCTGCCCAAGCTCGCTCTCTCTCTCACTCTCACCCTTTACCCATTTCCATTTCTCTACTCCATCTGTTCTCACACCGCTTAAACTTAAACCGGCGAATCTCCATTCTTGACCCCTTTCGAATCCCCACAATCCGGCTCCTTCTCCAAATACCCAAACCCAGCGACCTTCATCTTCTTCGACGAATCATCCCCAAGCAGTTCAGAGCCGGATCCAATCTCTTTTCCTCAGTACGCCTCCTTCTCCGGCAAGTCTTCTCCAGCCGCGCTTTCCATCATCGCCTGCCATCCAGTTCAAATTCACCTGCAACCCAATTTGTTCCCCTTCCAGATATTCTTCAACAAACCCAGATGAAAGTCTTCCGCTCCTTACTAGCTTCTCGATCGACCATCGTATGATAATGAGGTTGGGCATTGCCCCTATCAAAGGCGGGTCGATCTCATCTTAGGACGAGACCGAAACCTTCACTCTTGAGGTGCCGGACCATCTCTTGTCGAGTAGCCAACTAGAGCTTAGGAATTAGGATATAAAAAAACAATTACTAACCTACTAAGAGCAGTCATTGATGAAGGGTAGCGGGACCATTGAAGCCTTTTTGCCAGATCTAAAATAAATAAAATCCAGAGTACCTTTCAGTTTATAAGTATTACTAATGGATCCCTCAAAGTTAATGGTCTGGTAAGGGTAATTTTGGGTTTCTATAAATGTTTTAATTTTTTCATCAAAATATTTAGACGGAGTGATGAACGTGCTATTTATGTCTAAGTAGAGTGATCAAATTGAGGAAAAAAAGTAGAGTGAACTTAATGACTTTTGGCCGAAAGTAGGGTGACCAAATTGATATTTAAACCTTAAAAATGTCACTTTATAGCATTGAAAGTGTCACGTTTTAGTGTTAAATGTGTCACTTTTGGCAGTCAACGTTAGTTTTAAAGTAACACTTTTTAGTATTAAATGTCACTTTTTAGTATTAAGAGTGTCACTTTTTAGTATTAAGAGTGTTACTTTGTATTTTAATGAGAATTATAATAAATTTTCCTTTATAGTGTTATTTTTAACAGTAAAATGTGTAACTTTTATATTTTCAATGTGTCACGTTTGACTTTAAATGTGTCATTTAGCATTTCGTCAAAGTCCATTAGGGTTTGTCAAGTATGCCAAGGCAATTGATGCTAACAAATAGCTAACGGAACTAATAAATGATTAAATTACAAGGCGTGGGGAAACATATGACAAACCTTGAAAGTGCAGGACAGCAAAATGAAGAACTTCACAATAATATTTGATAAAACTTAAAACCGTGGCAGGGGGGAGTCAAACACAAGACCACTCCGCACCAAACCTCTGAACCTTAACATTCCAACATGGGCCATCTCGACTAAATAATTATTATGATTTTTTGTAATATGTTATTTATTTATTATGACTCACGAATTTCTAAATGAGGCTCCGTCTTACGGATTTAGAATTCGGAAGACCGTCCTACATAAGTCTTTGCCATATCTTATTCTAAAGAAAGAGCTCATATAAAAGTCTGCTATTGCGTGGGCTAAAGGCAGAAGTGGGTGCCCGCCAGAAATTATTTTTAGATTATATGACATTTCCATCCATTTCTATCTTGATAGGACTCGGCAAACTTCGAAACAACGGAAGGAGGCTAGGTCAAGTTCACAAGTACGAACGGAGCCTAGCGACTATTCTATCGGGTTAGACTATGGCAAAAAGCCATGGGCATAAGTTATTCGGATTCTTCTAACTGCAAGGAATATAGGCATTTCACAGAGTACATAAAAGTTATTCAAAGCTTAAAAACTCCCCCAAAATATTAGCTTATTCGTATCAATGAAAGGAAAAAAAAGGAAATGCACTCTTTTGGAAAGAAAGGGTATCGAGTAAAGCTATAGAAGGGTTCTTATTTCATCCACTAGTCCAGACTTATACTGGGAAGATACGTCCACTAGTCCAGAGTTATACTGGGAAGATAAGTCAAAGGGGAAGAAGACGAAAGAGACCTACTTTCTTTTTCAGGCGTAACAGACTTGTGGGAAGGGATGGTAGTTTAGGAAGATATAGACAGAGTGGTTGGAGATCGCGGAAGACAAAGATTGAGCATTTTTAGAACAAATTTATGAAAGCGGACTTCTACGATTGAAAAAAAAGAGGATACTAAAGGGGTTAAATACTTGGGAAAGTTGACTGACCTGTAATTTTCTCATATATTAACCCACTTGATGGTGCAAAAATTAGTCTTGGGCCTTCTGAATGTGATAGATGGATATTTGGGCTTATGTAGTGGATTTGATCTTCCTAAACCCTGTCAATAATTGTTGGTCCCGAAGTAGGCTCAATCTAGGCTAGAAGGGGGGGGGGTTGAATAGCCTAGATATGTTTTTATAAAACTTTTTTGTAAACTCTTCTTAAAGATTTCTTAGAGAGGATTAAGTAGAAGAGTTTAGGCAGCGGAAACAAAATATATTAAGAATTAGCAGAGGCTGTTAAGGTAGTCTGGCGTAATTGATAAACACAAGCAGTTAAGTGGAGTAATAAGAACAGTTTAGACAGCACACTGAGATTTGAAGTGGTTCGTACTGTGAATAGTACTACATCCACTACCAAAGTGGTTAGCTTTGGATTTTAAAAGTGCACTTGTTTATCCACTAGGTTTATGATTTAGATCTCTAATGGATCGTGTACAAAATGAGTTTTTAACCAAGTGTATAAAGGTAAGAGAGACAATCAATGAATAATTGTTCTCTTCACGTGCAGAATTAAAGAACAGTTTAAAGACAAACTAAATGAAGTCTGAAAGCAATTTAAGATGGCAGATCTGCAGCTTCAGAAAGTTTGGTGAGATGTTAGTCCTTGTCCTTTGATCTCTTGAATGCTTGAGTGATGAAGATGAAGCTTGAGAGTTAATTGCGCAAGAGTTATGTCTTCAGATCTTCAAAACCTAAATATATACCAGGAAGAGATCTTTTGACCGTTGGTCTGAGTTCAGAGATAATTGTGTCCAACGTTCCTTTTCATTGAATGCAATTCGGCGCTTTGGGAGAAAAAGCCCACAGTCATCGAGAGATGCGGTGTGCGAGAAAACATTACTAAACGAGTAATGTTTGAGTCTGAGCTTTGCGGCTTGGAAAGTCTTCTTAGCCAAAGCGGGTAATGTCTTGATCTTGATTTCAGAAGCTGATGCAGACGGTTGTCATCATGCAGAGTTGACTTCTTGAAAAATAATCTGGTGAAGACATAATGACTAGATATTTTCGAAAATATCTAAATAGGTGTACACGTGTCATTGTTTCTTGATTTTGGCCAATATTGATTTTCCGGATTTTGAGCAGACTTCAAAGTCTGCTGATCTTTAAGGACTGCTGTAGAAGCTTGCTGTTTGGCGCCTGAGAACTAACACTTTAGAAACTATTCTAAACACAGTGATTCTAAGACAGTTGCCACACTAATCGTGCTGTGAGACCTTTTAGCCTCTTGTACAATAGAATCGGAAGATGACTCAACCAAATCTAATCATAGGAATCAACAATCTCCTCCTATTTGGTTGATGTCATCATCTCGCTCTGGCGACTTTGAATCATGCACTGAGATAATAGTATGTCTTAAGGAAATTTTTATTAAGAGCAGACATACCTCTCAGAGCAGAAGTCATAGTAGAGAGATAGCTAGACTAAGTACTTACAGGATAAAAGCACTAAGACAAAGTACTAAGAAGAGCATGGTTTAAATCTATGAGATAAGTATGCAAGCAGAATATAAAGATTTAAACGTGAAGTTTAAATTGAGCAGATATATCAAGATGAAGCAATTTAAACTTAGAAAGAAACTTAAGACATCTGTGATTAAACAAGCTGTTTAAACAACAGAAGTTTTGGTAAAACAGCATAGTTTAACAACAGAGATACAGAACAAAATACCACAGAATCAGAAGAGATTAGGCTGAGTACGTCTTCGTTCTAAGTAGTCTCCAACCCGATTCGATCGTCATTGAGGCGTTCTCGTGGCGGTTACGTTCCTCAATCGGGGCTTGATTCAAGAAGTGAGTAGCTCTCTCCTCACGATGGCACCAACCCTGTTCGGCGGCGGCGGCTCTTGCATCGGCTTCTTCGGCCGAGGCGAAGATTGGTGAAATCAGCAACCTCTCGTCGGCTAAGAATTGCTCGAGCCATGCCGGTTTTGAGCTCATTGAAAAGACCACGAATGCTGATTTGTTGAGAGTGCGACATCCGTCGAGGATCCCGATCAGAGCAGCTTGTTGATCTTGAACTAGGAACCTGTGAGTGGTGAAGGCCTGAGCAGTGTCGTTCACTAGTTGATCAACGATCTTCCCGATGTCAAAAATGGTGGCATGAGTAGCATTGAGGCCGTAGTTGATCACGTCAATCTGCTGTGCCATAGAAGAAACTGTCCTGTTAATTTGGGCGGTGGTGGATTGTTTGCTCGAAGAAGCTCGAGAATGGCAGGATCAGTAGCGGTGGTAGGTAGAGAAGGGTTAAGGTTAATGGAGATATGGCTGGTGGAAGGATGATGAGCAGGGTTTGGAGAAGAGGCAGATGAAGCAGGGGAAGAAGGTGGAGGAGAAGAGGGTTTGGAATCAACCTCAATGTCAGTGGCTAAGCTGCTGACAGAGAAGTGAGAAGCAGAAGAGGAAGAGGATGCTTCTAAGAGGTAAGAAGGAAAGGGATAGTCGGGTAGAAGGACAAAGTTAGGAGGGGAAGTAGAAGGATAGAGAAGGTCTGATATGGAGGAGAAGTCAAAGAGAAAGGAGTGAGTGGCAGAGGAGATGGAAGGAAAGAGAATCTGGTAGAGATCAGAAGAGATGGAGATAGGGGTAAGATATTGAGAAATAGGGGGGAAGATTTCTGGTAGAAATGCGGTTTGGTAAAGAAGAGTAGAGATGTGAGGGGCAAGAGGAGAGAAGTGGTCAGGCATAGAGAAGGAAGGAGAAGAGGTAGATGGAGCAGAGTTTGAAAGAACGGGTACAATGGCTAAGGAGGTGTCTGGAAGAATGGTGGAGATGGGTTCAGGTGAATGGGGTGGAGAAGGGATAGAGTCTCGAGGTGGAGAGGGTGATGGAGCCACAGACTTCTTACGAAGTCTGCGTTTCTTTGGCTTTGGAGCAGGTGAAGAATGCTCCTCCTCAACAACAGCAGGGGTTGAAGAGGGAACAGGGGAAGAAGGAGTGGCAGCAGGCTCCTCCCCAACAGCAGCAGGGGCTGTTGAAGAAGTGAGTGGAGGGGAGGAAGAGGATATGGGAGAAGAAGGTGGGATGAATGGAATGAAGGGTTCAGAAGGCTCAGAGCGTTTTGACTTACGCTTGCGAGGACGGAGAGGAGCAGCATCAGGATCAGTAGTCTCTTCAGGCACAGGAGCTGGAGCAGGATTAACAGCAGTAGACTTTTTCGCGCGTCTAGCATGAGGTCCAGCAGGATTGGCAGCAGCATCTGAAGAAGAAGTTTTCCTCTTCTTGGGGACCGGCTCCTCAGTAGCAGAAGAGATCCTTTTCTTCTGTTTGTGAGTTGAGGTAGGAGCAGGAGCAGCAGTCTTGGAGGAGCAGCCTTCAGCAGCAGCCTCCTTGGATAGCTTCTTGGCTAGCTGCTTGGCCATGAGAGAGTCTATGGTAGTCTCAGGATTGATTTTAATGATCTTGAGTGGAGGGGGCTTCAAGGCATGTACAATGAGCAGAGGAGGAAGCCCTTGTTGAGCTCTCTTTTCGTTTCTGAGCTTGTGAGTGTTGACAATGAATGTGCTGGTGAATTGGATGGATTGCTTGATTTTCTTCATCTCAAAAGCGAAGAGGCGAGTATGGAATTGAGTGTTGGCTCGAATGAGACAGTTAAGAAGTCGAACAAAGGGCCGCTTCTGCTGAGAAGACTTCTGGACAGCAACGACAGCATCACAAATCATGTCAAATAATATTTGTGCCCAGTTGAGTCGTTTGTTCAAGATGACAGCAGAGGTGTATTCCAGCTGTTCGGATGTCATGACGTCATGGGTGCCATTCTTGAAGATCATACTCTTGTCAAACAGATGGCTGAGAAAGTAGGCATCATCTTCAAACAGACTCCTCTTCAGCTTAGCAGCAGCTTCCCTTGGAGTCTTCTCGCCACGCATGTAGGACCATGCAGTAGCCTTTTCAGCGTCAGTGAGTGAAGTAGGGCCGTCGAATTCCACGCCAATAATTTTGGCAGTGCAGGCGATGATAGTGGCGGTGGTGTTCTAACAACAGCGGTGATAGAAGATTTCGAGTCATTGAGAACAACTTTCTGGTAAAATTCTTCCACCAGTAAGTAGCTGAAATCAACATCACCTAGCATAAGCGGCGAGAATCAGGCGGTTCGGGTCATCTGAATTTAACCCGGCGCATAGGCACGAACAGAAGGTTCGTCAATACACATCCCCGGATGATACATAGTTGGGGGCAATTTTGGAATGTCAGAGTCGATGTTAGAGGTTTGTGTAGGAATGGCAGAAGCTGAAGAAGTACCAGCCTAAGAAATCACAGAACAAGAAATTAGGGCAAGAACTTAAGATTTCAAAAAATGAGCAAAGCGAAGCATTAAGCCCTAAAAATGTCTGGACAACTCATGGAATGCTATATGCAGGCAAAATATAACTCAAAATACTGAAATCGACAGTTCAAGAACATTTATAAGAGGATATTATCAGAAATGAACAGCAAAAATTTGAAGATTTAACATTTATGAAGCTAACGATTACATGAGCATCAACAATGGCGTAACTAGAGATGAGATAGCATAACTTAACTTGCACTGAGATTACGTAGTTAGGGTTCGAAATTTCTTACCATTTTCGAAGATTTGCAGAAGAAGAAGACGAAAATGAGGTGAATCTGCAGAATTAACTATCGAACAGGGCGAAGAAGGCAGAAATTTTTAGAGAGAAGAAAACTTTAGAGAGAGAAGGAATAGAAAGAGACAGTTTTGGTAAAAAGAGCTTTTTGGCGGTTGAGGGTTTATAAAGGGGCGTGCCATCAGTCATAGAGACTTGTGAAACGTCATTAAGTCTGACGCCTTTTAGATGACAAGACTTGATGAATGACGGCTTTTAGGAAAGAGAAAAGTGCCTTTTCAAATATTCACTCAACCAATTTCGAAACTAGTCCCTCAAAATTTGCATAAGCCTCCCTCTTAAAATTATAGTTTAAAAAGCTTATTTATCTTCCAGTGACTTTATAAATTCTTGAAAATATTTGAAAGTAATAAGTCTGCTTAGAAAAAATTTTCAAGTCTGCTTAAAATAAATTTTCAAGTTTGCTTAAAATAAATTTTAAATATTATAATGAAAAATTAATTTTAGATTGATTTTAAGCAGTCGGGTCAAGCATACCAAGCTCTCCCCTTAGATAAGCAAACCTGTCTGCTTCTAGGGCTTTGGTGAAGATGTCTGCTAGTTGATGGTCAGTCGAAATATACTTCATGCTAATGTTTCTCTTTTCTACATTGTCCCTTAGAAAGTGATACCGAACATCGATATGCTTTGTCTTGGAGTGCATCACGGGATTGTATGTGATAGAGATTGCTGAGGTGTTATCACACATGATTGGGCAGTCTGCTACTTTGATGTCGTAGTCCACCAACTGTTGTTTGATCCAAAGCGGTTGGCGGCGGCTACCGGCGGCTATGTACTACTGCTTGGTGGTAGAGTTTGAAAGCGGATGCTTGTTTCTTGCTAGCCCAAGAGGCAGTCGTCTCCTAGAAATTGACAAGTTCCACTAGTGCTTTTTCTGTCAATCTGGCAACCAGCATAGTCTGCGTCTGAGTATCCAACCAAGTTGAAAGAGGATTCCCTTGGATACCAGATACCTAAGTTGGTGGTGTCTGATACGTATTTAATGATTCTTTTGGCTGCAAGAAGATGTGACTCACGAGGATCTGCTTGAAATCTAGCACATACTCCAACAACATACACTATATCAGGTCTGCTGGCGGTGAGGTAAAGCAGAGATCCGATTATCCCCCTATAGTGGGTGATGTCAACTTTCTTCCCTTGTAGGTCTTTTGTAAGTTTGCATTTAGCAGCCATTGGAGTATCAAATGTGTTTCTTTGTTTCCAATCAAATTTTTGACAAGATCTTTAGCATACTTGGATTGGGCGATGAATATTCCTTTGTTGGACTGTTGAATTTGAAGACCCAAGAAGAATGTGAGTTCTCCCATCATACTCATTTGAAACTTGCCAGTCATAAGCGTTTCAAATCGCTTACACAGCTTCTCATTTGTGGATCCGAAAATGATGTCATCAACGTAAATTTGTACCAGCAGAGAATGTCCTTTGTGCTTGAGAATGAAGAGAGTGGTGTCAATCTTCCCTCGCACGAATCCTTGTTCAACCAAGAATTTGGATAAGGTTTCATACCAGGCTCGAGGAGCTTGCTTAAGACCGTAGAGAGCCTTCTTAAGCTTGTAAACATGAGTTTCTTTCCCTTTCTCTACAAAGCCTGGAGGTTGAGCAACGTAAACCGTTTCTTGAAGATCTCCATTAAGAAATGCGCTCTTGACATCCATTTGATACAGCACAAAGTCCTTGTATGTAGCATAGGCTAAGAAGATTCTGATAGCTTCCAATCTTGCTACATGAGCGAATGTTTCATCATAGTCGATCCCTTCTTCTTGGCGATATCCTTGTGCAACAAGTCTTGCTTTGTTTCTCACTATGTTTCCATCCTCATCCTTCTTGTTTCTGAACACCCATTTTGTGCCAATGACCGTATGATCGGCGCGGCTTTGGAACTAACTTCCATACTTGGCATCGTTCAATTCTTTGAAGTTCTTCTTGCATGGCTTCCGCCAACTTGGATCTTGAAGAGCTTCTTCGATCTTCTTTGGCTCTTCTTCTGAAACGAATGCAGCACAGAACATACATTCATTCTTGGAGGATCTTCTGGTGCGTACTCCAACATGAATGTCACCTATGATTTGAGAGATTGGATGATCTTTACATGTTCTTGTGACAGCAGGAATATGATGAGTTGCTGCTGTTTCCTCATGACGAGGTTCAGAAGGAGGGCTATAGGGAAGATCAGCTGTGTCTTGATGAGAGTTATGTTCAGAATTTGGTTCATAAGTGAGTTGAGGAATAGGATTTACAGGATGAGAAACAAAGGGTTCTTGATTCGGATTTTCTTGAGCAGGGTTGAAGTCTTCTGGTGACCCGTTTGATAGAAAATGATGGTCAGGAAAGTTTGATTGAGTTACTGGTGATGGATTAGGTATACTAGAGGTTGATGGTTGGGATGTACCTGTCTCAACATCAACAAAATCATCAGCAACATTTGGAGCCACATGTGGCTCTAATAAATCAAATTCATCAAATGAGACATGAACAGATTCAACTATTTTTAATAAGCGTTTGTTGAAAACCCTGTAAGCTTTGGAGTGTGAGGCATAACCCAAAAATACACCTTCATCGGCTTTATGATCAAATTTATACGTAATCATTACCATTGTAGACTACAAAGCATTTGACTGACGAAGATTTTAAAAATCAATGTTTGGGGTTTTACCTCTCCAAAGTTCATAGGGTGTTTTCGGAACCTTGAAATTTGTTGATCAAGGATATGTTAAGTGGCGAAGCCGTAAGTATTGACGGCTACGCCCGAAAGTGTTTGGGTAACTTTGCTTCACAAGCATAGTTTAAGCGCTTAGATAAGTGTTACGTTCTTCCTTTCGGCAACAACGCCGTTTTGCTGTGGAGTTCTTACAGCAGAGAAGTTGTGCCCAATACCGTGATCATCACAATACTTTGCTATT